>JANAVB010018118.1:0-183695 GCA_029216955.1 Iris pallida | reverse complement strand
TTTTTTGTCGTTTTTATCGATTTTTTGTCATTTTTGTCGCTTTTTGGTCATTTTTTGTCGTTTTAAAATTTTGTCGTTTTTTGTAGCTTTTACTGATTTTGTCTTTTTTGTCATTTTTGTCGCATTTTTTTCGTTTTTACCGATTTTTTGTCGTTTTTTGTCGTGTTTTCGTTTTTTGGTTACTTTTATGTCGTTTTTACCTTTTTGTCATTTTTTGGTCATTTTTTGTCGTTTTAAAAAAAAAAAAACCGATTTTTTGTCGTTTTTGTCGCTTTTGGTTATTTTTTGTCGTTGTATCGATTTTTTTGTCGTTTTGTCTCCTTTATGTCGTTATTACCGATTTTTGTCATTTTTTCTTTTTCTTTTTTGACATTTTTTTCGTTTTTGGGTTTTTTATTTGTTCATTTTTTTCGTTTTTATTATTTTGTATTTTTTTTGGGAATATTTATATAGTCACCAACAGGAAATGTAATTTTCCAGGGAATTTAATTCCTAGAAATTTGATTTCCGGGAAATAGAATTCCCGGCTATATAGTATTCCGCATACCAACGCCCCCTAAAAGCGTTGTTAAATTTGTTTATGATATTTTTAAAAGTGTCATACATTATGATAATACCTAATTACAATGACACATTTTTGTAGAGTGTCAGCAATACACATTTAATGACAATCATTTAGAAAGTGTCGTAAAGAAAGTGTCGTTATATATCTATTTAGTTGTAGTGCTGGAGTATATATGGCGGAGTCCTCCTTGACCTCCCGTATTTGTCGATGCAGGAGAAGAGCTCGCTGCCATGGACGAGCTCCATCACGAGGCTTAAAGCTTGATGAGGATAATGAACGAATTTATTCTTCCTTCTTGTCCTACATACCCGACCCAATTATTTTAATCATGTAAAATATATAAATACGATGCTGCTCTTAATCGAACTGGATACCTTACTTTGACATACGGACATAGCAATATATGCACGTCCAGAAAAACTATACCTTTAACAGCGTTCAATACGCTATATAAAGTTCTGTTAACAGCAAAATAGCATGGAGGCATAAACGCTATAGATAAACTGCTATTGTATGAACTATTAATAGCACTCCATAATGAATGTTATAGATGATGATATTATAATAGCAGGAGGCTCGAATGCTATAGATAAACTGCTATTGTTACGCTCTTTTAATAGCACTGCGGAATGAACGCCATTGGATTGACATTCTATAGCAGGAGGCTTGAACGCTATAGATAAACTGCTATTGTATGCCCTATTTGTTGTAGTGACGTATGGGCATACGATAGGACTTACTGCTAATAGAATACATTACATGCTAGAAGACTTTGCAGTTATTAGTGTAAACACATTGTACATATAGATATGAATATTAGGTAGATACCGTTTCCGTGTCATCGCATCGGGTGATGCTAGGCCTCGTTTTGGCACTACTCAGTATTTTGCTAGTGACTCATTTGAGCGCTACTTGTGCATTTTGCTAGTGACTGGTTTGAGCGCTACTCGTGTACTCGTGGTCAGTCTGCCTGCCCTTATATGGAGTGTTGTTCTCAATCACATCTACACATAGAATGGTTATGAGGTCCTTATTATTATTTTGTGCAGTTTATATTCAATTTTATACGACATGTTTTGTATCTTGTATTACGTTCCTCTGAGGACCTGGTGATCTCTTCATGTATTTGTGGAGCAATTATTGCAGAGTAGTTGGACATATTATTGCTTCACTGGGACTTTAGGTATATTTTGTTGGTATCTTCATTATATTCTTCCATATCTACCTTTTGCCTTATATTGACTCATGTGCTATTATAGCCTAGATTTGTAAGCTTATTCTTTTCTCAAGCTTGCTCGAAGATGTATATTACTGGGTGGCCAACTATAATATATTATTTTAGTATATAACCCTATTTGTAACAGTATACTTAAAAGGAATGTTTTGAGTATAAGTGGGAGATTGTTAGGGTTATATACTAAAAGCATCACTTTTATTAACTATATTTTTCTATTATTTTTGAATGATAATCATATGGGCAAATGTTGATATTTTATATTTATTATATGTTAATGCAAGTTTTTGATATTCTACATTATAGATAATATGGTGTGTGGTGACACACAAAAGATCATATTATCAGTCCCTTGTACAATATATAAATGGTTCACAACTTAGATGAATTTGGACAAACCATTGGTAAGATTATAGTATAATCTGGTATTAGTCTATCTTGACTATAGGTTTATACTAGTGCACTTTGTATGTATTGACCATGACCACTTGAGCTTGTTATCTTTGTACTGACTACATAAGAGAACAAATACCTCTGTTATTATGCATGCTTGTGCTCTTCATCTGGATATAATAACAGACATGTACGTGTAGTGTGTATTACTTTGATACATAAAAGAGTGAGATTCATAATGAGTCAATACCTCTATGAATTGGGTAATGGCATTATATGGATGATGGGCTATTGATTATAAAATGAATCTATGTCCCCATGTATCGGGTTGATGATGTCCCCTTAAGGAAATCATAAGGATTGTCATGTAAACCTTGCAGGTGGATTATATCTGACATGACAAATAAAGTTGAGTGGTACTACTTAAGGATAAAATTATCGATAAATGTAGTTGTCAGTAACTTATTTTGATTGACGGACATTCGATATCTTAACATGGAGAGATAAACAAGCATATAATAAGAAGGAGCCCATAAACGTAATTTAGGATTAGGAAGGTAGTGTAATAGTAGCTCTTTAGTGGACCGAGCTATTGTTAATAGGCTTGGGTTGTGTGTTCGGGTTGAACATGGGATACCTAGACCCATTAGAAGACCTAAACCTATTTTCTCCTCACGGTCTCTGTCGTAGCCTATATATACCCTTTATTCTTTGGCTATCATATATATCCTAATAATAGCATCTTTTCCTAATTCGTTCATCTCAAGAGAAGAGAAAGGGTGGACAGCCAAGGGAAAAAAGGTTGGGAGATAGTCGCCTACACGACGTCCTACCCGAGGAAAGAATACGTGCAAAAGATCTTAGGGTCACTGACTGCTCGAGGTTGCTGGAAACTGTCATATTCTTCTCATCGCAAGTATAATTCGTGAAACCTAGTTTCCGCCTATGAAGGATTAGAACACGTTTTAAATTTGTTAACTTTCTATCGATAAATACGCATACCAATCTGTGGTCCTGGGAATCCTCATTTCCATTAATTGGTATCAAAGTTGATATTGGATCTGCGTATCGATTGATACATCCATGTTGACCAATAAAACACAATATTGAATAATAGTCGTAGATGTAGATCTGTTTTGACTTGGTTTTGCAGGCATCTTAGATCCAACTATTATGGTCAAATTCATGTTTTGTTTGTGTTATTTTAAGCCACGGACAAATCGTGGCTGTTGTTGTTGTTGTTCATGGATGTAATTAAAATCATGATGGTTGATCGTGCTTATTTATTTAAATTTTTTTAATCTAGATTATGTATGAACTCCTTCGAAAGGCATATGATTGACGTAATTTATATATAATCGGTCTATCATAATGGGTAGTAGTTTTTTGATGTGGTACGAGATGCTATTTTTACAGTCCATAGGCCGTCGGATGATTTTTAAATAAAGAAATTGACAACCAAATCCTAAAAAATTAGGGCGCTGCCTTGAAACCTGTGACTTGACCATGCAGGTCAAACCCTGAATAGGTCTACGTAGCATACTATTCTGGATCGAAGCAAAGTTGAAGAAGAAGCAGGATATATGGCCATAATAGTTGGACATTTATCTTTTATTGCTATATTTGCTTTATTCTGTTATGCATGATTATTGATGTGTTTATTTGTGATAAACTGATCCAAAATTTAATAATGGACAACATGGACATAAATCAACTAGTGGAAAACCACCATCTTTAAATAACTAAGTGACAGAAGGAGTTTATTTTGTATAAATTCTATGGTCTCAATTACTGGTATGTAGGTGATATAATTATACTTGCGCGTTAGCTTTTGTGTCTTCATATCGGATGAGTCTAGTTACAAATTACCAGTACATACTTCCTTTGAGATAATTATAGAAAGTTATCTAGTGTGTGTTCACTTCTCCATCTGAATGAATTCATTACGAAGTAATGGACTTAGTATTAAGTAATGGTATACACTTAGATACAAATAATTGTATCCTCCCCACCGGAGTCACTGTTATTATTTGTAGGACCAATGCAAGACTAATAAGTTAAATTTATTTGTCATAAAATTAGGTTAACATGAGAATAAAATTAATATGAAAAATCTTCTTGGACAAATATTGTATTTGTATACGTCCACACCATCGTGGCATGCTAAATTCTTGGTGTTTAAGGTGTTGGTGAATTTTTTATTATTGTTTTGAGGGAATCAATATTTATTTAATTCAAAAAGTTCTTGCCCTACATAATAGTTAATTATGTAATTTTAGGATTTCAAAAATGGGTTCTTTTAGTCTACTTATAGTAATTCTTAAAGAAAATAAACTTACTGGACCTAATTACATTGATTAGAAACAACTTGGATATTGTCTTAACTGTTGAAAAGTACAAATATGTACTCAATGAGGAATGTCCACCTAAGCCTGATGCCAATTCTAATGAGGCAATGAGGCTTATAAGAAGTAGGTAAAAGGCAGATGAGATGGCATGGTGTTACATTTTGGCATCTATGTCAAATGTACTGCAACATCAGCATCAGGCCAAGGCCGCAGCTTATGACATGATTTATAACCTCAAGAAACTCTTCGAACATCAAAGTAGAGCAAATAGATAGATTGCTATGAAGAGTTTGATGAATACGAAAATGACTGAAGGTCAATAAGGGATTATGTTCTCAAGATGATGGGTCATCTGTGTAGGAACGAAATCGTAAAGCAGAATACTCTAGAAGGGGGTGAATAGAGTAGGCAGCAGAATATTGCTAATTAAAAACTTGTTAGCAGTTAGATCACAGATATAATAATAATCACAAAGGTAAACAGAAATTAAAAGTGTTCAGAAGGCAAACGCAAACACCAAGATTTATACTGGTTTCTCTCTTTTGAGGACTAGTTCAGTCGGAAGAACTCTAGCTTCCAGTTGAATCCACTATTGAAAATCTCGTAAGTTTTCGTACGAAGTCCTTGCAACTTCTACAGACGCGAGCTTTGATACGAAGAACTCGACCAACTTCAATTGTGAAGAGTTGAATCTTCTATCAAGCCTCTGATTACAATCGCTCTGAAACTTTTAGACCGTACTGTACTGGATGATCGACTAGAGGATTGTAATTGGCTTGGGATTTGAAAATGAAAGCTTTTAAGAACTCTTTGGAAGAATGTAAGCTTAAGAAAGAAGAGGTTGAAAGTGAATTGGTGATTTGAAATGATCGAAATACTTCTCTATTTGTAGTTTTTCCAAAGACAGAACTCTGACAGAATTCGGGCAGAATTCGGACAGAACTCTTTGTAACAAACCGCAACTGAAGGATGACCAAGTTCAAAATCCAACGTTCACTAACGTTCCAAATAGTCGAACTCTGGCCGAACTCTGGCCGAACTCGGGCCGAGTTCTGCTGGGGTTCTGCCAGTTCATTTTTGTAGAAAATCAATTTTTGGCTTTTTGAAAAATCCTTCAGAAGCTTTTTGTAAAAAGAATATTTTTCAAAAACGTAGGTCATTTGTAAAAGAATACGATGGTTTTGAAAAACATTTTCGGATAGCCTATTTGCCAGTACGACTCGGTGTACAATGTATTCCTAGACTCAATAAAATAAAAAATTATATTGCTTAACAGGAAGTACATTTGGAGTGGCAAACGGCTTCAGAACAGCTTCGGTCTTGAACATAGTAAATATCATTGTTGAGCAGTGTCCAAAACGTCGTAGGTAAACATCTGAGTTGACTTGCATTTATATCGAGACAGAGTTTGATCAAGTATTAAAATCAGGTTTGACCATGACCAATGGGCCAACAATCTCCCCCGTTTTGATAATTGACAAACCTTGCCGATATAACATCTAAGCTTGGATCAAGTCAAAAAATAATCAAAAGAAATTGTTCATAATCCTGTATTCACGAAAATATTAGATCTTATTTCTCCCCCATTGTCACTTAGCAAAATAATTGCAAAAGAGAAAGCTCCTCCGCAATCAATACATAAGTAACAAAAGTAAAGAAACACAAAAAAAATAAATATCATTACAGGTATGGTATAAACAGTAAATAGTAAGAGAAACAGATAGACTATAGAACAACACAGGCATGTATTTGTCACAGGCAGTATTAAATAAAGTGCGAGAATAAAACTGAAACAAATAAAGTGCTGAATAATAGACTAAGATACCAAAACTGAGTCATAATCAAAAAACATGTCTATGAATAGTCACATAATAGAGAAAGTGCTGATAATAACTAAAAAGTACTGATAAAATCTTGGAATGTCGGAGCATTTCCAAGTAAACATAAGACAAAAGTAATAGTCTCAATATCTAACATCTCAAAAATCATCATCATCCTCATCATCAACGTCATCAGCTGCAACTCCAGCATGTCCAGAAGAACCAGCTCTAGAAGTACCAGCGCCAGAAGTGTGAGGAGTGGCACCAGCGGTACGATACCAATCATAGGCATTCCCTGGATGGAACAGAGAGTGGACTGCCTCGTCGTCAATGCGGTAGCCAGAAACAGAAGGGTCTCGAGGTAGAGAGCTAGCAGAATGACCCGTCTGCACAAACCTCAGATCGGCGAATGAGTTGGCAATCGCCTGGAACCGAGTCATAACACGGAACTCATGTTCCCTAGAGGTCTCAATATAAAAAACTGTAGATCTGATAGGTGCTGATGAATACCCTCAAATGTCATAGGGTAAGAGTGAGGAGGAACAGGTACTGTGGGAGTAGGTGCAGGAGGAGTAGGTGCAGTAGGTGGAGGAATAGTGGCAATGCTGCGACGAAAGAGTTTGAGGAACTTGGGCTCGGGGTCGACAGCACAAGTAGATAGATCAATATCAAATCTCTGAAAGATGCGAGGAATAAGCATCGCATAAGATAGGTTGCGGTCTCTCCCGCGATATCTATCCATCATCTGGATAATAGTCTTAGGGGCAGAAAATGGAATCCCCTTAAGAATATAATAAAGAGCAGAGAGCTCAAGTGCAATGACATCATCTTTAGAAGTGGATTTCAGAAGTAAGATGGAATAGATGATGCGATATAATTCATAGTTAAACAAGTTCAAGTTATTAGCCTTGAACTTTCCAGGACGAGTGCGTGCGGGTGCACAAAGCTCATTCTTGAAACGAACGAGTGTCATGCCATCGGGAAAATCAAAATCAGTGATGTCATCGTCCGATTGGACCGGAGAAAAGAGGCAATCCGTATGCGGATCTGAAGACGATGCCTCTTCACTGGCATTGGTCTTCTTCCTCTTGAAGGGATTGAACTTAGGCATTCTTTCCCGAATTTTTTTAGAAACCCTAAGTATTGAAAAGTGGTGGAGAGAAGGGATTATACCTTCCAAAAATTGGATATGTTGTAGAGGATGTTGTTCTCCGCACGAATCCAAAGTTTGGACGAGAAACTCCACACAGATTGGAAGAACAAGGATGGAAAAAATCTAGGGTTTAGAGACGCGGAGGCTGTTATGAGGATGTGGGAAAAAATGAAAAAGAAGGAAGCCTCAGGTTTGTGCTGGTACATATATACCCAGCCGAACTCTGGCCGAATTCGGACCGAAATCGGGCCGAATTCGGTGCTTGGCTATATATATATATAAAAATCCAAATGAGGCCACATTCTTTTTCATTAATTCGTTTCAAATATTTAATTCAAAGTTTAGTAATTTTAAATCTTAAAAATATAATTAATATTATTTTATAAAGTAATATTCTTTACTCAGCATCTGTCTCAGATTAGCTGTAGGAGTACTGTTCCAGCTAACGGAGGTTCACCGGGGAACTCTTAAGTACCACTTCGCTTCGACCGTAGTCGTGGTGACAGATAGACTCTTTTTAGGCTTGTTTCGAAAACAGTTTATGAGTATCAACAAATTAATTAATAAAACAAGATTAATTAATATTATTGACATCTAAAATGCCTAATTCTCGACGTAAATAATTGAAACGATCTTCCGCTAAAGGTTTTGTGAGTATGTCAGCTAATTGATTCTGTGTGTCTATGTATACAAGGTCTATATCTCCATTTTGTTGATGATCTCTAAGAAAGTGATGTCGAACTCGATATGTTTAGTACGAGAATGACATACTGGATTCTTAGTCAAATTAATAGAACTAGTGTTGTCACAGAAAATGGGTATGTGTAAATACAATCCATAGTCTTCTAAGGTTTGTTTCATCCACAAAATTTGTGCACAACGACGTCCTACGGCAATATACTCAGCCTCGGTTGTTGATAATTCAACATAATTTTACTTTTTACTAAACCAAGAGACTATAGCTTTTCCTAAGAAATGACATGTGCTGCTAGTGCTTTTTCTATTTACTTTCCATCCAACAAAATCAGCATCGGAATAACCAGTTAGGTCAAATAACGTAGTTTTAGGATACCATAAGCCGACAGAAGAAGTACCTTTAAGGTATCGGAAGATACCTTACTGCGCACAAATGTGATTCCTTAGGATTAGCTTGAAAGCGTGCACATAAGCAAACTAAACATTATGTCTGGTCGACTAGCAGTTAAATACAGTAAGCTATCGATCATACCTCAATACTTACGTATGTCGACGGGTTTGCCTTGTTCATCAATATCAAGCTTGGTTGAAGTTGCCATTGGAGTGCTAAGTGGTTTTGCTGCTTCCATGTCAAACTTCTTTAATAGATCCTTTGTGTGCTTTGCTTGATTTATGAACGTCCCATTGTTGGTTTATTTGATTTGCAGTCCGAGAAAGAATTTTAGCTCTTCTATCATGCTCATCTCAAACTCATTCTGCATGCACTTTGAAAATTCTTGACAAAGAGATTCATCAGTAGATCCAAAGATATATCATCTACATAGACTTGAATCAAAAGAATATTATTATTCAAAGATTTTATAAACAAGTAGTGTCAACCTTTCCCTTTGAAAAACCGTTATCAAGTAGAAAAGTGCTTAGACGATCGTACCAAGCACGAGGGGCTTGTTTCAAACCGTATAAAGCTTTCTTAAACTTGAAAACATATTCAGGAAATTTGAAATCAGTAAAACCGAGTGGTTGAGCTACATAAACCTCTTCTTTTATAAAACTATTTAAAAATACGCTTTTGACATCCATTTGAAATGACTTAAAATTATGAAAACATGCAAATGCACACAACATACAATAGATTCTAATCTCGCAACTGGGGCATAAGTCTCATCGTAGTCGATACCTTCTTTCTGATTATATTCTTTTGCTACGAGTCGAGCCTTCTTACGAGTCACTAAACCATTCTCGTTCAGTTTATTTTGGAATACCCATCAGGTGCCAATGATCGAATGATCAATAGGCTTGGGAACAAGTTCCTAAACTTGATTCCGTTCGAAATTGGTTTAATTTCTCTTGCATAGTATCTAACAAAAAATTATCACTACATGCTTCATCAATATTTTTGGGTTCAAACTGCGAGACAAAAGCAATACAAGAAGCTATATCTTTATTAGAGGAACGAGTACTTACACCCTTGGTAATCTCACCAATTACCAAGTCCTTTGGATGACTAGCCAAGAATCTCATCTCTTTGGTGTAGTCTCAAGATTGCTAGTTCCGGCTTTTTTGCTTGGAGGTTCATCTGATGCCTGATGTGATGGTTCTGCATCTTTGTGTGAAGGTTTTGCAGTAGCTGTACTTGGTACGATTATGTCTTCATTGTCATCATCGTCTAAGTGTTGATTTAGCTCATCAAACTTGACGTTGATAGATTCTTCAATGATCATGGTTATTTTGTTGAAGACTCTATATCTTTTGCTCTTTGCTGCATAACCTAAAAATATACCCTCATCGGCCTTTCATCAAATTTACTCAAATTATCTTTAGTATTAAGAATAAAGCATTTACAACCAAAGATTTTGAAATAAGAAATATTTGGTGTTCTATCAAACCATAATTCATAGGGAGTCTTCTTCGATATAGGTCGAATCAGAACCCTATTGAGAATATAGCATGCTGTATTTATAGCTTCAGCCCATAAGTATCTAGGTAGACTAAATTGTTTTAACATAACTCTAGCCATTTCAGATAGAGTTCTGTTCTTACGTTCCACAACTCCATTTTGTTGCGGAGTCCTAGGGCAAGAGAATTCATGCAAATAACCGTGTGTGTCACAAAATTGCTTGAATTCTGCATTCTCAAATTCGCCGCCATGATCACTACGAATATGAGTAATCATGAACCCTTTTTCATTCTGTACTTTCTTGCAAAAGTTGACGAACTCTGATAATGCATCATTCTTGCGTGCAAGAAAATAAACCCATGTATATCTAGAGAAGTCATCTATAATGACAAATGCATATAACTTACCACCTAGACTAGCAATTCTGCTGGGTCCAAATAAGTCCATATGCAACAATTGTAAAGGTCTCGTGGTACTTACAGCGTTCTTGGATTTGAATGCGGATTTGGTAGCTTTGTTCTTTTCATATTCACTACATATCGTATCCTTCTTGAAAGAGATATCCGGTAAGTCGCGTACCAACTTCTTCATTGATAATCTTGAAATTGTATCCATGTTTGCATGACCGAGTCTCATATGCTATAGTGGACTCTCAATGCTTTTGGCCATCAAACGTCTACCTGCTGTGTTAGCATCTTCCAATAAATAGAATACATATATATTGTCTTCCCTAATACCTTCAAATATAGTGCCACCAGTTGAACTATCATTTATAGTACATTTATCTCTTACGAAGTTAATACCATAACCATGATCAGCTAAATGGCTTATGCTGAGCAGATTATGTTTTAACTCGGTAACAAGACAAATATATTTAATCACTGGATAGGGAGCCTTACCAATGTCACCGATACCGATTATGTACCCTCTCAAATTATTACCGAAGGAGACGTATCCTTCTTTATTCCTCTTCGACAGTGTTGCAAATAATGAAGCGTCACCGGTCATGTGCCGTGAGCAACCGCAGTCGAGGATCCATTTGCTCCTGGCATGTGAAGGGCGTCCCACCTACAAATAATTTACAGATGAAACTTTTGGTACCCATTTCTTGTAGGGTCCTGACTGGTTAGCTTTCGGTATCCATGCATAAATATTTAAATCTACTAACTTTTTGATTCTACATATAGAAGATATATGACCATTGAGGCCACAATAATGACATTTAGCATGTTGAGTGTTGAAAGTAGTGTGAGGTGCATGATTGGTAGGTTTTGGTTTTCAAGTATATAAGAATGCATGCCTATTAGTCTTCTTGGGCATAGTCGTGGTATGGTTTGGTCTGACAGTGTTGGGCGTGTTCCGATGATTCGGTAATTGACACGTGTTAGAATAGAAAACAGCAACTTCAGGCCGTTTTCCTAAACTAATTTCTAACTTTTTGGAAGGGTCATATAATCTAGTATAGTCAGATGTGAGTGATTCTAATCTGACCTATGCACACTGGAGACTCTTTCTCTCCTTAGATAGGTCTTCCTTTAACTGGATAATAGTTTAGTATTTTTCTTCAGATAGCTTAACAGTCTCGTGTAACAACAATTTAATAGAAGAAAGCTCACCAGACTCATTTGAAGAGTCACTATCTCTAACATGATCTAGTAGGTTGGTAAGTCTTCCTATTTCACCTTTGTACTCTTTGAGTACCTTCTTAGAGGTTTCATATTTGCTACGCAGTTTCCTGTAATCATCTAACAGTTCATTGAAAGCCTCTCCTAGTTGGTCAAAGGTGAAATCATCGTAAGGGTCAAATAGAGGATTAGTGATTACCTGATCGCAAGCCATCAAGCACACATTTGTAGCGTCATCTGATTGTTCATCTTCAGAGTCGCTGGATTCACTTTCATGCCATATGCTTGTATTGGCGTACTTTCTTGATGTCAATTTCTTCAGGTAGCCTTTGTCATATTTGCTATTTTTCTTTGATGATGATGCTGTTGGACAGTCTTTCATCATGTGTCCTTTCTTCTTGCATCCGTAGCAAATAGGATCTTTCTCATTGTTGTTGTTGTTGTTGTTGTCTTTTGTTCTCCTGTTAAATCTCATGAACTTTTTGAATTTTCTTACCAGAAGAGCTTGATCTTCATAGTCGGAGTCGCTATCATCGGAATCATCTTCGATGGTTCTTCTATGTTGAGCCTTGAGAGCGATCGTCTTCTCTGACTTCTTCTTTGGTGTAGCATCTTCAAAGTCTTGAAGTTCTAACTCGTGAGTGAGTAGCTTACCCATGAGTGTTTCTAGAGACATTGTTGAGAGGTTGTTCCCTTCAATGATTGCAGTAGCCTTTGGAATCCAGTTCTTTGTAAGGGCTCGTAGAAGTTTGCGAATCTTCTCATGGTTACTGTAATCCTTGCCTAGTGAAGACAGAGGATTTACAATATCCAAGAATCTTGTAAACATCTGAGTAACTGATTCACTTGGCTTCATTTTGAACGCCTCGTACTCCTGAGTAAGTCTGCTGATCTTTGACACCTTGACTTGTGTTGTTCCTTCGTGGGTTACTTCGAGAAGTTTTCACACTTCATTTGATATTGTGCAAGTAGACACCCTGTTGAATTCAGTTCTGTCTAAGACACAAAATAAAGCGTTAATAGCACGTGCGTCAAGACTGGCCTTTTTCTTTTCTTCTTCTGTATATTTGTCATGGGGTTTTTCAGTCAAAATACCATCAACATTAATACGAGGTAGCTTTTTATAGCCATCAATAACTACAGACCATAAGTCAAAATTAAGAGATTTTAGAAAGAAACTCATACGTGTTTTTCAATAAGTGTAGTTTGTGCCGTCAAACAGTGGAGGTCTGTTTGTGGCTTGGCTTCACTTGTAAATTTCACAGTGGCCATGTGTAATGCTGTGATCTATATAAAAATTGAATATAAATGCAATTTTACCTTGCTTTACCTGTATAACCCGCTCTGGTACCAATTGTAGGAATGAAATCATAAAGCAGAATACTCTACAGGGGGGGCGAATAGAGTAGGCAGCAGAATATTGCTAATTAAAAACTTGTTAGCAGTTAGATCACAGATATAATAATAATAACAAAGATAAATAAAAGAAATTAAAAGTGACCAGAAGGCAAACGCAAACACCGAGATTTATACTGGTTTTTCTCTTGTGAGGACTAGTCCAGTCGGAAGAACTCTAGCTTTCAGTTGAATCCACTATTGGAAAATCCTGCAAGTTTTTATACGAAGTCCTTGCAACTTTTACAGACGCGAGCTTTGATACGAAGAACTCGATCAACTTCAATTGTGAAGAGTTGAATTTTCTATCAAGCCTCTGATTACAATCGCTCTAAAACTTCTAGACCGTACCGTACTGGCAAATCGACTAGAGGATTGTAATTGGCTTGGAATTTGAAAATGAAAGCTTTTAAGAACTCTTTGGAAGAATGTAAGCTTAAGAAGAGAAGAGGTTGAAAGTGAATTGGTGATTTGAAATGATCGAAATACTTTTCTATTTATAGTTTTTCCAAAGACAGAACTCTGACAGAATTCAGGCAGAATTCGGACAGAACTCTTTGTAACAAACCGCAACTAAAGGATGACCAAGTTCAAAATCCAACGTTCACTAACGTTCCAAATAGCCGAACTCTGGCCGAACTCGGGCCGAGTTCTGCTGGGGTTCTGCGAGTTCATTTTTGAAGAAAATCAATTTTTGGCTTTTTGAAAAATCCTTCAGAAGCTTTTTGTAAAAAGAATGTTTTTCAAAAACGTAGGTCATTTGTAAAAGAATATGAAGGTTTTAAAAAATGTTTTTGGATAGCCTATTTGCTAGTACGACTCGGTGTACAATGTATTCCTAGACTCAATAAAATAAAAAATTATATTGCTTAACAGGAAGTACATTTGGAGTGGCAAACGGCTTCAGAACAGCTTTGGTCTTGAACATAGTAAATATCCATTGTTGAGCAGTGTCCAAAACGTCGTAGGTAAACATCTGAGTTGACTTGCATTTATATCGAGACAGAGTTTGATCAAGTATTAAAATCAGGTTTGACCATGACCAATGGGCCAACAATCTGAATGAGATGAGGATCCTTGGAGCTGAAATCGATGGGGAAACCCAGGTCAATCTCATTCTCGGGACTCTGCCTAAATGTTTTGACACATTTTGCCTTAACTACAACATGAACAAAAGGTTGTATAGTTTGGCAGAACTTACAACAGAACTACAGGATGTTGAAGCTCTCTTTAGGCAAAATGGTCATATTTATGTTTCTAAAAATGCTTATACTTCTAAGCCGAAAGGCGGTAAGAAGAAGAATAACATTAAAGAAAATAAGCAAATTCAGCAAAGAAGGGCATGAAACCTCAAGACGATGTGAAAAAATCAAAAGGCAAATGTTTCAAGTACAAAGGGTCAGGACATTGGAAGAGTGACTGTCCACTTCTCAAACAAGAAAAAAAAGAAGGTATATCTCATTTACTAGTAGTTGAAATATATTTAGCGGTGTTATCTGCCGGCACATGGTGTGCAGATACATGAGCCACTAATCTTGTCTGTAATTTATTGCATGGGTTCCAGAAAACCAGACAGCTTAGTGATAGAGAGATATGCTTGTTCATGGGTGACGCTACAAAAGTTAAGACCATTGCAGTAGGAGATGTTATTTTATCTTTTGGTATAAATAAGCCTTTGACATTGAGAAATTGTCTTTATGCACCTTCACTTAGAAGGAATTTGATTTCTGTTTCTATGCTAGTTAAGGATGGATATTCAGTTTATTTTAATAAAAACATTGTTATTAGAAAAAATAAGCAACTTATCTGTTATGGTGCATTAGTAGATAATTTGTATGTCATTAATCATATTTCACCAACAATGTAACTAATGGAAATGAATAATACGTCTTCTAACTTAAATAAGAGGAAAAAACCTTCTTGTATGAACCAAATATATCTTTGGCACTTGTGATTAGGCCATATTAACCTAAAAAGGATTCAAAGACTGGTTACAGATAGACCTTTGACTTCATTGGAAGTGGAGGCACTTTCAGTCTGTGAATTCTGCTTGGAAAGTAAAATAACCAAAAGACCTTTTAAGGAAAAGGGGTATAGGGCCAAAGATATGTTGGAATTGGTTCATTCTGATTTGTGTGGGCCCATGACTATCCATGCTAGAGGTGACTTTGAATATTTTGTTACATTCATTGACGATTATTCAAGGTATGGATACATTTCCTTGATGCGCCGTAAGTCTGAGTGCTTTGAGAAATTCAAAGAGTACAAGGCTGAGACAGAAAAACTTCATGGAATATGTATCAAGTCATTACATTCAGATCATGGTAGCGGGTACCTTTTTGGAGAGTTTAGGAATTACATATCAGAAGCTGGGATTACGTCTCAATTTTCTACACAATGAACACCACAACTGAATGGTGTAGCAGAAAGAAGGAATATGACTCTTATAGAGATGGTTAGATCAATGATGAGTTATTCAGATTTGCCAAATTCGTTTTAGGGATATGTCTTAGAGACTGCAGCTTATATTCTAAACTTGGTACCTTCTATGTCAGTACTTACTACTCCTATAGAGCAGTGGACCGAACGGAAGCCTAGTCTGAAACATGTTCAAATTTGGGATAGTCCAGTACATGTGCTGAATGAAAAAATAGATAAGTTGAAATTTCATACAGAAGTACGCTTGTTTGTAAGCTATCCAAGAGGAATGAAGTGAGGTATATTTTATAGTCCTAAGGATCAGAAGGTCATTGTTAGCACCAATGCCCGATTCTTAGAGAAAGACTATATGATGAACCATAAACCCACGAGTAGACTTATTCTAGAAAAAATGAGAGGAGATACACCTAATACTTTAATACCAACAGTACAAGAGGAGGAACCACAAGTAGAAGCACAATGTGTCACAAATGTTACATCATAACCCATAGTGGCTCATCGCAGTGGGAGGGTTACTTTACAACCGGACAATTATGTTCTTAGGAGAGTCCTCTGACTTTATTCCTAAGGAACAAGACTATGATCCCTGCACCTATAATGAGGCACTATAAGATAAAAATACTGAATCTTGGCAAAAGGCAATGAAATCGAAAATAGAATCAATGGATTCTAATAAGGTCTAGGAACTTGTAGAACAACCCACTGGTATAAAAGCCATTGGATGCAAGTGGGTCTGTAAAAGAGAAAAAGAAGTAGACGGTAAGGTTGAAACATTTAAGCACGTCTTATTGCAAAAGGTTTCACTCAGAAAGAGGGTATTGATTATGATGAAATTATTTTGCTAGTAGCCATGCTTAAGTCTATCCGTATTCTTTTATCTATTGCAGATCATCTCGATTATAAGATTTGGCAAATGGATGTCAAGACAACTTTTCTTAATGGAAGTTTTGAGGAAAACATCTATATGAAGCAACTAGACGGGTTCATTGAAAAGGGCCAAGGGCATCTTGTTTGTAAGCTCAAGAAGTCTATTTATGGACTTAAGCAAGCTTTCAGATCTTAGAACGTACGTTTTGATCAGGTGATAAAATCCTATGAATTTGATCAATGTCCGGATGAATCTTGTGTGTACGAAAAGTATGGCAAAAACATGGTGGCAATCCTACTACTTTATATGGATGACATATTGCTCATTGGAAATAATGTAATGGTTCCAAACAATTTGATATGAAGTACTTGGAAGAAGCAGGTCACATCATTGGGATCAAAATTTTACGAGATCGTAAGAAAATGATGTCAGGCTTATCTCAATCGACCTATATCGATATTGTATTAACTTGTTTTAACATACAAAATCCTAAGAAAGGTTTTCTACCTTTTAGGCAGGGAATAACTCTAGAACAATGTCCGAGGACACCTAAAGAGATAGAGGACATAAAGCAGTTCCTTATACTTCGGCAGTAGAAATCGTAATATATGCAATGTTATGTACGAGGCCAGACATCTGCTTTGTCATAGGCACGGTTAGCAGATATCATTCTAACCCAGGATAAGATCACTGGACTGCGGTAAAGCAAATTTTGAAGTACCCGAAAAGGACTAAATGTAATATGCTAGTTTACTAGACAGATAGTTTAGTGCCCTTAGGGTATAGAGACTCAGATTTTTAGTCAGACATAGATTTTAAAAAATCTACCTCAGATTATGTATTTACCTTGGAAATTGGAACCATAATATGGAAGAGCATCAAGCAAAAATGTATTATTGATTCCACCATGGAAGCCGAGTATGTGGCAGCCTTTGAAGCAGCCAAAGAAGCAGTTTGGCTCAGAAACTTCCTATTGGACTTGGATGTGGTACCTAGTTTTCCTAAGACTATTATACTTTATTGTGATAATAGTTGTATAGTTGCAATCTCGAAGGAACAATGAGCCCATAAGACAGGTAAACACACTAAGCGCAAGTACCACATGATACGAGATATCATAAAAAGAGGAGAAGTTGCTATGACCAAGATAGCATTAGCGCACAACCTAGCTGATCCCTTTACAAAGAGCTTATTAGCTAAGGCTTTTAATAGTCATGTTAAGGGAATGAGAGTCAGATGCATGACCGCCTGGCTTTAAGTATATGTGGAAGATTTGTAACAATGTACTAAAAAGTAATACTTTGAGTATAAGTGGGAGATTGTTAGGGTTATATACTAAAAGTATCAATTTTGTATTAACTATATTTTTTATTATTTTTGAATGAGAATCATATGGGCAAATATTGGCATTTTATATTTATTATATGTTAATGCAAGTGTCTAATATTCTACATTGTAGATAATATGGTGTGTGGTGACACACAGAAGATCACATTATCAGTCCCTTGTAGAATATATAGATGGTTCACAACCTAGATAGATTTGGACATACAATTGATAATGTTATAGTGTAATCTGGCAGTAGTTTATCATGACTATAGGTTTATACTAGTACACTTTGTGTGTATTAAATAGGACCACTTGAGGTTGTTCTCTTTGTACTGACTATATAAGAGAACAAATACCTCTGTTATTATGCATGCTTGTGCTTTTAATCCGGATATAATAACATACATGTATATGTAAGGTGCATTACTTTGATACATAAAAGAGTGAGATTCATAATGAGTCAATATCTCTATGAATTAGGTAATGGCATTATATGTATAATGGGCTGTTGATTATAAAAGGAATCTATGTCCCGATGTATCGGGTTGATGATGTCCTCTTAAAGGAACTCATAATGATTCTCATGTAAACCTTGTAGGTGGATTATATCTGACATGATAAATAAAGGTGAGTGGTACTACTTAGGGATAAAAGATGTCGATCAATATAGTTGTTAGTAACTTATTTTGATTGACGGACATTCGACATCTTAACATAGAGAGAGACAAACAAGCATATAGGGGCCCAAAATGTATTTGGGATTAGGAAGGTAGTGCAGCAGTAGCTCTTTAGTGGACCGAGCTATTGTTAACAGGCTTAAGTTGTGTGTTCGGGCTGAATTCGGGATACCTAGACCCGTTAAGAGACCTAAACTAATTTTTCCTAACGGTCCCTGCCATAGCCTATATATACCCTCTATTCTCTGGCTGTCATATGTATCCTAATAAGAGCATCTTTCTCTAATTCGTTCATCACAAGAGGAGAGAAAGGGAGGACAACCAAGGAAAAAAAAGGATGGGAGATCATCGCCCACACGGCGTCCAACTAGAGGAAGGAATACGTGCATAATATCTTGGGGTCGCTGACTGTTCGAGGTTGCTGGAAACTGTCGTATTTTTCTTATCACAGGTATAATTTATGAACCCTTGTTTCTGCCTATGAAGGTTTAGAACACGTTTTAAATCTGTTAACTTTCTATCGATCAATACGAACACCAATCCGTAGTCCTGGGAATCCTCAGTTCCATTATTATGTTCATTCTTGATACTTGTTTCGTGGATTAAGATAGAGATAGTTTTCATTTTACTGTTCAGAGATAGGCATAGCTTACCTAGACAACATATGCGTATTCTAGTTAGACTAGAGTCCACTGATTACATAGCTGGCATGCTTACGTATTCCTACTCCAACATATTTTGGAACTGGAACATGATACTGTAGCTTAGTACGAGATCACTATCCATATCAATTCTCTATAGAAGCTGAACAAGAGCTCACTATCAAGAGAAAAAGAGTGAATAGTAGTCCAACATCTAGTAGTTGTCATTATCCCTCGATTATACTACTCGAGTCAAGTCTATAAGTCCACTCAAGAATCCATGATCAAGCATGATATTATCAATCACCCAAGAGTATGATACTATATTAATCAAGAATACAAACTATGACAAGTAATCCACACAATATCGCTACCAGCCTGGACCATATAAGCGAAATACCAGATACAAGATACAAGCTCTATAATGAATACACAAACTGTATCCTGGGTTAAAAATTATCAAGAATAGTAGCACAGTATTATGACACGCATTTTAATGTCTATATAGCTAACTAGGACATAATCGATTACAATCGACTCACTAGTCAATCCTATCCGAGTCAGGCTTGAACGCTTGGGTATCGATCCAACTAATGATCACAAAAAGTAATAATAATAAATAAATAATAGAAATAAACTATATAATACTTTTGTAAAGTGAAGGATAAGGTATACTTGCCTTTTCGATGTTTGGTGAAGAATTGACGTGTCAAACATGAAACAACATGCGGGTCGAGGCGAGATCAACTAAGTCTGAATACAGAAATAAATGTGTCCACGAGTTTGGAATAACATCGCATACAAGGTAAACATGCCCATAAATCCATTTAGGGCCAGATGTGAAAAAATGTTTCAATGTCAAATGGGTCAACAGGCAGAGCGGGGCCCATACTGTACCAAAAAATGGAGCCAAATTAGAAAGTTCCCAAATGAGGCAAATAATATGTCAAACAAGATTGAAATGATAATGTTGTAGGCAACCCTAGTAGAGGATGAATTGGGTAATAGAAATAGTCATCAAATAAAAACTTAAGTACAAAAACAGAAAATTAACAATAGAAAATTAAATGATGGAGATAGAGATCAGAATGCAAACACATCAATATATACTGGTATCCTTCGAAGAAGGCAGTCTAGTCCCGGAACCTCTTATCCGACTTTAGTTCACTATTGTAAAAGAAAAATTTACACAATGAGGTTTGATCCAAAGGGCTTGTCGACTTCTTACAACAACGAGCTTTGATCCGAAGAGCTCACCTACTTCAAACAATGAAACAAAAATAGTAACATGGAAATCCAAGCTTTACGACTTGATTATTTTTAATTGAACCGCTGATACTTAGAAGACTTTGGGAGTTGTACTTGGGGATTAGAAGTTTATAGAGATTAGAGTATATATTAATTTGCAAGTTGGGAATGATGAAACTCAAAGGTGAATTCAAGGGATATTTATAGCCCCAATGTTCAAATTTTTGAATGTTTATGGTAGTTTTGCGTAAGTTGAAGACTAAATCATCAAACTGGGTTAGTCATGACCGAATTGTTGGCACATCCATGATTTCAATAATTTTTTAATGTTAACCTTCGTACTCTTTTAGTCAAATTACTTTACAGATTCTATGCGAACAAAAGAAAGAAAAGTCAAGCCATTGCCAAAGACCAAAAGAATAAGAAGCAAGCATGCAGTATTAACAAAGCTCAAAATTGCACTCAAAGATTCTAGGTTGAAAGCATATCCATTGCTAGTTCTCTAGTGTTTGTAAGTGTCTAAGAATTCTTGTAAACACCTTGATAGTGGATGGCAAACTAAAAGCTAAACTATTTTAAATAAATAACTTTTTGTGATGAAGAAGCGGATCTTCCGTCGGATATCCATGGATTATCGCTAAAAATTTCGAATGGAAACAACAAGTATTATGTGATCCATTCGGATAATCCGTCGGACTTCCCTAGGTCACCATCGAAAAATTCGAATGGAAACAGTAAGTATTATGTGGTCCATTTGGATCATCCATTGGGCATCCATATATCACCATAAGAAGATTCGAATGTAGACAACAAGTATTTAGTGGTCCATTTGTATCATCTGTCGAACATCCATGGATCACCTTCAGAAGATTTGAATGTAGCCAGCAAGTATTTTATGGTCCATTCAGATCATCCATCGGACATCTGCGGAGATCTTTTGGATAATCCAAATGACACTGTTGTTGTTTTGAATTCAAATCCAACGACTCCCTGTTAGTGCATTTAATGCGATCCAACGGCTAGATTTATATCTATTACTGTCGACTTTAAAAAATCTGTGAACAACCGCGGATCACTGACGAACTTTTTGAACGTCTACAGGAATTGCTTTATGTTCTTGGATTTGAATAAATAGACTTGTACTCCTTTATAAATGCTCATCCAATTAAGCCTTAAATTTCTTTAACTACCAAAGAGCCTCTCCACTACTCTATAAAGCTTTAATTTGCTATTCACCAAAGTGTTAGAGTTTGTTCAAGAGTTGTAACCTTGATATTCCAAGTGTTCTCAAAGATAAAAAAAATTCTTTTTTGTGTAAGAAGTCGACGAGCCTTCGGATCAAAGCTCGTAAGTAAGAATTTGATGAGCCTTCTGTTGGGAAAGAAGCGCGGAAACCTTTCCCCAAACCGGAGAGTACCTGCGAGAGGACCGAGCAATACAACGCACGAACCCAAAAACAACCACACAAAACAATCCACGCAGACACAGAGAATTTTTGACGTGGAAAACCCTTACGGGAAAAACCACGGGACGATCGGAGTCCAATCCTGAGAAGCCTCCACTAATGGAATAGAAGAATTACACCCTCTACAAACTCCTCCCGATCCAAATCGGATCCCCACAATACTCAGAGATAAGAACAATGATTACAAGGCTACGAAGAGCGAGAACGACGAGTAGAAATTACCCGAACACGATCTCCTTCGAATAGCGACCTTCAATCCTCCGTCTTCTTCTCCGAAGTTGCAATGGCACTCTTGCCTCCTTCCTCTCTCAAAGTTGTGTTGCCTTGCGATTATGAATTAGGGTTGAGAAAACTCAACTTAACTCCCTAATCCCGCAGCAAACCTGGACCGTTTGATTAGATCCAATGGTGACAAATCACCCGAAAATCCGCTTCAGCCCCGATGACACAGAGTTCGGCCAGAACTCTGTGTCGAGCATCCAGCACCTAACGCCAACATTCTGGAACAGCCAGACCGAGTTCGGCCAGAACCCGGCCTGGGACCGAGTTCGGGCCGAACTCGGCAGGCCCAAGCCAGAATCTTCTTCAGGAACAGCAGCAGCAGTAGCGACTCCGCATCGCCTACTTCCCGAGCTTCTTCGACATACGAACGGCGCTCGTCGCACTCCGGGGTCTTCTCCACATAGATTGGGAACCCCACCCACTCCAACAAATCTTCTCCTTCACAACTATGGGGAGGATGTCGTCATTCCGACGACCTGCCTGCAGTACTCAAACTTCCCCCTTGGTAGAATCTTCGTGAACATATCAGCTCCGTTGTCATCTGTATGGACCTTCTCAAGCTCCGCGTCCTTTTTTTCAACCACATCCCGTATCCAATGATACCGGGTCTCGATGTGCTTGGACCGGCTATGAAACGTCTGATTCTTCACAAGGTGGATCGCACTCTGACTATCGCAAAGCAAAGTATACTGCTCTTGCTTCAGTCCTATTTCCTGCAACAGCTTCTTCATCCACAATAGCTCCTTGCAAGCCTCCGTCGCCGTAATGTATTCCGCCTCCGTCGTCGACAAGGCAACACACTTCTGCAACCGCGACTGCCATAACACCGCTCCTCCCGCAAACATCATCACGTAGCCCGAAGTCGATCGCCTCATGTCTACATCTCCAGCCATATCAGCGTCGGTATACCCAACCAGTTTTGGCTCGTCACCACCAAAGGGAAGTCTCCAACCAGCAGTGCCCTGAAGATATCGTAGAATCTACTTGACCGCACTCTAATGTACCCTTCCAGGATTTGAAAGATACCTGCTAACCGTACCAACTGCATGAGCAATATCTGGCCTCGTACACACCATGGCATACATCAGGCTTCCCACAGCTGAGGCATATGGAACCCGCTCCATATCTTCCTTTTCGTCCTCGGTAGATGGACACTGTTCATTAATGAGCTTAAAGTGAGCCGCAAGAGGGGAACTCACTTTCTTCGACCCGTCCATCCCGAAACACTGAAGTACCCGATGAATGTACTTCATTTGGGACAAGTGTAGCAGCTTGGACTCTCTCTCTCGGCTGATCTCCATCCCAAGAATAGTCTTCGCTGTGCCCAAATCCTTTATAGAGAAGGCTGCGCCCAGTTGGCGCTTCAGCTCCACTATCCTAGTGGCATTCCGACCCACTAATAGCATATCATCAACATAGAGCAATAAAATGATAAAATCATCATCGACAAAATACCTCACAAATACACAATGATCCGACGTCGTCCGTGTATAACCATGCTCCCCCATAAACGACTCGAACTTCCTTTACCACTGCCTCGGAGCCTGCTTCAGACCATACAAGCTCTTCCTCAACCGGCAGACCAAATATGACTTGCCCTTCTCACAGAATCCCTCTGGCTGCTCCATGTACAACTCCTCCTCAAGATCACCGTGGAGGAATGCCGTCTTCACGTCCATCTGCTCGACCTTCAAGTCGAGACTGGCTGCTAATGCTAGCACCACCCGAATAGACGAATGCTTGACGACAGACGAAAAGATCTCGTTATAATCCATGCCTTTCCGCTGACCGTAGTCTTTGACTACCAGCCTCGCTTTGTATCGAGGGCGAGTAGCATCATCCGTCTGCTTCACTCTGAACACCCATCGATTCTTCAAAGCCTTCTTGCCCTTTGGCAACCGCACCAGATCATAAGTGGAATTGGTGTGCAAGGAACTCATCTCCTCCAACATAGCCTCCATCCACTCCTGTCTGTGTTCGTCTTCCATAGACTCTGCAAAGCTTTCGGGCTCTCCCCCGTCAGTCAATAGTACATACTCATCTGGTGAGTATCTCGATGATGGTCGACGATCTCTGTCACTCCTCCTCAAAGGAACCACTAGTGCTGGCTGTATACCGACAGCCTCCGCCCCTTCAGGAACTACCTCTCCGGCATGCTCATCCTCCTGAGGGACACCCTGACCACCATCAGCAGGTTGATGATCAAGGTTGGGAGCAACTCCATGTACCGGCTTCCCCATAACTGGATTCTCTGCGATGTCCTCTGGAAACTGCTCGAAGCGAAATGACTCTAACTCAGGCAATTCCTCAGCCTCAGAAGGCGTCTCGGAATCCTGAGTGTTGGTCATGGTCTGATCCTCGACGAACACCACATCCCTACTTCTGTAGAGCTTTTCTTCCACTGGGTCATAGAGTCTATAGCCAAACTCATCTCGACCATAGCCGACAAAGACGCATCGCCTCGTCTTCGGCTCAAGTTTGGTCCTCTCGTCCTTCGGTACATGCACGAAGGCTTTACAACCAAACGCCCACAGGTGATTGTATGACGGCTCTTTGTCGTACCATACTTTGTCAGGCACATCACCCTGCAAAGGAGCACTAGGAGACAAATTAATAATATAAGCAGCTGTGAGAAGAGCCTCACCCCAATAACTGCCCGGCAAGTTTGCTTCTAACAGCAAACACCGCACCCTCTCCATCAGTGTCCTGTTCATGCGCTCCGCTACACCATTGAGCAGAGGTGTCTTTGGCAGAGTCTTCTGGTGTCGTATCCCTTGCTCTCTGCAATACGCATCAAAGGGACCGATGTATTCGCCGCCATTGTCGGACCGAACACATAACAACTTCTTGCCCGTCTCCCTTTCAACAGAGGCCTGAAACTCCTTGAAAGTAGGCAGCACCTGATCCTTGGTCTTTAAGACATAGACCCAAACCTTCCTGGAACAGTCATCAATAAAGGTTACAAAGTAAGAAGCACCACCAAGAGATTTTACCTTCATAGGACCGCAAACATCCGAGTGAATCAACTCAAGCAACGCCGGCTTCCTCGAACTTGGATGACTTTAGAAAGACACCCTATTTTGCTTTCCAGCTAAACAGTGCGTGCATTTTTCCAACTTTGTAGACCTGAGCCCCGGAATCACCTTCCTGTTCACCAAGTAGCTCATCCCCTTCTCGCTGATATGGCCGAGCCGCCTGTGCCACAACTCGGTAGACGCATCACTGACTGCGTTCACCTCCTGTGCCCCCTCTGCGCTCCCCTCCATATAGTAGAGATCGGACTTCTTGCTTCCTCTGACAATCACCATCGAACCTCTGGAAAGCTCCACTGACTATACCCGAAGAGACTGAAGAATCCCTCGTCATCCAACCTTCCAACCGACACCAGGTTGAAACGGATATCAGGGACATGACGAACATCTTTGAGAACAAGAATCGCACCCGTCTTCGTTCTCAAATGCACATCTCCAACGGCAACCGCCTTCGACACATCTCCGTTGCCCATCTTCAACACGCCACAATCGCTTGTCGTGTAAGTGGCAAACAGTGCCCTATTGTGAGATACATGTGCTAAAGCCCCTGAGTCCACCAGCCAAGAATTGTCATCGCAGACGAGGTTAGTAATGACCTCATCACCTACGACGATCACATCGCCTCCATGCACCGAGGCCGCCGCTGTAGTGTTCTCTTCTTGCTTCCCCTTGTCGCCCTTCTTCTCTCTCTTCCAAGCGAAACAATTCCGCTTGATATGGCCCTTCTTACCGCAATGGTAACACTCTGAGTCCTTGTAACGACCCTTGGACTTCCCCCTGCTCTTGTCTCTGCCACCACCTGGACCCCTGCTTTTGCCCCTTTCGTGGCTCTCTGAAACCAATGCCTCTGAGTGATGGGATGTAGACGAAGTGCCCTGAGAACGTCTCCGCATCTCTTCATTCAGCACCCCGCTCTTAGCAAACTCCAGACTGACCACGCTCTCTGGAGCAGAAGCGATCATAGATACTCGTCTGGTCTCCCACGAGTCTGGCAAAGTACACAGCAGCCATAGTCCCTGAACCTCGTCGTCGAACTTGACTCCCATAGAAGATAGCTGGTCAACCACGCCCTGAAACTCACTCAAGTGATCCGAAATAGACGCCCTATCCTTGTATCGCAGACCCATCATCGTCCGGATCAAGAACAACTTGTTTATCCCGGTCTTCTTCGCATACAAGGATTCCAGCTTATTCTACAACGTCTTCGTGTGCTCAATATTGGCAACATGGTTGTACACGTTCTCGTCCACAAACTGCCGTATGTACCCACATACCTGTATGTGCTCGAATGTCCAGTCCTCCTCGGATTTATCACTGGGCTTCTCGGATGCAAATACGGGTAGATGCAGCTTCTTGACAAATAGCAAATCTTTCATCTTGCTCTGCCAATAGTGATAATTGGTGCCGTTCAGGTTCACCATGCGCACCGACTTCGCGTCCATCTCTCCTCTCTGGTTTTTGTCAACTCCTGACACCCTTCTGAATTCCAGAACCTGGCTCTGATACCACTCTGTTGGAAAAGAAGCGCGGAAACCTTTTCCCAAACCGGAGAGTACCTGCGAGAGGACCGAGCAATACAACGCACGAACCCAAAAACAACCACACAAAATAATCCACGCAGACACAGAGAATTTTTGACGTGGAAAACCCTTGCGGGAAAAACCACGGGACGATCGGAGTCCAACCCTGAGAAGCCTCCACTAATGAATAGAAGAATTACACCCTCTACAAACTCCTTCCGATCCAAATCGGATCCCCACAACACTCAGAGATAAGAACAATAATTACAAGGCTACGAAGAGCGAGAACGACGAGTAGAAATTACCCGAACATGATCTCCTTCGAATAGCGACCTTCAATCCTCCGTCTTCTTCTCCGAAGTTGCAATGGCACTCTTGCCTCCTTCCTCTCTCAAAGTTGTGTTGCCTTGCGATTATGAATTAGGGTTGAGAAAACTCAACTTAACTCCCTAATCCCGCAGCAAACCTGGACCGTTTGATTAGATCCAATGGTGACAAATCACCCAAAAATTCGCTTCAGCCCCGACGACACAGAGTTCGGCCAGAACTCTGTGTCGAGCATCCAGCACCTAACGCCAACATTCTGGAACAGCCAGACCGAGTTCGGCCAGAACTCGGCCTGGGACCGAGTTCGGGCCGAACTCGGCAGGCCCAGGCCAGAATCTCCTTCAGGAGCAGCAGCAGCAGTAGCGACTCCGCGTCGCCTACTTCCCGAGCTTCTTCGACATACGAACGGCGCTCATCGCACTTCGGGGTCTTCTCCACATAGGTTGGGAACCCCACCCACTCCAACACCTTCAGATCAAAGCTCGTGTATAAGAAGTTGACGAGCCTTCAGATCAAAACTCGTGTGTAAGAAGTCGTCGAGCCTTCGGATCAAAGCTTGAGGTATACTATTCATTTAATAGTGGATTAAAGCTGGAGAGAGTTTCGGGACTGGACTATTCTCGCGGAGGAAACTAGGATACATCGGGTGTTTGATTTCTTGGTCTCTTTCTTCTAAATTGCTATTTGCTTTACTATTTGTGTTGGTAATTTTTAATACCCTATTCACCCCTCCTCTAGGGTTCTACACAAATTCGGTCCAAATTCAGGTGTTTTTGGACATAACTTATATGGGTTCAAAAATTGAGTAAATTGCTTCGTAAGTCAAGACTATCCTTATATCATTTATCGTTTCCTTTTTTCGTATTCATTCTATCTAAGTCATCGATCGATTTCCAAAATCATCATGAATACAACAATATGACACCAAATTACTAGTCAATCACCGATAATTCTAGCATTCACCAAGTCGAGTCAGCTAACATCCATTTACGCACAATCCAACTTCATATAATCAAGTCATCTAATCATTTCATACAATCATTCAGTCTATCAATCTCCAAAAAAATTAGAATTCGCTTAAATAACAACATTCGACATTGTTATCATTCTTCGAATCAGAGTACCACGAGTTATCGTATATCGATCATTGATACTCCTCAATACCATCAATTATATACACAACCAGAAGACCTTTCTTTTCTAATGAACTCCAATTTGTGCAACCAATGCTATCATCCGAACTGAATATAAATCTGCTCCTCCATATTCAAGATCAAATCAGCTATAGCTATCTCCCAAACTAGTTACAAGATCAACTTGTCCAACTCAAAATCGTATCTGTTATTGTCTATATTAGGTCATCGTGCGACATATTTCTTCCATCGTGTCAATCTATTCTATCTACCAAGCATCGATACAATATCCATCCATCCAATTTCAAGATTGACCAGCTACACTCTAACTCAAGCCATCGAGCGATAGCATCTCAAACCCTTAGAGTCATTCTCGTATCTTTAAATCAAACTTCCAAATCGCTATCTTTCAATCACACATATCTTTCCTTATTCAATTTTGAAACTCAATTTCTATTCAGTTCTAAACCAACTTTTTCATATACAATTCGTATCAATTCTTTGACTGAAACATCCATTCTGTTACATATTAACTTTTCCTCGATCAATCTATCTACTCTATTATTTTGCATTCTATAACCAACGTAATCCCAATCCGTTATACGTCGTTTCTTGTTCGTCCGAATCAATCTCATATGAGATATCTAAAATTGCGACTAACTTTGTAATACTCATTAAGGCTTTACACTATCATGTCGTTTGCTGATAGACTCATTTGTACTCCAAATCCTCAATCGATCGAACATTCCCAAGGTTATCCCATACATACTCAGAGATTTAGTCACTCGATAAATCCTAGAAATTGATTTCAAATCACAACCGAACCACTTGAATATCCAATCGATCCATTCCTCAAAATCCAAGCACGTTCCCTCTATATTCGCACCAACGATGTCATCACCCGACATAACCTCTATCAATAGCTTTAACATCCTTTGAATCGTGTCCAACTTGTCATCGTCCAAAAATGTTCTGATCCTGCACACAAACTTGCTAAACAAACACAAGTCTTGATATATAATGCACAACAAAAATTAGCCAACGATGCCTTATGTGAAACTATCTTGGTCAACAAAATATCCACATGTGATTTTGAAATTCACTTATAACAAAGGAGAATTGATACACAAGATAGACAAATTAAGCAACATTACAAGGTTGAACAATCACACAACGCAAAACAAGAATTTTAACGAGGAACCGTAGACCTTTATGTCCCGGCTAAAACCTCAACACAACAATCCACTATAATCAAAAGAAGTTCAAGGATGTAACACTTACTATCAGCCAAAAGCAAGCCACCGTATCAACCCCGTCTCTCAAAACTCGAGTCCACAAGCTCTTAAGAATGCAGTCCGGCCCTTCCTTTATTCTCCGCGGGATCAGACGCAACTCCAATGAAATAATGAATGATGAATGGATGAACCTTTTTTTTGTTTAGAGCTTCTCTCCAAAAAGTATTAGGGACTATTGACCTATCGTTTAGTCT
Organism: Iris pallida; assembly: GCA_029216955.1. NCBI lineage: Eukaryota > Viridiplantae > Streptophyta > Magnoliopsida > Asparagales > Iridaceae > Iris > Iris pallida. The sequence goes on along the minus strand of JANAVB010018118.1, from coordinate 154,119 downwards.
ATATATACTGTATATGCCAACTGTTCACGAACAAGCATCAGTTTTAAAAGGATAAGACATTTTTCATTAGATAGTTTTAAATCAAGTTTGTTTGTTTTAAAAACAACCAATCATAATCAATAATTAGTTTAAATGATAAAACAGAGATATAAAAACAAGTTGTTCACAATCAATTTTAAAAACTGTTTTAGTTGGTGGATTAAAACAAATTGGTTTGAGAAGATAACTAGCTGAATAACCCATTATTCTAATTTACTAATGAAGCAATCATGAACCTTTAGCAATTTATAAAAATAACAAACACCTAGCTGATCCATAGCCTAACTGAAACACAATTCCAGCGCCCAACTATATTTTTTGATGAAAGATTGGTTCCTAACTTACAGTTCATGAAAGGTTCGAAAATGGATCACACATATTGCAAAAAAGGATGTTAATCTTGTTTATGCATGGGGCAAGAGCAAATAGTTTTTGAACGGATTTGACTGACTGCCTACTTTTATCAAATTTAGATAAATGCAAATGATGTCTATATGCATGATTTACCTATTTGTATGATCTTGTAGAAGACTTGACTGAACTCGAGTAACTTCACGACCCTCATCTCACAAAAACCTCTCATAAGTGGTTGATGCATGCAAGACAATATTTTTAGGACTTTCAATCTCCCCCATTGTCGTAGCATGTAACACTTATGAACAGTTTTGACTTGCTTTTCTTTGAAAGGGAGTTATTTTTGCTTGATGTGTTAAAGTATGCTTTTGTAAGAATTGAATTACTTTGCTTTGGAAGGGAGTTGTTTTTGCTTGATGTGTTGAAGTATGCTTCTTGCTCACAAGCCGAAGCTTTTACCCAACAAGCAAAAGCTGACCGGGCTGGCGCGTACGGCGGGTCTAGATGTTCTGTTCTGATCAGGCTGGTGCGTATGGTGGGTCTGCGGCGCGTACGGCGTTGGGCGCGTACGGCGGCGGGCTCGTACGGTGGCGGATCGGCGCTGACCGGCATAGGAGCGGTCAAGCGCGGGATCGACGGATCATCGCGGATCGGCGAGAGCGGGATCGGCGGATGGCTCAGTCAGAGCCGGAAGGGGAAGGGAGATGTAGAGTCTGGCGGCTAGGTTTTTTGGGAGACTCTGATACCATGTAGGAAATAATAATGTCTTGTTCTCATTGCTAGGGTTTGTTACAATATATATAGTGTCTACATTTGGGCTTATGGGTTATGGGCCATATTTACATTACAAATATAATCTAATAAAGTTGTTTCTCGGTAGCCACATATTTAAGTTCTACATCCTTATTCTCAACCAGTTCTGTAATATAGTGATGTCGAATATCAATGTGCTTTGTACGTGAGTGAAATACAGCATTTTTGCTCATTTGGATTGCACTCATATTGTCACAAAAAAGAGTCATACAACCTTGAAATAACCCATAGTCATTTAGCATCTGTCTTATCCAGATAAGTTGAGTGCAACAACTACTAACGGCAATATACTCGACCTCAGCGGTGGAAAGAGAAACAGAATTTTTAGTTTTACACAACCAGCTTGTGAGATTAGACCCTACATAAAATAACCCACCTAAGTTCTCTTTCGAGTATCAATGTGACCAGCCTAATTAGCATTAGTGTACCCTGATATCTCACAAGAAGTATCAAAAGTATACCATAACCCATAATCAAAGTACTGCTAACATATTTAATCACTCGTTTAACAGCTATTAAGTGTGTTTCTTTTGGATGTGCCTGAAAACGTGCACAAACACCCACACTAAACAAAATATCAGGACGACTAGCACAGAGATAGAGTAAATTTCCTATCATGCTCTTATACACCTTAGGGTCAACATCCTTAATCGAATCATCCTTAGACAGCCTGGTCGAAGTGCTTATAGGAGTACGAGTAGGTGTGGCATTCTTAAGCCCAAATTTCTCTACCAAACCCTTTGCATACTTTGTTTGAGAAACAAACATGCCATTTTCTAATTGTTGGACACCCAATCCTAAAAACATAGTTAACTCCCCAACCATACTCATTTCAAACTCACTAGACATGAGTTTTGCAAACTCATATGTCTCATCAAAATCTATTCTTTCTTCTTGTGTGTAACCTTGAGCCACAAGTCTAGCCTTATTTCTAAAAAGTTTACCTTCACTATCCATTTTATTTGTGAACACCCATTTGGTGCCAATGACATTTGTATGAGATGGCCGAGATACTAGTGTCCAAACATTTTGTCGCATGAACTGAGTTAATTTTTCCTGCATGGCAGAAATCCAAAACTCATCACGCAGTGCCTCCTTGATGTTTTTAGGCTCAACTGAAGAAAGATAGCAAACACAATTTACAAAATCAACTATATGTGACCATGTGCGAATAGGATCAGAAATATTACAAATTATATCTTTGACAGAGTGGTTTCTTATTCAATTGAGATATAGTGGAAGCATGTGCATCAAATGTTCGATTAAAATCACATGGCATATTCAAAGTTCTAGCATCATTTCCTGCAGTAGAAATTTTTGACATATCAGTATGTTCAGTTAAGGAGAAAAGGAAACAATCATCATCAATATTTGAGGCTATATGAACATCATCTATCGCAACATTCATCGATTGAATCACTACACCAGTTGTCTTATTCAAAACTTTGTATGCACGTGAATTATTATAATATCCCAAAAACAAACCTGGATCTCCTCGAGAGTCAAATTTTTCGAGGCTATCTCTGCTTCGATAAATCCAACAGGGACTACCAAATACTCTCATGTGTTTTATGCTAGGCTTTTTATTGAACCAAAGTTCATAGGGGGTATGTGTTGTCATAGGCCTCACGAATACTCTGTTAATGATATAAGTTGATGTGCTAACAACTTCCTCCCAAAAATGTCTAGGAACAACCATCTCATGTAAGATCACACGTGCCATTTCTTGGATGGTACGGTTCTTTCAGTCCACAACTCCATTAGATTGTGGAGTGTATGGTGCAGAAAACTCATGCTGGATACCATAATTTTCACAAAATTCAGCAAGACCAGTATCCTCAAACTCTCTACCGTGATCACTCTAAATCCTTACAATGGGAGTATCCTTTTTAGTTTGGACATGGAGACTCCAGACGCGAAAAGCATCAAATGTATCATACTTTTCTCTAAGAAAAGTTGTCCATGTAAATCTGGAAAAATCATCAACTAATACCAGAATATACTTTCTTCGATGCCTACTCAACGTCCTACTAGTCATGAGGTCCATATGAATTAAATCTAGATATTGAGTATAAGGACTGTTATTAGACTTTTTGTGAGGTGCTCTTGTTTGTTTACCTATTTGACAAGGTCCGCACACAGTGTCTCTGACGCGGCCTAGTTTGGGCAGGCCTCTAACTATTTCTTTAGAAGTGATGAGATCAAGAGTTTTATAATTCAAGTGTCCCAATCGTCGATGCCAAAGTTTAGCATCATTCATTCTTGCAGACAAGCATGTAAAATCAAAAGGGCATGAGAACAAGACATACACATTACTAAAATTTGTCCTTCCACACATGATGGTATTGCGATTGTCATCAATGACGCGACATATGTCTCATTTAAAGATAATATCCAAAAACTGATTACAAGTTTGACTAACGCTTAACAAATTTACCTTACATCCCACGACATGAAAAACATCATGAATAACCGGCATGCCGCTTTTTACTAAGGTACCTCTACCAATGATATTACTCTTCTCTCCATCAGCGAAAGACACAGACCCTCCAGCATATGAAGTGTAATTTGTCATGTAGTCTTTATTTCTAGTTATGTGGTATGAACAACCACTGTCCATGTACCAAACAGTAGCATCAAAAGTTGCACTAAAACAGAAATTTGATACATGGAAGACGACACATGAATTTTTAAGAATAGAGGATAGGGCAATGATATCATTTTTAGTAAAATTCTCAAGAGTATTTATCACGTCCTTCCTTATCCAAACCGGTTTTGAAATCGTTCTTGAAACAATTTTTGAAGTAGTTTTATCACTGTTTGGAATAGGAATTTTCAAAATCCCTTTTGATTTTTGATGTTCAACAAGTTGCTTAGCCTTCTTTTTATCCCTTATCTTCTAAATTTTCTTGCTGGATATGTATGGAACAGAAGTATTTAACAGAGGATAACCAAAACTTCCGTAGTAATTATAGTTATTAGGATAATATGGTCCATACCAGCAGTCATGAAAGGTATGACCTCTTATTCCACATGTGTAGCAAACCGGAATCCTTTTTTTCGTATGCCTTTGAATTATTTAACTTATTCAGACAAGAAGGAATTTGTTTTTCTTTGTGCCTATAGATCTCTACTGGAATGACTTCCTGAGCCTCAGTAGACTTGACAAACGTAGGTACAATAGGGGTACCACTAGTGGATGTGGATCTAGTATAACCAAGTCCCCTTATGTCTTTGGTGTGTTTTCCTACAGTAATCATGTGATCGAGTTTTAACGAACTAGCATTAAAGGAGTTAAAATGCTCTTTAGAGTCCTCCAAATCCTTCTTAGTTGAATCAAGCTCATACAGGGTGTTTTGGTGGACTTTATAGAGAGTGTCGAGTTCAATTGTATGTTAGCATTCTTTTTAATCAACATATCCTTCTCTGTTTTAAAGTCATGTTCCAAAGTAGTCATATCATTTAACCCAACTAGTATAGAATTACTATGAGCATTTATATCAGATCGTAAGGTAATCATAGTGAATCTAAGGTCATCATTTTTTGTAGGTTCAATAAGGTACAGGGACTCCCAGTCTATCGGGTCAGCAATAGAGTCGTCTGAGCAAGTGCTCGACGTTGATTTAGACATTAGGAAAATGAAGTTGGCAATCTCTTTGTTAGGGGCATCCTCATCATCTCTCGACTCATACTCCATCTCTGACGAGTAGAAAGAGAAGTTTGCCATGACTAGCTTAGGTTTGTTATCTCTCCTACTAGGACAGTCTTTTGCTATATGTCCAATACCTTTACATTTGAAGCACTCAAGCAAAAATGTATCATCTTTGGCCTTAGACTTAGGTGCAGTGTATGTGTTACTCACACGTTTGTCATCAACTCTTGACAGGACAACAGACGAAGTATTATTGTATGGTACAAATTTGTTCCTCTTACCAATCCATTTTTTTATATTTACCCCTAAAAAGGCTAAGTGTGGATTTATAGAACTAACATCATTTTCATCAACATGGCAATCAAAACTATCAGAGTCAACATTAGCATATGTTTTGCTAGCGAATGCAACAGATTTATTCTTCTTAGGTTCATACTGTTGTACAATTTCTAAGGAAACTTCATAGGTTCGTAGTTTACTCACAAGAGTAGCAACAAACATTTTTTGAATATTTTGAGCTTCGATGATAGCATCTTTTTAGAAGAGAATCTTTTAGGCAAAGTTCTCGATATCTTCCTAACCACGTGCACATCCTCATAAGAATAACCAATAGCAGTAGCTTTATTAATTACTGTTGAATGTCTAAGATAATATTCATCAAAACTTTCATGTTCATGCATATGACTATCTTCAAATTCAGTTTGGATAGCCCATAATTATTGTTCCTTGACTTCTTCATCACCCACATAAGCAGGTCTTAGCCTCCCAAGCATCATGGGAAGTGGTGCTGGTACTAATTCTATTGGCTTAGTCATTGTCGAGAGCTGTAAAAAAAAAGCATTTAAGCCTCGTGAATTGTGACTAGCTGATAGCTTCTCATCAGGAGTATATTCAGCTCTAGGTTTAATTTTTTTTCTTTTTAGGCGCAGTTGCAGTAGCTGCAATGATTTTAATTGGCTCAGTCAAATTGTTTTCAACAAGATTCCAAACATCTGACCCAAGAGCCATAAGGTAAATTCTTATTCGAACTTTCCATTGAGGATAGTTCTTGCCAGTGAATGGTGGAATTTTATTACCACTTAACCAACCCTTATAATTGTTTGATGTCATTTGTTGAAAGAATCGTGTGTATCAATGGATCACTCAGTGCGTAGAGTTTGGCTCTGATACCACTTTAAATTCCCTTGTAACAAAGGAGAATTGATACACAAGATAGACAAATTAGGTAACGTTACAAGGTTGAACAATCACACAACACAAAACAAGAATTCTAACGAGGAACCATAGATCTTTATGTCCCGGCTAAAACCTCAACACAACAATCTACTATAATCAAAAGAAGTTCAAGGATGTAACACTTACTATCAACCAAAAGCAAGCCATCCACAACTGTATCAACGCCGTTTCTCAAACTCGAGTCTACAAGCTCTGAAAAATGCAGTCCGGTCCTTCCTTTGTTCACCGCGGGATCAGACGCAACTCCAATGAAATGATGAATGATCTATTTTTTTTGTTTAGAGTTTCTCTCCAAAAAGAATTAGGGACCATTAACCTATCGTTCAGTCTATATATACTGTATATGCCAACTGTTCATGAACAACCATCAGTTTTAAAAGGATAAGAATTTTTTTATTAGATAGTTTTAAATCAAGTTTGTTTGTTTTAAAAACAACCGATCATAATCAATAATTAGTTTAAATGATAAAACAGAGATATTAAAACAAGTTGTTCATAATCAGTTTTAAGAACTATTTTATTTGGCAGATTAAAACAAATTGGTTTGAGAAGATAACTAGCTGAATAACCCATGATTCTAATTTATCAATGAAGAAATTCTGAACCTTTAACAATTTGTAAAAATAACAAACACCTAGCTGATCCACTGCCTAACTGAAACCCAATTCCAGCGTCCAACTAACATTTTTGATGAAAGATTAATTCCTAACTTACAGTTCATGAAAGGTTCAAAAATGGACCACACATATTGTAACAAAGAATGTTAACCTTGTTTATACATGTCACTCTCGTTTCCCGTTATACGTATTTTCAGTATACGTGTATGGATTCTTGATCCATATTTTGAATTGTCTAGCATGGTTTAATCTTGGTTTAGCTTGGCTTGCTTTATTTTGGTTTGGTTTGGGTTAAGATGGTTCATCATGTTGAACCCTCTTTATAAACCAACTCCTCTCTTTCTCCTATATAACTCTTTCATTTACTCCTTCTTCTTCTCCATTACTTCTCTAACCAACCAAAGATACCCTAGGCAAGTGCAATCTTGCTTCATGATTGATCTCCCATTTTGTTTTTTATTCTCTTCTCCACTTGATTCTAAGCCTCTTTAGAACTTGGCATTTTCGGTTTTGATGGATAGTTTTTTGTAGATCTAAGTTTTATTCTTTTCTTGTTTTTCTTGATTTTGATCTATTAAAGGTTGGTATTTCCTAAAACTAGTCATCCCAGGCTGTAAGAAATCTCGTTCTATGTAGTTTAGATCCTTGGAAGTCTCAATTCGGACTTGTTTTGAGCAAGTTATGATATTTTAACCTGGTGCAACCCAGTCAGGCGCAACCTGACCTGGCATACCCCAGTCAGGCGCAACCTGACCCGGCGTACCCCAGTGCCTGGCGTACCCCAGCCTTGTGCAACCCAACTTAGGTGCCACCTGTCCTCCCTCCTTGGCGCCACTTGTCATTTTTCTGGTGCCACTTGACCAGCGCCACTTGTTGCCATTATACCCCTTGTCCCCAGGCATGTTCTCCTAGTTCTTGATGTATATGCCTGTGATCTTGCATGTAACTTGTACTTTACCTATCTTGTGATGACCCGACTCGATAACTTGTTGGGCATAACATGACTTGACAGTATTGATCACGACATGAACACGACATGATAACCCCTTGGGTGGCCCGTCGAGGCACACTCTTAACAAGCACTCTTGACATGATAAGCAACTTGATAAGACATGTATAATTTTGATAGTGACCCATCGGGGCGCACTCCTGACAAGTAACAAGTAACTCGACATAACATGATAATCTTGAAAGGCTATTACGACAGCTACCCTGACTTGTTAAGTAACACTTTTCTTAACACCATGGTTGATTTCCCTGATTGTGATTGTACAAGCTACCTGTCTTGTCTTGCATCATGCCTAGGACATGGATTCCTGATTACCACTGTCAGGGATTCATAATAAATATGACTAGGTTAATGACTAGATTGATCAAGTAGTTCATATAGGAAGATTTTTTAAATTACATGCGATCCCGTTATCCCAGCCACACCTGAGTGGACTTGTAGCCTGCCGACGAGTAGGCACATTTCCAGCCTACTGTCTTATGGGGCACTTTTTGAAATCATAAGTACCATAGCACATTGCCATGTGTTGCACTCCAGGTCACCTAATGATTCTCCAACTCTTAGTAACTCTAAGCAACCTCGCCTGGATAACATGGATAGCTGCAGGGCTTGTGACTGCTGGAACATCTCATTGCATCTTATAGTAACTAGGCTTGTGATAACCCTAGTTAGTTAAAGTATCAAGCCGTACATATTGCTTGGCCGTGATTGATGGATGGAGTTCATTCTAGTCTTGTCTAGACAGTGCCAGTCTATGATTACTTTGGTATATTACTATTATGCTTTACTCTTGTTGATAAATTATTAGAGACTAAGCTCTATTCAGGTGAAGGGTTATAACCCCGGTCCTTATTTGGTTTACGGGTTGTAACTTGGTTACCGGAATAGTCCTTTAGTTATCTTATCGTTTATCACATTGTTTTCTCTAACTCATGTCTTTCGTTATCATTTATGTCTTTATGTGCTAATATACTAGTTATAGTTCTTAAGTGAAGCCTTCCTTGTGGCACTTGCTCTTTCTGGGGTCTGACCCAGCTAGTTTTGTATGGCCAAATTTTGGAGTAGCTCCCGAGGATCTACCTGTCTTACAGCCAGATGGTGAACACCAGGCGTAACTTTGGCAACGAGTGGGTTTTCTTCTTTTGTTCCCCGCTCTATTATAAATTATTCTTTTGAGGCGTTTAGCCGCCGAGCAAGTGTTAGCTCGTGTTAAAACTTACTTTTGTCTGCCTAAGGGCTGTAACATGATTGACAAATCCTAGGGTTGATCATGTATGACTTAAACTCTTACTAGTCTTTGCATTTTGTATGAATAGCTTCATGATCATCGGAATATATAATGTTTGGAATGCCTTATCTTGTATGTCTGATGATCAAACATCCTGTAATATTTACTTGCTTGCTTGAGATTGAGACACTAGGCTTGTTTTGGCCATAAGAGAATGATGTCTTGTAGTTAAATACTCTTGCATCTAGACAGCCGTGACAGTATTGCGAGGTGGATTGCACTTCAATGTACGTAGTTGGCTGTGTCTGCCCCGGCTCTCCAGTATTCTGGTTCTGGGGCGTGACACGGTTTAAGTGGTGGCCCATACAGGTCTTATAAATCAAGATGTATGGGATTTTTACCGAATAGTTGTCTCAATCAGCACTCGTCCTTGATCTCTACTCGTGCCTTCTTATCTTCCTGAATCTTGACCCGATTACATGTTTATATCCAGAATCTATCTTGGTACTTTTTTATTGTTCCTCATGTCATTTCTCCAGTGGCATTGTTCCTGGTCCTGTCGATCAGCAAGATGGAGCACCTCCAGTGAACCCACAACAACCTAGGAACCAAGCCCAACACTCTAGAGCTGCTTCCCGAGTCATGTATTCTGGGAATCTAGAGCCCCCAGTTCAGCCAGTCCAGCCTGTAGAGCCTGACAATGGGACCCTGGTGGGACATATTAGGAAATTGCTTGCGTCATAAGATCGTCGGGGCAATGCCCTGTACTAGACAATACAAGATGCTATGGGTAGAGTTGGTTATCAAAGGAACAATGCAGCCAACAGTTTCAAGCGCCTAAACCCTCTTTTCTTTGATGGCAGTGAAGATGTGATTGCTGCTGATGCATGGCTTCAGGATAGAGGTTATCCTGAAGGCCACTAGAATTCCAGAGGATGAGAAGGTGGCCGTAGTGCGCTTGCAGTTATTGAACTTAGCCCGCAGCTGGTGGACGATGCTAGCAGTTGGATTAGCAACGCCTATTTTGTGGGCAGTATTCAGCAATAAGTTCCAGACGAAGTATTTTGATGCAGTAGCTCCGTATGATCTGCAAACAAGATTGACTAATCTCAAGCAGATGGGAAGGACGGTCGATAGATATGCGGTCGAGTTTTTTAAGCTTAGTCGGTTTGCTCCCACCTTGGTGGCAACCGAATTGGACCGAGCCCAGCAGTTCCAACATGGGCTCCACCTAGAGATCATTCTAGCAGTAGAGCAGTTTGAGCATCAGACCATTGATGCTATTTTGCAAGCAGCTAGGAGGCATGAGTATACCTTCCAGAGGATAGTAGACCGAGTAGGGGCCGGAAGAGGTCTTGTAGTCAATTGTCCCAGTCATCAACACCAGCCCCGGCAGCTAGGGCTTTGACTATTGGAGCTCCTAGGAGGGCGACCACAATTTTGCCGGTTCAGCACTCGACACGAATGTACCCTCGGCAATAAAAGCAGAAGCAGTCTTCCGTAATGGGTTGCACTCATTGTCGGAAGCCAGGAAATGTAGTATTAGAGTGTTGCAGAGCACAGGGATTGTGCTTGGCTTGTGGGGAACTGGACCATATGATTGGGTCCTGTCCTTATAGAGCCAGTTTATCTTCATCAACCCTAACTAGTCCACCGGTTAGGGGACCAGCACCAGTACAGCAGCAGTACCAGCCTCCGAGGCCCTTGCTGCCTCAAGCTCAGGCATTATAGCAGCAGAGGCCTCAAAAGTATGCTCGGGTCCAGGTTCAGAACAGGCAGAGAGGTTACTAGCAGAGGGGACCAGCACCAAGTGGACAGGGTCAAGCTATGGCCTTGTCGGTAGAAGAAGAATTAGCATCAGGTGAGATGGTGGCAGGTACCATTCTCGTCAACTCTTTTCAAGCATTAGTATTATTTGATTCGGGTGTATCGCACTCATTTATGTCTGCACAATTCGCGACATGGATAGGACTGGAGCTCGAGTCATTATCAGTAAGGCTCAATATACTTACTGGTAACGGTCTTATAGGAGTAGATAGAGTCTATTCCTTGTGTCAAATCGTAGTTAGCGGTAGAGAGTTTCCTGCTAGATTGATAAAATTTTTGATGGCCGACTATGATGTGGTCCTAGGAATGGATTGGTTGAAGGATCAATACGCAAGAATAGACTACCATGTTGGCAGGATTATTTTTGGTATTCCCGACGAAGAAGAGTTTTTATTTTCTAGAGGCGAAGTAGAACCTTTTCTACCAGTCTTGCGGATGGCAGTAGCAGTAGTAGTTCAGTTTTCTAGAGTAGTAGAAGTGTTTCCAGATGTATTTTCTGAAAAGCTTCCAGGTATGCCCCTAGAGAGAGATAGAGTTCACCATTGATTTGATTCTATGGACGGCACCAATATCAGAGAGAGTCTACCGAATGGCACCATCAGAATTGGAGATCCTGTACATGATAATTGAAGAACTTAGGACCAAGGGATTCATTCATACTAGTGGATCGCCTTGGGGAGCCCCAATGCTTCTTATGAAAAGGAAGGATGGTACGTCAATATTATGTGTTGATTATCGTACCTAAAATTTCGTAACAATCAAGAACAGATATCCATTGCCTAGGATAGATGATTTAGTTGATCAACTCAGTGGAGCGGCAGTATTTTCAAAGATTGACTTGTGGTCAGGGTACCATCAGATCAGAGTCAGAGAGCAAGACATCCCGAAGACAGCCTTCAGATCGAGGTATGGACATTGGGTGTTCCTCGTTATGTCATTTGGAGCGACCAATGCGCCAGCGGTATTCATGGATCTCATGAATCGTATTTTTATGCCCTATTTGGATCAGTTTGTGATAGTATTTATAGACAATATCTTGGTCTATAGCAAGAATAAAGTAGAGCATGAGCAATATCTCCGAATAGTCCTTCATATTCTCAGAGAGCACCAGTTGTATGCGAAGTTCAGTAAGTATAAATTTTGGCTGGATTGCATTTCGTTCTTAGGTCATATCATCACCAGAGGTGGAGTAGAAGTGGACCCCCAGAAGATAGTAGCTTTAGAGACATGGCCAGTACCTAGCACCATCGTAGAAGTTTGCAGTTTCCTAAGATTGGCCAACTATTACCGACGGTTTGTATTAAACTTTGATCGGATTTCAGCACCATTGACGCAGTTGACCCGCAAGGATGTACAGTTTGCTTGAACAGCAGAGTGTTAGAGTTTATTTGAGAAGTTGAAGTAAGGATTGATGACGGCCCCCATTCTCATGCTTCCAGATGGGACTGAAGAATTTTCGGTTTATTATGATGCTTTCGACAGAGGATTGGGATGCATCTTGATGCAGCATGGTAAGGTAGTAGCTTATGCGTTACGTCAGCTTCGTGATCATGATAGGAATTATCCAACTCATGACTTGGAATTAGCAGCGGTGGTTTTCGCACTTAAGTTGTGGAGGCATTATTTGTATGGAGATCGGGTAGATATTTTTATCGACCACAAGAGTCTTAAGTATATGTTTACCTAGAAGGATCTTAACATGCGTCAAAGGAGATGTCTAGAGCTACTTATGGATTACGACATCAACCTGCAGTATCATCCTGGGAAGGCTAACATAGTTGCAGATGTATTGAGCAAAAGAGCATGAGCTTATTTTCTAACAGCATAACCAGAGTTATTAGCAGATCTTTAGAAGATGGGTATCGAGGTAGTTCTCCCTACCAGTGTAGGATTGATGGCTAGTAAGTATGCAAGTTCAGTCCAGTATAGTTGAGAAGATTAAGTTAGCTCAGTCAACGAATTCTAAGCTTCAGCGGCTTAGGACAAAATATATAGTAGGACGGAGAGCAGAGTTATATATTCATGAGGATGGTACACTTCGACATGGAAGGCGTCTTTGTGTACTCAATGGCGACATCAGGCGAGAGATCATGGCAAAGGCTCACAGTTTGCAGTATTCAATTCATCCCGGTGGTACGAAGATGTATCGTGATATCCGTCAGCATTTTTGGTAGAATAGCATGAAGAGGGAGATAGCCCGGTTTGTCTCTCGTTATTTAGTTTGCCAACAAGTTAAAGCTGAACATCAGAGACCAGCTGGACTTCTTCAACCTTTACCGATCCTAGAAGGGAAATAGAAGCACATTACTATGGATTTTGTAACTGGGTTACCTAAATCCCCTGCTGGGAGAGATTCTATCTGGGTTATAGTTGACAAACTCACCAAGGTAGCTCATTTTCTCCCTTTTAGAATTAGCCAGTCGACAGATCAGCTTGCTGAAATGTATCTCAGACAGATAGTCAGATTACATGGAGTGCCAGTCAGTATCGTGTCCGATAGAGATTCAAGGTTTACATTTTACTTTTGGCGGAGTCTTCAGGAGAGTTTGGGAACTCGTCTCAAGTTTACTTCAGCTTATCATCCGCAGACAGATGGTCAGTCGGAGCGCATGATTCAAACTCTTGAGGATATGTTACGATCTTGTATGCTTGACTTCGATGGTTCGTGGGAGGATCACCTGCACCTAGTGGAGTTCTCTTACAATAACGGTTTCCAGGCCAGTATTCAGATGGCACCATTTAAGGCACTGTATGGCAGGAAGTACAGATCACCTTTAGCCTGGGATGATATAGGCGAGAGGTAGATGCTTGGTCCAGAGATGTTTACGCAGACTATCGAGGTGTTCAGGCAAGTTAGAGATCATCTACGAGTTGCACAATATCGCCAGCGTCATTGGGCCGATTCTCATCGGCGTCCACTTGAGTTCTCTATCAGCGACCATGTATTCTTTAGGATCTCACCTACCCATGGCTTCATTCGATTCGACATACGGAGAAAGCTTAGTCCTAGTTATATAGGGCCGTTTGATATTCTCGAGCGAGTAGGTGATGTGTCCTGTCGTCTTGCTCTTCTATCGTCATTACGTGAGGTACATGACGTATTCCATGTATCCCAATTACAACGGTATATCCCGGATCTGAGCCATATCCTTGATCATTCGGAATTGGTTGTTGGTACCAACATTTTATATGAAAAAAGGTCTGTATCTATATTGGAACGAAGAGAGAAGGTACTCAAGAACAAGACTATTAGTCTAGTCCGTATTGCTTGGGGTCATCACTCTTTGGGTGAGTCAACCTGGAAACGCGATGATGATATCCGGTCGCGATACCCCCACTTGTTTGACTCAAAAGGTATAATGTCTTTCTTATGTCTTATGCTTTTACTTCCATGCTTGCATGAATGATTTCTTGGTTGACTGCTAGTCATAGATTGTCAGTATTAGTATAGCTTTGCCCGACACCTCCAGCCTCTTAATTCAATTCCGAAAATAGAATTATTTTAAGGTGGGTAGAGTTGTCATTCCTATTCCCGTTATACGTATTTTCAGTATACGTGTACGGATTTTTGACCCGTATTTTGACTTATCTAGCATGGTTTGGTCTTGGTTTAGCTTGGCTTAGTTTATTTTGGTTTTGGTTTGAGTCAAGATGTTCATCATGTTAAACCCTCTTTATAAACCAACTCCTCTCTCTTTCCTCTATAACTATTTTATTTACTCTTTCTTCTTCTCTATTACTCCTTCCACCGACAAAAGAAACCCTAGGCAAGTGCAATCTTGTTTCATGATGGATCTCCTATTTTATTTTTCTATTCTCTTCGCCACTTGATTCTAAGCTTCCTTAGAACTTGGCATTTTCGGTTTTGATGGATAGATTTTTGTAGATCTAAGTTTTGATCTTTTCTTGTTTTTTCTAGGCACTAGGAAATCTTGTACTATGCAGTTTAGACCCATGGAAGTCTCAATTCGGACTTGTTTTGAGCAAGTTATGGCATTTTGAAGTTTTCGGGTTCCATGGGTTCTTCTCTGCTGTTTGGAGAAGAAGAACAGTATCGGGCGCAACCTGACCTAGCGCAACCCAGCGCCCTTTCGCTCTAGCGCAACTTATCCCAGCGCCCTTTGGCCCTGTCGGAACCTGACCTGCCTGCCGTAACCCAGTCAGGCGCAACCTAGCCCTGGCGTAACCTGACTTGGCGCATCCCAGTCAGGCTCAACCTGACCTGGCGTAACCTGACGTGGCGCACCCCAGTCAGGCGCAACCTGACCTGGCGTAACCTGACTTGGCGCAACCCTGTCAGGGGCAACCTGACCTGGCGTACCCCAGTCAGGTGCAACCTGACCCGACGTACTATAGTGCCTGGCGCACCCCAGCCTGGCGCAACCCAACTTAGGCGCCACCTGTCCCCCCTTAGCGTCACCTGTCATTTCTCTTGCGCCACTTGACCAGCACCACTTGTTGCCATGATACCCCTTGCCCCCAGGCATGTTCTCCTAGTTTTTGATGTATATGCATGTGATCTTGCATGTAACTTATACTTTACCTATCTTGTGATGACTCGACTCGATAACTTGTAATCATAACATGACTTGCCAATATTGATCACGATATGAAAACGACACGATGACCCCTTGGGTGGCCCGTCGAGGCACACTCTTGACCAGCACTCTTGACATGATAAGTAACTTGATAAGACATGTATAATCTTGATAGTGGCCTGTCGGGGCGCACTCCTGACATGTAACAAGTAACCCGATATGACATGATAATTTTGAAAGGCTGCTGCGACAGCTACACTAACTTGTTAAGTAGCACTTGTCTTGACACCGTGGTTGATTTTCCTGATTGTGATTGTATAAGCTATATGTCTCGTCTTACATCATGTCTAGCACATAGATTCCTGGTTACCACGGTCAGGGATTCATAATGAATATGACTAGGTTAATGACTAGATTGATCAAGTAGTTCATATAGAGAGATTTTCCCAGTTACAGGCGATCCCGTTATCCCGGCCACACCTGAGTGGACTTGTAGCCTGCCAACGGGTGGGGCACATTTCCAGCCCACTGTCATATGGGTCACTTCTTGAAATCATAAGTACTATAGCACACTGCCATGTGTTGCACTTTAAGTCACCTAATGATTCTCTAACTCATGGTATAAGCAACCTCGCCTGGATAACCTTGATAGCTGCAAGGATTGTGACTGCTGGAACATCTCATTATATCTTATAGTAACTAGGCTTGTGATAACCCTAGTTAGTTAAAGTATCAAGTCGTATATATTATTTGGCCGTGATTGATGGATGGAGTTCAGTCTAGTCTTGTCTAGACAGTGCCAGTCTATGATTACTTCGGTACATTACTATCATGCTTTACACTTGTCGATAAATAATTGGAGACTAAGCTCTGTTCAGGTGAAGGGTTACAACCCCGGTCCTTGTTTGGTTTACGGGTTATAACTTGGTTACTAGAATAGTCCTTTAGTTATCTTATTTTTATCACCCTATTTTTTCTAACTCATGTCTTTCATTATCATTTATGTCTTTATGTGCTAATATGTTGGTTTTAGTTCTTATGTGAAGCCTCCCTTGTGGCACTTACTCTTTCTGGGGTCTGACCCAGCTGGTTTTGTATGGCCAGATTTTGGAGTAGCTCCCGAGGATCTACCTGTCTTACAGCCAGATGGTGAACACCAGACGTGTAGGAACGAAATCGTAAAGCACAATACTCTAGAGGGGGGGTGAATAGAGTTGGCAGCGAAATATTGCTAATTAAAAAAATATTAGCAGCAAGATCACAGAATAATATTCACAACTAAGTAAAATAAAGGCAGAGATAAGAAAGCAAACGTAAAGACAGCGATGTATACTGGTTTCCCTCTGTTAAGGACTAATCCAGTCGGTAGAACTCTTGCTACCAGTTGAATCCACTATTGAAAAAACCGTAAGTTTTCTTACGAAGTCCTTGCAACTTCTACAACGCGAGCTTTGATACGAAGAACTCGTCCAACTTCAAATGTGAAGAGGTATTCTTCAATTAAGCCTTCTGATTACAATCTCTCAGAAACTTTTAGACCGTACCGTACTGGCAAATCGACTAGAGGATTATAATTGGCTTGGGATCTGAAATTTAAAGCTCAAGAAAACTCTTTGGAAGACTGAAAGCTTTCGATAGAGAGAAGATTGAAAGTGAATGAGTGAATTGAAATGATCGAAATCCTTCTCTATTTATAGGAATTCCAAAGACAGAATTCTGACAGAATTCGGGCAGAATTCGGGCAGAACTCGATGAGAAAATCTCGGTCAAATCCTTAACTGCAGGAGGACCAAGTTCAGAAGAATTCAAAAATCAAACGGCCACCAACCGAACTCTGGCCGAACTCTGGCCGAGTTCTGTCAGGGTTAGGTTAGGTTTTAAAAAATAGTTTTTGATAATTTTTGAAAACCTTTTTGAAAAACTTTTTAAAGCTTTTGTATAAAAGAATGTTTTTCAAAACAAAGGACATTTTAAAAGTATTTTGAAAACATTTTAGAATAGCCTATTTGCCAGTACGACTCGGTGTACAACGTATTCCTAGACTCAATAAAATGAAAAATACATTGCTTAAAGGAAATACAGACTCGAACAGGCAAACGTCGCTTCGGTCTTGAACTGTGTAGATAGCTGTTCTTGATCATGTCCAAGAGTCCGATACATCCTGACTAGCTTCATATATCCAGACAGAATTTGATCATTTATTAAAATCAGGTTGACCATATGACCAATGGGCCAACAATCTCCTCCATTTTGATAATTGACAAACTATGAATGGTATAACATTTAAGCTTGAAATAAAATCAAAAATAGTTCATGTCCTGCATTTTCTCAAAAGAAATGTTAGATCTTTATTTTTCTTCCCCGTTGTCATTTAGCAAAATAGTTGCAAAAGAGAAAGAAAAAAACTCCCCCGCAATCAATGCATAAATAACAAACAGTGGAAAAATACAAGAAAATAAACAAGATAAATGATAGTAAAGAAAATTTGAATGACATCACATGAATGTATTTGTACGCAGGCAGTTTATAATAAACAAAGAATTATATCACAGGCAGTTTATAGTAGAGAAGCAGATAAAGAAATGCTAAGTAAATAAACTGATGTGAATCATAAATACGAATCTCATAAAGATAAAGATAAAACAAATCCAGTACAAGTCCTCAAAACAATACTGATAATAAAGTCTGAAAATAGAAAAACTTGGAATGTCGGAGCATTTCCAAGTATACAGGAGATAATGTCTAAGTCTCATATCAACTAACATATCACAACTCCTCCTCATCATCATCAGTATGATGACCAACATGTCCAGAAGGACCAACTCCAGAGGTACCCGCACTAGAAGGGTGAGGAGGAGCGCCAGTGTAAAACTCACCAACATAATCACGAGGAGGAGCACGGTCAGAACGGTACTAATCATATGCGTTACCGGGCTGGAAGTAGGCATAAAAAGCCTCATCCTCACAGCGGTAACCAGAGAAAGCTGGATCTCTAGGGATGGAACCGACTGAATGTCCAGTCTGGGCGAAATGAAGATCAGCTAATGAGTTTGCAATCGCCTGATAACGGGTGACGTCGCGGAACTCACGTTCGCGAGCCATGTCCGTCATGGAGACGTGCAAATTTGAAAGGTGCTGGTGTATGCCCTCAAATATCATAGCATACTGCTGAGGAGGTGGAGGAGGTGGAGCAGTAGCAGGAGCAGTAGGAGGAGCAGATGCAGTCATACTGCGACGAGATAACTTGAGAACCTTAGGCTCAGGGTCTTGAGCACAAGTAGATAAGTCAATGTCAAAACACTGGAAGATGCCCTCAAATATCTTGGCTTGTCTCTAACACAGTTTTTGCATATTGAAATAAAATCATAAAATAAAATCAATTAATATTATTGACGTCCAAAATTCCTAATTCTCGATGTAAATAATTGAAACGATCTTCTGCTAGAGGTTCTGTGAAAATGTCAGCTAATTGATTCTCAGTATCTATGTATACAAGGTCAATATCTCCATTTTGATGATGGTCTCTAAGAAAATAATGTCGAATCTCAATATGTTTTGTACGAGAATGACATACAGGATTCTTAGTCAAATTAATAGTGCTCGTGTTATCACAGAAAATGGGAATATGTGTATAAAATAAATCATAGTCTTCCAAGGTTTGTTTCATCCACAAAATCTGAGCACAACAACGTCCTGCGGCGATATACTCAGCCTCTGTTGTTGATAGGGCTACAGAATTTTGCTTTTTACTAAACCATGAGACTAAAGCTTTGCCTAAGAAATGACATGTGCCACTGGTACTTTTTCTATCAACTTTGCATCCGGCAAAATCTGCATCCGAATAACCAATAAGGTCAAAGGACTTAGTTTTGGGACACCATAAGCCAACAGAAGAAGTGCCCTTAAGGTATCGAAAGATACGCTTAACTGCGCACAGATGTGATTCCTTTAGATTTGCTTGAAAATGTGCACACAGGCAAACACTAAACATTATATCTGGACGACTAGCAGTTAAATAAAGTAAACTACCGATCATACCTCGATACTTACGTGTGTCGACTGGCTTGCCTTGTTCATCAATATCAATCTTTGTTGAAGTTGCCATCGGAGTGCTAATAGGTTTGACATTGTCCAGATCAAACTTCTTTAGCAAATCTTTTGTGTATTTAGCTTGATTTATGAACGTCCCATTGTCAGTTTGTTTGATTTGCAGTCCGAAAAAGAATTTTAGCTCTCCCATCATGCTCATCTCAAACTCATTCTACATACACTTAGAAAATTCTTGACACAGAGATTCATTAGTAGATCCAAATATGATATCATCTACATAGACTTGTATTAAAAGAAGTTTACCATTAAAGGACTTAATAAAAAGTGTAGTGTCAACCTTTCCTTTTGAAAAACTATTGTCAAGTAGAAAAGACCTTAGACGATCATACCAAGCACGAGGGGCTTGTTTCAAACCGTATAAAGCTTTCTTCAACTTGAAAACATGATCAGGGTTTTTAAAATCTGTGAAACCTGGAGGTTGTGCTACAAAAACTTCTTCTTTTATAAAACCATTTAAAAGTGCACTCTTGACATCCATTTGAAATAATTTAAAATTATGAAAACATGCAAATGCACATAACATGCGAATGGATTCTAATCTCGCAACTGGGGCATAAGTCTCATCGTTGTCGATACCTTCTTCCTGATTGTATCCTTGAGCGACGAGTCGAGCCTTATTACGAGTCACTAAACCATTCTCGTTCAGTTTATTTCGGAATACCCAACGGGTGCCAATGACCGGACGATCAATAGGCTTGGGAACAAGTTCCCAAACTTGATTCCGTTCAAATTGGTTTAATTCCTCTTGCATAGCATCTATTCAAAAACTATCACTACATGCTTCATCAATAGTTTTGGGTTCTAGCTGTGAAATAAAAGCAACACTAGAAACAATATCTCTACTGGATGTACGAGTACTTACACCTTTGGTAATATCACCAATTACCAAATCCTTTGGATGATCAGCCGTGAATTTTAATCTTTTCGGCAGACTCTGAAGGTAGCTGGTTCCTAGATCTTCTCTAGGAGGATCAGCTAGTGCCGAGCTTGGTTGAGAATCAGCTGTTGTTGAGCTTGGTACAGTTGGATCATCGTCATTGTCATCGATAGTCATTTGATTCAGTTCATCAAAAGTGACGTTGATTGACTCTTCGATGATCATGGTTCGTTTGTTGAAGACTCTGTATCCTTTGCTCTTGGCCGCATAACCTAAAAATATACCTTCATCAGCCTTTTCGTCAAACTTTCCCAAATTGTCTTTTGTATTAAGAATAAAGCATTTACAACCAAATATTCTAAAATATGAAACAGATGGAATTCTATCAAACCATAACTCAAATGGAGTCTTCTTCGATTTGGGTCGAATTAGAACTCTATTGAAAACAAAACAAGCTGTATTGACAGCTTCAGCCCAGAAATATTTGGGTAGACTAAACTGGTTTAAGATTACTCTGGCCATTTCGGATAGAGTTCTGTTCTTACGTTCCACAACTCCATTTTATTGTGGAGTCCTAGGGCAGGAGAACTCGTGTACAAAACCGTGTGTGTCACAAAAATGCTCAAACTCTACATTCTCGAATTCGCCTCCATGATCGCTTCTTATACGAGTGATCATGTAATCTTTTTTATTCTGAACTTTCTTACAAAAGGCGATAAATTCGGATAATGCATCATTCTTGCGTGTCAAGAAGTATACCCACGTGTATCTAGAGAAATCATCTACAATTATGAAAGCATAAAGCTTACCTCCGAGGCTAGCAACTCTGCTAGGACCAAATAAGTCCATGTGAAGTAATTGTAGAGGTCTAGTAGTACATACTGCGTTTACTGACTTGAATGTGGATCTGGTAGCTTTGTTCTTTCACATTGGCTGCATACCGAATCCTTCTTGAATGTAATATCCGGTAAATCACGTACTAGCTTCTTTGTGGATAATCTTGATATTGTATCCATATTTGCGTGACCGAGTCTCATATGCCACAGATGACTCTCATCGCTTTTAGCCATTAAGCATCTACCTGAAATGTTAGTTTCTTCTAACAAATAGAGAACATATATGTTGTCTTCCCTGATACCTTCAAAGATAGTACTACCAGTTGAGCTATCAACTATAATACATTTGTCTTTGCCAAAGTTGATTCCATAACCATGATCAGCTAGATGACTTACGCTGAGTAGATTATGTTTCAATTCGGTAACCAGACAGACATCCTTAATCACAGGATAGGGAGACTTACCAACATTACCGATACCAATAATATACCCTTTCAAGTTATTACCGAATGAGACATAGCCTTCCTTTCTTTTCTTTGACAGTGTTGCAAATAGTGTAGCGTCACCGGTCATATGCCGTGAACAACCGCTGTCGAGGATCCATTTGCTTCTAGCATGTGAAAGGTGTTCCACCTACAAAACAGTTTGCAGATGAAACTTTTGGTACCCATTTCTTGTAGGGTCCTGAAATGTTAGCCTTTGGTATCCAAGCATAAATATTTAAATCAACAAGCTTTCTGATTCTACATGCAGTTAAAATATGACCAATGTGGCCACAATAATGACATTGTGCATGTTGAGTGTTGAAAGCTGAGTGGTGTGCATGGTTGGTAGGTTTAGGTTTTCTAGTATAGAAGAAATCATACCTATAATCATGTTTGGGCTTAACCTTTTGGGGTAAAGGTTTGATAGGGTTAGGTCTGACAGTGTTTGGCTTGGGAATGTTCCGATTTTTCGGTAAGTAATACATGTTAGGGTTGGAAGCAGCAGTCTCAGGCTGTTTTTTAACCTAATTTCCAATCTTTTGGAAGTGTCATACAACTTAGTATAATCAGAAGTGAGTGCTTCTATTCTGATTTGTGCACATCGAAGACTTTTCTTGTCAATAGAAAGTTCTTCTTTGAGTTGGTCAATAACTTTGTCTTTCTCTTCAGATGACTTGGTAGTCTCGTGTAATAAGAGCTTGATAGAGGAAAGCTCACCAAACTCACTAATATTATTTCTAACCTCAGCTAGTTGGTCGGTAAGTCTTCCTATTTCTCCTTTGTACTCTTTGAGTACCTTCTTAGAGGTCTGATATTTGCTACGCAGTTTCCTGTATCAGTCATCAGTTCACTGAAGGCATCTCCTAATTTCTCAAAGGTGAAGTCATCATATGTATCAACTACAGGTTCAGTAGGTACCTGATCGGATGCCATAAAGTATACGTTTGCAGCGTCTTCTGATTGTTCGTCTTCTGAGTCGCTGGCTTCACTTTCATGCCATATGCTGGTATTGGCATATCTCCTAGATGTTGATCTCTTCAGGTTCCCTTTTTCATACCTGTTGCTCTTTTTGCTTGATGATGAGCTTGTAGGACAATCTTTCTTCATGTGGCCCTTCTTCTTGCAGCCATAGCAGACAGCATCATCTTGATACCAGTTGTTGCTGTTGTTGTTTTCTTTGGCTCTCTTTTCATGTCTCATAAATCTCTTGAATTTTCTTGCTAGGAGTGCTTGATCTTCAGCATCAGATTCACTGCTGTCTGAGTCTCCTTCAGTAGCTTTTCTGTGCTGAGCCTTGAAAGCGATCGTCTTCTCCTTTGGTGCAAGTTCTTCAAAATCTTGTAGCTCCAGTTAATGAGTGAGTAGCTTACCGATGAGTACTTCGAGGGACATAGTTGTGAGGTCGTTTCCTTCAATAATTGTAGTAGCCTTTGGAATCCAGTTCTTGGTTAGTGCTCGTAGGAGTTTGCGAATCTTTTCATGGTTACTGTACTCTTTGTCTAGGGAGGACAAAGGATTTACAATATCCAAGAATCTTTCGAACATTTGAGTAACTGTTTCGTTGGGCTTCATCTTGAACACCTCATACTCTTGAGTAAGTCTGCTGACTTTAGATTCTTTGACTTGAGTCGTGCCTTCATGTGTGACTTCAAGTAGCTTCCACACTTTATTAGCCGTTGTGAAGATAGACACCCTGTTAAATTCAGTTCTGTCGAAAGCACAAAATAGAGCGTTAATAGCACGTGCGTCAAGACTGGCCTTTTTTTTCCTTCTCTGTATATCTGCTATGGGGTTTTTCAACTAAAACTCCATCAACATTTATACGAGGTGGCTTTTGATAGCCATCAATAACAATAGACCATAAATCAAAGCTAAGAGATTTCAAGAAGAAACTCATCCGTGTTTTCCAATAGGTATAGTTCATACCATCAAACAGTGGAGGTCTGTTTGTGGCCTGGCCTTCACTTGTTAATTTCACAGTTGCCATGTGTTGTGCTGTGATCTATATAACAATTAATTAAAAGAATAAATAATTGTAATATTACCTTGCTTTACCTGTAACACCCGCTCTGATACCAATTGTAGGAACGAAATCGTAAAGCACAATACTCTAGAGGGGGGGGGTGAATAGAGTTGGCAGCGGAATATTGCTAATTAAAAAATGTTTGCAGCAAGATCACAGAATAATATTCATAACTAAGTAAAATAAAGGCAGAGATAAGAAAGCAAACGCAAAGACAGCGATGTATACTGGTTTCCCTCTGTTGAGGACTAATCCAGTTGGTAGAACTCTTGCTACCAGTTGAATCCACTATTGGAAAAAACGCAAGTTTTCTTACGAAGTCCTTGCAACTTCTACAACGCGAGCTTTGATACGAAGAACTCGTCCAACTTCAAATGTGAAGAGGTATTCTTCAATCAAGCCTTCTGATTACAATCTCTCAGAAACTTCTAGAGCGCACCGTACTGGCAAATCGACTAGAGGATTGTAATTGGCTTGGGATCTGAAATTTAAAGCTCAAGAAAACTCTTTGGAAGACTGAAAGCTTTAGATAGAGAGAAGATTGAAAGTGAATGAGTGAATTAAAATGATCAAAATCCTTCTCTATTTATAGGAATTCCAAAGACAGAATTCTGACAGAATTCGGGTAAAATTCGGCCAGAACTCGATGAGGAAATCTCGGTCAAATCCGCAACTGCAGGAGGACCAAGTTCAGAAGAATTCAAAAATCAAACAGCCACCAACCGAACTCTAGCCGAACTCTGGCCGAGTTCTGTCAGGGTTAGGTTAGGTTTTAAAAAATAGTTTTTGATGATTTTTGAAAACCTTTTTGAAAAACTTTTTAAAGCTTTTGTATAAAAGAATATTTTTCAAAACAAAGGACGTTTTAAAAGTATTTGAAAATATTTTAGAATAGCCTATTTGCCAGTACGACTCGGTGTACAACGTATTCCTAGACTCAATAAAATGAAAAATACATTACTTAAAGGAAATACAGACTCGAACAGGCAAACGTCGCTTCGGTCTTGAACTGTGTAGATAGATGTTCTTGATCATGTCTAAGAGTCCGATATATCCTGACTAGCTTCATATATCTAGACAGAGTTTGATCAATTATTAAAATCAGGTTGACCATATGACCAATGGGCCAACAAGACATAACCCTAACAACGAGTGGGTTTTTTTCTTTTGTTCTCCGCTCCATTGTAAATTTTTTTTTGAGACGTTAGCCACCGAGCAAGTGTTAGCTCGTGTTGAAACTTACTTTTGTCTGCCTAAGGGCTGTAACATGATTGACAAATCCTAGGGTTGATTATGTATGACTTAAACTCTTGCTAGTCTTCGCATTTTGTATGACTAGCTTCATGATCATCAGAATATGTAATATTTGGGATGCCTTACCTTGTATGTTTGATGATCTAATATCTTGTAACATTTACTTGCTTGTTTGAGATTGAGACACTAGGCTTGTTCTTGACCATAAGAGACGGATGGCTTGTAGTTAAACCCTTATGCATCTAGACAGCCGTAACCGTATTGCGAGGTGGATTGCACTTCAATGTACATAGCTGGCTGTGTCTGCCCTCGCTCTCTAACATTCTGGTTCTGGGGCGTGACAATGCATGGGGCAAGAGCAAATAGTTTTTGAATGGATATGACTTACTACCTATATTTATGAAATTTGGATAAATACAAATGATGTCTATATGCATGATTTAACTGTTTGTATGATCTTGCAGAAGACTTGAGTGAGCTCGATGTCACGCTCCAGTCCCAAAATACGTAGGACTAGGAACGTAGACATGCCAGCTGTATTCATACGAAGTACACTCCAATATATGGAATCCTCATATGGATACATAAGCTGTAAAATGCAGTAGAACCATAACTAATCTCATCCACGCAAAATAATTGAATAAAAGACATCATATAAAGATAATGAATTGTCTTGATACAATATGTTGGGCAGAGACAAATCCACTACCAACAAGTAAAGGAAAAATACATGATAGAATAAATGATTTTGGCGAGCGAAGCGAAGACGATCCAAGCGCAATCATCCTCGAGGAAATAGCGATGAACACGGCTAGAGCTAGAACACCTGCGAAAGATAATAGCACACACCTGGCAAGACAACCAGGTCCTCAGAGGGACGTAACAAGACACATAATATCATGCCATAAACTGAATAAAGTTTAGCTCAACAGAAAACTACACAAATAAAGGTTCTTAACCATTCTATGTGAATATGCATTTGAAGACAACGTTCCACACAAGGGCTCCCGATGCTAGAAACACGGCACGTTAGCGTTTCAACCAAGGCACTAGTGGCATCTAGAGAAAAGTAAATGCACGGCCCATTAGCATTCGAGCGAGAACTAAGGGGCATCCAGAGAAAAATAAATGTACGGCCACTAGCTCTTGGGTGAGTCACTAACGGCAGCTAGAGGAAAGTAAATTCACGGCACATTTGTGTTTCAATCGAGGCACTAGTGACATCTAGAGAAAGTAAATAAATGTACGGCCACTAGTCTCTCGACTGAGTCACAAATGGCATCTAGAGAAAAGTAAAGGTGTGAAAGCCCCTGCGCCTAATAACTATCTCCGCCCTCCCCATGCACTACTCGTGCTGAATCCACATCACGACATTCCTAATAACTGCTAAGTTGCTAAGTCTTCTAGACAACCATAACTATTTAGCAGTTATTGCCTATCGCACGGCATGTGCGCACCGATGGCCAGTCGATACGTATGTCCGAGATCTATATGAGACTCGTGTCTCGTGATACACAAGTGTCGGGCCAATGAATGCGACACAAATTAAGGTGGTCCTTTAACTCTAAGCCATATGCAGCTAAAATATAATAATTTGCAAGTACAATTTATATTTTCTAGAATAAGTAAAAACATGCATGATATTGAGCAAGGAATTAAACAGTAAAGGCAAGGTGTCTTGCCTGGTAGGGCGCCTGGTGTGCCGCGATGATCAAGGTGGCACGATCTGCAACTTCGGTGCAACAACTATGCAAGGTGACCTCTGATGGTGACACGGACAGTTCCATTGGGTCCAGAAGGGTCAAATTGGTTAGGTTGGACATAAGGTAGTCTCGAGATGGGCGAAGGAATAGGAACAATAGAACTTGGATACGGACAGGAGAATAATCGAAGGAGATAACATATATACAATTTTTAGAAAAACTATTTATAATAATCGAAAACTAGTTTGAGTCTAAAAGAAATACTTAAAGTAAAAATAATCGTTTTCGACAAAACTCTAAGTTTGTCAAAATTGGATATTTAGATAGGAGCTCTATTTTTATTAGTAAAAAAATAATATTTGATAAACACATAAAAATATGAAAAATCGATTTAGGCTAAAAACTAATTTTTATCAAATATAATTTCTAAACTAAAAAGCCATACAAAATAATATTTTAGGGCTTATAAACCTAATTTGGAATATAGGCCAAGCCCAATACAAAATTTTGCTACAAAATAATTTAGAGAAATACTATTTATAATTTCCAAAATAAATAATATATTTTTAATAATAATAATAGAAATAATACAACATATGTATACACTTACATATTAAATACCTTAATATTTCAACATCTATACTGACAACATATAATAAATCTCTTCCTTTAGTTCTCTAAACAATCAATATTGTAACTAATGTTATAATAAAGTATAATAATAAGAATAATAATAATGATGATAATAATAATAATGATGGTAATAATAATATTAATAATAATAATAAAGATGATAATGGAATAATAATAATAATAATAATAATAATAATAATAACAATAATAATAAAAGTAATAATAATGATAATGATAATAATAATAATAATAGTTTACTAAAAACACCAAAACAAAAACAATTAAATAGATACTAAAATAAATAATAAAAATAATAAAAAAAATATCTATTGCAGCAGTCGAATGACTGCTGCTACTGTTCTTTGAAAATAAAGAAAGTGAAAAGAAAGGGAAAGAAAGAGAGGAGAAGAGAGAGAGGGGGGATGATCGCGAGAGGGAAGAGGCTGGCGGAGAGGGGGTTGCCGGGGGAAATTAAGCGAGAGAGAGAGAGGATGGGGTGAGGAGAGATGCGACGGCGAAGGTGGCGGGCTGCGACGAGGGGCTGCGCCTGCGGGAGGTGGCGGAGGCCGATGCGCGCACGGGCGGAGTCGTTGTCGGAAAGAGGGAAGGGCGGTGAAGGGGTGGCTGACTCGACGGCTAGGGTTTCAGCACCGGAGCGAGGGCTGGGCTCGCGGTGGCGGAGATATCGAAGTTCGTCGGAGGGGGTTTTTCGGCGGACTTTGAGCGCGGGTCAGAAGAGGAGGAGATGGGTTTCGTCCCAGGCGGAGATGGAGGCAGAGCACGACGGCGGGATCTCGCCGGGGAGGGTCGGCGGATGGCCGGCACACGGGGGTTGAAAGAGGAGCGGGGGTTCGACTGGTGGCCGGTGACTCTAGGTACGGCGGCGGGCGTCTCCGGCGCGGATCGGGTCGGCGCCGGAAAAAGGAGGCTGGCTCCAGATCCGGGTGTTCGGGTCGAGGCGAACGCCGGAAGGCGCTGCGGAAGAGGTACGGCGATTTGGGTTTTCCTTCTCCTTCTTTTTTTTGCTGTTGGTGATGGTGTTGTGGGTTTTGGGGTGCTCGGCCAAGGGGGCCGGGGGTGGTTCGGTTGGTCGGGGATCGGTATGGTGGCGGTGTCGATGATGGTGATGGTGGTGGTTGCGGTAGTGGTGTAGGTGCTTTGGTCGTGATGGGTTTGGTGCACTGTGGTTGGGAGAAGGATGGCCGGGGGTAGTGACTGCCAGGACGGAGTTGGTGTTGGCAGCGGTGGTCGGTGGCTATGGTCGAGTCGGGGTCGGGTTGGATCGGTCAGGAGGCGGGGATGGAAGCCTTGTCGGAGTTCGAGGGAACATCGGCAGAAAATTAGGATTAGGGTCTGTGGATTTAGAATTTGTGTCGGAGTTGTGTCCGGCACAAGAATTAGGCTAAGAATTTGGTGTCTGGAGTGTCGGACACGAGAGAAAATAATGTATTTGTAAAAATAAAAATAGTGGAAAGAAGGGATATGGACACGGACACGGACACGATGCACGATGTTGTGTAGAAATTTTTTTTTGGAGGAATGTGAGGAATTTATGGAGGAGTACCTGCCTATTTATAGGATGTAGGAATTCCCAATTAGATAGGATTATGATTTATTTAAAACCCAAAGTAGATAATTCTCTACTTAATTTAAGACCAAATCCAAATCTAAATACAAATCTAATTTAAATCGAATTAAATTCTTGGTTTAAAATCAATGGGATAAATCAATTTTTCAAATATTTAACTATTTAAATAAATCCATAAATTTAAATCAAGATTTAAATTGTCACCATAATTTCGAAATATATTTTCCAAAATACCAATAATAATAATTTCGAAAATAATAAATATTTTTAAATATCTTTTTGAATAATAAAATATTAACATTAATAAATCTCAAAAATTATATTTTTATTAAAAATAGACTAATAAATAATTACGAAATATATGTATGCACAAATAATGCATACATGATTATGCTTTTTCTAGTATACAACAAAATATTGTTTATGATTAATAATTGTGAGAAATAAAAGGCTTTATAAATAAAAATAACAAACTTGAAAATGTTGGAACGATAACAAAATAATTATTATGTATATTATTTTGAAACTATGAAAATAGAAAAATAATATTTTTCAAAAATTTGTACGCTCGCACATATTCGCACTCGTCGAGCAAATTCAAAAAAAGAAATTTCGTGCACGACGTAAAAATTTTTAATCAGTACCAAAATCGTAAAAAAATATGGTAGAAATTTAGGGATTTTACATCCTACCCAACTTAAAAGAATTTCGTCCTCGAAATTAAGAATTAGTATGGGGTGAGAGGAACAAGGGGTATCAATGGGGATCCAACGATGACAATGTTTTCAGAAAATTATGTCGTAAGAAATCACGATCTAGATCGTAGAAATACGATATGGTCACGGGTAATGAATGAGGGTCACGATTTAAGAGAACGAAATAGATTCACTTAATTAAGCGATTAGAGGGTCATGGTAGGAAGTATAGGATCGAGAATGAGGACGAAGAGTTTAGGATGAAGACATAGCAATATCGGGTGAGAATAGTCATAGTCGATAGGAAGGCTAGAGGGAGTTCTAGTATAACGCTTTCGTCGTCCTAAAATAGGTGAAGGCGAAAGAAATATAGAGTTCGAAGGAGGCGTTTATCGAATACGAGTACGTGATTCAAAGATTATCGAATAATTTCAAAAGAATTGTCAAGGCAGTCGTGGATGGGATTCTAGAGGGCAAGTTTAGCTATGTCCCCATCCACATAGCACGATAGATAAAAGCGAACCAAAGTGCACTTGGTTGATCAGACCATTATGTACCGGTTCTGATTAGACAACATGCTAGTGAGCGCTCAATAGCATATGTCATGAACAAACTCTATAAAGAATAAGCTTGCAAAAACTAGGCTACATTAGCATCATTAGAGAAAATGGTAAATACATAGGCACGAGAGATTAAGATTTAAAGAAAGTAGAATGATTCTAAGTCATACAGTCGTCCTATAGTCTTCTTGTCCAAGTCCTTGGTTGGCTAGACGGATTAGGTCCTCTAGATTCTAGGATCTAAATAAGCTTGCTAATATAGGTCACTAGGTCAAAGGGGTTGCTAGCTCATAAGGTACTCTACCCAACTTAAAGAATTAAACTAATGGTATTTTGGGACAACTAACTAGTAGGGTCAATCTCTAACAAGCACGAAAGGAAGATAAGAATAGGGATGGAAGGAAGCAAGCAAGATACAATTGATGAGTCAAATGGTAGATAAAGTCAAGGAAAGAGGTCAAGTATGTGGATGAGATCCTAGATTTCTAATCTTATACGCAGGCTTGCTTGGTATGGTAAAGTAACCAAACAATTTATCTTGACCTGCATGGGCCACCACAAAACATGTCACGCCCCAGTCCCAAAATACGTAGGACTATGAACGTAGACATGCCAGCTGTATTCATACGAAGTACACTCCAATATATGGAATCCTCATATGGATACATAAGCTGTAAAATGCAGTAGAACCATAACTAATCTCATCCACGCAAAATAATTGAATAAAAGACAGATAATGAGTTGTCTTGATACAATATGTTGGGCGAAGACAAATCTACTACCAACAAGTAAAGGAAAAATACATGATAGAATAAATGATTTTGGCGAGCGAAGCGAAAACGATCCAAGCGCAATCATCCTCGAGGAAATAGCGATGAACACGGCTAGAGCTAGAACACCTGCGAAAGATAATAGCACACACCTGGCAAGACAACCAGGTCCTCAGAGGGACGTAACAAGACACATAATATCATGCCATAAACTGAATAAAGTTTAGCTCAACAGAAAACTACACAAATAAAGGTTCTTAACCATTCTATGTGAATATGTATTTGAAGACAACGTTCCACAAAAGGGCTCCCGAAGCTAGAAATACGGCACGTTAGCGTTTCAACCAAGGTACTAGTGGCGTCTAGAGAAAAGTAAATGCACGGCCCATTAGCACTCGAGCGAGAACTAAGGGGCATCCAGAGAAAAATAAATGCACGGCCACTAGCTCTTGGGTGAGTCACTAACGGCAGCTAGAGGAAAGTAAATGCATGGCACATTTGTGTTTCAATCGAGACACTAGTGGCATCTAGAGAAAGTAAATAAATGCACGGCCACTAGTCTCTCGACTGAGTCACAAATGGCATCTAGAGAAAAGTAAAGGTGTGAAAGCCCCTGCGCCTAATAACTGTCTCCACCCTCTCCATGCACTACTCGTGCTGAATCCACATCACGACATTTCTAATAACTGCTAAGTCGCTAAGTCTTCTAGACAACCATAACTATTTAGTAGTTACTGCCTATCGTACGGCATGTGCGTACCGATGGCCAGTCGATACGTACGTCCGAGATCTATATGAGACTCGTGTCTCGTGATACACAAGTGTCGGGCCAATGAATGCGACACAAATAAAGGTGGTCCCTTAACTCTAAGCCATATGCAGGTAAAATATAATAATTTGCAAGTACAATTTATATTTTCTAGAATAAGTAAAAACATGCATGATATTGAGCAAGAAATTAAACAGTAAAGGCAAGGTGTCTTGCCTGGTAGGGCGCCTGGTGTGTCGCGATGATCAAGGTGGCATGATCTGCAACTTCGATGCAACAACTATGCAAGGTGACCTCTGATGGTGACACGGACAGTTCCATTGGGTCCAGAAGGGTCAAATTGGTTAGGTTGGACATAAGGTAGTCTCGAGATGGGCGAAGGAATAGGAACAATAGGACTTGGATACGGACAGGAGAATAATCGAAGAAGATAACATATATACAATTTTTAGAAAAACTATTTATAATAATCGAAAACTAGTTTGAGTCTAAAAGAAATACTTAAAGTAAAAATAATTGTTTTCGACAAAACTCTAAGTTTGTCAAAATTGGATATTTAGATAGGAGCTCTATTTTTATTAATAAAAAATAATATTTGATAAACACATAAAAATATGAAAAATTGATTTAGGCTAAAAATTAATTTTTATCAAATATAATTTCTAAACTAAAAAGCCATACAAAATAATATTTTAGGGCTTATAAACCTAATTTGGAATATAGGCCAAGCCCAATACAAAATTTTGCTACAAAATAATTTAGAAATATACTATTTATAATTTCCAAAATAAATAATATATTTTTAATAATAATAATAATAGAAATAATACAATCTATGTATACACTTACATATTAAATACCTTAATATTTCAACATCTATACTGACAACATATAATAAATCTCTTCCTTTAGTTCTCTAAACAATCAATACTGTAAGTAATGTTATAATAAAGTATAATAATAAGAATAATAAGAATAACAATAATTATAATAATAATAATAATAATGATAATAATAATATTAATAATAATAATAAAGATGA
Source organism: Iris pallida (assembly GCA_029216955.1). Taxonomy (NCBI): domain Eukaryota; kingdom Viridiplantae; phylum Streptophyta; class Magnoliopsida; order Asparagales; family Iridaceae; genus Iris; species Iris pallida. Next base: position 121,461 of record JANAVB010018118.1, on the reverse strand, counting down.
TAATGGAATAATAATAATAATGATAATAAAAGTAATAATAATGATAATGATAATAATAATAATAATAATAATAATAATAATAGTTTACTAAAAACACCAAAACAAAAACAATTAAATAGATACTAAAATAAATAATAAAAATAACAAAAAAAATATCTATTGCAGCAGTCGAATGACTGCTGCTACTGTTCTTTAAAAATAAAGAAAGTAAAAAGAAAGGAAAAGAGAGAGAGTAGAAGAGAGAGAGAGAGGGGATGATCGCGAGAGGGAAGAGGCTGGCGGAGAGGGGGTTGTCGGGGGAAATTAAGCGAGGGAGAGAGAGGACGGGGTGAGGAGAGATACGGCGACGAAGGCGACGGGCTGCGGCGACGGGCTGCGCCTGCGGGAGGTGGCGAAGGCCGATGCGCGCACGGGGCGGAGTCATTGTCGGAAAGAGGGAAGGGCGGTGAAGGGGTGGCTGGCTCGGCGGCTAGGGTTTCAGCACCGGAGAGAGGGCTGGGCTCGCGGTGGCGGAGATATCGGAGTTCGTCGGAGGGGGTTTTTCGGCGGGCTTTGAGCGCGGGTCAGAAGAGGAGGAGATGGGTTTCGTCCCAGGCGGAGATGGAGGCAGAGCGCGACGACGGGATCTCGCCGGGGAGGGTCAGCGGATGGCTGGCGCACGGGGGTTGGAAGAGGAGCGGGGGTTCGACTGTTGGCCGGTGACTTTAGGCGCGGCGACGGGCGTCTCCGGCGCGGATCGGGTCGGCGCCGGAAAAAGGAGACTAGCTCCAGATCCGGGGGTTCGGGTCGAGGCGAACGTCGGGAGGCGCTGCGGAGGAGGTACGACGATTTGGGTTTTCCTTCTCCTTCTTCTTTTTGCCGTTGGTGGTGGTGTTGTGGGTTTTGGGGTGCTCGGCCAAGGGGGCCGGGGGTGGTTCGGTTGGTCGGGGATCGGTATGGTGGCGGTGTCGATGATGGTGATGGTGGTGGTTACAGTGGTGGTGTAGGTGCTTTGGTCGTGATGGGTTTGGTGCACTGTGGTTAGGAGAAGGATGGCCGAGGGTGGTGGCTGCCAGGACGGAGTTGGTGTTGGCAGCGGTGGTCGGTGGCTGTGGTCGAGTCGGGGTCGGGTTGGATCGGCAGGAGGCGGGGATGGAAGCCTTGTCGGAGTTCGAGGGAACGTCGGCGGAAAATTAGGATTAGGGTCTGTGGATTTAGAATTTGTGTCGGAGTTGTGTCCGGCACAAGAATTAGGCTAAGAATTTGGTATCTGGAGTGTCGTACACGAGAGAAAATAATATATTTCTAAAAATAAAAATATTGGAAAGAAGGGATATGGACACGGACACGGACACGATGCACGATGTTGTGTAGAAATTTTTTTTTGGAGGAATGTGAGGAATTTATGGAGGAGTACCTGCCTATTTATAGGATGTGGGAATTCCCAATTAGATAGGATTAGGATTTATTTAAAACCCAAAGTAGATAATTCTCTACTTAATTTAAGACCAAATCCAAATCTAAATACAAATCTAATTTAAATCGAATTAAATTCTTGGTTTAAAATCAATGGGATAAATTAAATTTTCAAATATTTAACTATTTAAATAAATCCTTAAATTTAAATCAAGATTTAAATTGTCACCATAATTTCGAAATATATTTTCCAAAATACCAATAATAATAATTTCGAAAATAATAAATATTTTTAAATATCTTTTTGAATAATAAAATATTAATAAATCTTGAATATTATATTTTTATTAAAAATAGACTAATAAATAATTACCAAATATATGTATGCACAAATAATGAATACATGATTATGCTTTTTCTAGTATACAACAAAATATGATTTATGATTAATAATTGTGAGAAATAAAAGGCTTTATAAATAAAAATAACAAACTTGAAAATATTGGAACGATAACAAAATAATTATTATGTATATTATTTTGAAACTATGAAAATAGAAAAATAATATTTTTCAAAAATATGTACGCTCGCACATATTCGCACTCGTCAAGCAAATTCAAAAAAAGAAATTTCACGCACGACGTACGATACGACGTACAATACAAAATTTTTAAATCAGTACCAAAATCGTAAAAAAAATATAGTAGAAATTTAGGGGTTTTACACTCGAGTAACTTCATGACCCACATCTCACAGAACCTCTCATCAGTGGTTAATGCATGTAAGAAAACAATTTTGGGACTTTTAGATTTTATAAAATATCAAGATGGAATATCTCGTAGAACATTAAGAGAGAGTGTCAATGACATCGATTACGAATGCAACTCGAAGATAAGAGAATCGATAAGAGTCCAAGGACGTAAAGTCGTGCTCTGATACCAGTATGTCACACCCCTATTACGTAAAACTGACCATCCTCATGGGGGACAATATCGTGCGAGCCTTAGTTTCGCTCGTACAAGATAAGCACCAAAACGACTGATTGAACAACTAAATGACTAAGTTATCACACAGAAGTCCCCAAAGAGAAATGTTGAATAATACAAACTATACAAAAATGATTCTTTTTATTGATATTGAAATAGAAGATTACAAATGGCTCGAAGCCAAGGTTACAATCACTCAAGTTTACACACACATACACTCTCTCTCTCTTTCTCTCTCTCTCTCTCTCTCTCTCGCTCTCTCTTTATATAATGAACTATGCCCTGAGGGTTACAACTTGAGAATGAATACAATAGTTGATGTCCATACATTATGTCATGTATACAAGCAAAGACTTCAAGGCAGATGCATGCCTCGAGTCGCCAAGAAACTCTACACCTTGGCATGTCCAAGCGAGCTCCGTACTAAAAGAGTTACTCGCAACACCCTACAAACAATCTGGTGGGTTGTTAGCACATAAAAATGTACTGGTGGAGAGGCTTCTCGCCCACTCAACAAAGCCAACACATCATTATGGAAGTACACCATTATTATTACGTAGACTTTCTAATTTTGCCTTAAGACCAGTTTCATGGCATAGCATATTGTGTCCATAATCATAAGCGTGTCATGAACCAGAATTAACTTACTCAAACCTTCCTTATTTTAATACAACAATACAGTTTATAACTGAAAGATCTAACACCACTCTATCGAACCATAATATTACATATTGTTTCATAACGCGTGTCTCTGCAGAAGACAAAGGTTCGGTTCAATATTACGCAACATGCAGTGCATCCACTTCCTTACTCAACTAATGACCTACAAGCATATTGCCACTAGCACGCCGACTTAGCTTATATGACAGTCACTGGCATGATAAGCCATCCTGGACTATATAGCTAGACCTCATCACTTCATGTGTGAGGCATAATATCTACCGAAGTTTCTAATATTTGCCTGTATTACAATGTTTTCTTCAGTCCAGTTCGTACACTAACTAAAGATCTCCTAATACCCAGTTCTTCCTCAGCCAAATCGATCGTAATGCCTCGGTGATCGTTCATAAAACTCAAACCTTGTGTACAAGTTATCCACTGACGATGCTACTCAAAATTACCATACTACTGTAATGTCCCAGTCCCAAAATATGTAGGACCAGGTATACGAATACATGCCAGCAGCACTTCACCAATGGACCAAACCACACAACAAGCTCATTAGCAAAATACTTAAGTCGTAAATCATGATAATATTTCAGAAAATAGAACACAGTCCATAGGTATACATCCAATCACATCCACAAAATAAAAATCCATAAAGATATCAAGTCCAATAAGAATAATATAGCAAATATCCAGCAGTAAAAGTAATAATATATGTACGAGCAAAAGGTATCCCGAAACCACAGAAAAGAGAAATTTGTAATAGTCAACCACAAGTCTGATGAAAAAAAATAATGTAGCAAGTCTAAATATGAAAATGACATGATCACGAGAAATCCTCTGACACTATCTCGTCCTTCTGTGCTGGTACATCTCCAGTCTCAGCTCCCGAACCATCAATCTCCAAAAAATCTTCTGCTTCGTCTAAGTCTGGGAAATAGCTAGGTCCTCAGGGGACTAGCAAGGTACATGATATACATGCCAAGATACAGATATGGAAATATGAACTAAGGCAATCTACTGTATCCGATCTATATGCTATGCAAGTGAAAAACTCTTCTAGTATACCAGACCTCTCCACTAAGGCTCACAAGCACCTCAGCAGGATATTATCCCCAGTACCGTGTCTTAGGACCAAGGACAATCAGTTTTAACAGTGATAATCCTCAATTTTGCTACAGAGCTAAAGGGTCATAAACAACAGGCCATATGACAATATGTCTCATACTGTAGTCAAGTTCTCCTCAACCCCATATCTAGAATCTAGCAATGTCAAGTTTGTATAGTCATCTCGATAACAATAGCAATATTGATGAACATCTAGAATGCTAGTACGAGGTAAATACCACGAATAGTCATATAAACCTCGTATTATGACTGTGTTGGTGTCATGTGGTCAATCGTGTCAATAGACACGTCAATATGCACATAATGTCTAATGTCAGTACTCGATGTCGTTATCATGACATCGGTACCCGTCTTCTAATGGACACTAAGTATCGAAGTTCCTACGTCATGCAATACTAACAAAGTAAACAACAAGAAAGAAAAGGAAAAATCTATAACCACGGCAAGGTACACTTGCCGGTAACTGTTGTTTGAGGGTAGTCCTAACCTACTCCGGTTTCCTCGTCACTCCCTCTATAATCACCTATAATTATATATTACTCTTTATAGACTTACCATATATAGATTTTCTTAGTATCTATGTGTACTAGTCGCCATAATGTCGATACAACACTATCTAACGTATAACTACCAACATCTAAATAATTTATAAATATAATAAAAATAATAAATTTAAATTTTGGAAATTATTTATGAATACCTATATATTGCCATGTTTTCAATGGTGGAACTCTTCCACAATAGGTCCTATGTCAATACTACACATTGATGCCATAATTCTACCTACTAATTTAGCCCCGAAATAGTAATTAATTAAAATTATTAATTTCTGTAAAAATCCCAAAAATTAGCTAAAATAGTGGTTTTAACATTAAACCTTGCACAATAAATAGTTTAATAGAGTTTTATGAAGTATTGACAATTTTGGACACAAAGAACATAGAATTTTTTGGAGTTTGGTGTTACCGTAAATGTCATGAATTGTTAAAAATAACAAACTAACTCAAAACCTAACAAATAGATATGCGATGGAAATCCCTAGATGTCTGTTTTCTGAATAAAAATATTAGAAGGATAAAACTGATCTTAGGTAGGCAAAAAACTGCTTGCAACAGAATTCATCGGTTCTGGATATCTTGTCGTAGAATCGACGCCACGGACAAACTGCTTGGAACTGTGTGATCCAGCAATCAAAGGTTGAAGTAGGCACATAGAGTGGTGGTGGTTGGTAAAAAATTGGTTTGGCAGAATTTTTGTTTGGTTTGAGGTGAATTGAATGAGAAAAAGTAGATGAAAGCTCATCTAGAAGTCGACTAACCTACTGTGATGTTCTGATTTTGATTTGGCGGAGTTTCGCCCCAAGTAGCGCAGTCTGCACTCCTCTATTGGCTGCAAGATTGCTCCTACTACTGGTAGGGTAGAAGAAAATGTTGAGGGGTCACAAGAGTGGTGGTGGTTGGTGCAAACTCGAGAAAAAATTGGGTTTGGTAGAGTGGGGGTTTCGGCTATGGGGGTCGGCCTTGGAGGGTTGGCCGCACGTATAATAAGGAGATGATGGGGTATTGGCAGTTATGAGGGAGAGGGTGATAATAAGGGTTTAATAGGTTTTTATATTACAAGGGTTTGGGCTTTGGTTTGAACTATTTCGGGTAGGATTTGGCTCTCCAAATATAACTAATAATAATAGGTTTCCTATTTTAGAGAGTTGTTTGACTAAGTCAAAGGTATAGGGAATATTGCACCTTAAATTCACTTAAATATATATCTACTCGGTTTTGGTAATCTTAGTTAGGCTCTAACTAGTAGGCTTGACTAGGTTAGGGTTCGAGTAGAATTTCTAGTTAAATTGGACCCAAAGATTAATTAATGAGTCTCATGTGCCATTTGCAAATAAATAGTACATGGGAACTCGATTGGATGGTACACCCTAGGCATGTCGTTGTAGACTTAAAATGGGTTAAAACCATATTTTAGGTCAAACAATTTCGATCTATGTCGAGTCCCGAACTCAAGTTGGAAGTTGGGCCTAGAATTACGATAAATGATCAAATGGCCTAAGTTGACCCGAAGTTTTGCGAAGTCAAAAGAATGTTGGGGAACAAATTTAGGTGGGACATGATTTATCAATTTTAAGGTGGACATGCCTAGAATTCAAATATAGAATTCGATTAAGAAATCAATATTTGTTGTGCTTCCAAAATCAAAGCTACGTTAGAGTAATACTATAGTCATTATTGACTTAAAATTATAGTTTAATACTTAAGTATCCATTTAAAATAATTAAAAATAATTAAAAATAAATTCCAAAAATCAGAAGGCTTACAACCTATCCCCCTAAGAAAATTTCATCCTCGAGATCAAAATAATACTATTATGCAAAATCTATAACATATGAATAATTAAACTAAATCTTCTCGCCCCCAAGTAGATACTCCTGGAGAATGATGCTACCATGCAACCCGAACCAGTCTAATCGTCTGCCATCTAAGCGTCTTCTCACTTGTTTCTAAGATACCTACCGGCTGCTCCTCGTATGAAAAACTGGATTCCACCGTGATCTCAGAGTGATCGACCACATGACTGGATCAGTTACATACCACCTCAACTGTGAGACATGGAACACATCGTGTACTCCTTCTAGTAATTGAGGTAAAGCAAGACGATATGCCACCTCTCATACACGCTCAATGATATCGAACTGTCTAATGTACCTTGGACTCAACTTTCCTCTACTCCCGAATCTAATGGTGCTTCGAGTTGGTGAAATCCTCTGAAATACATGCATGCTCTCCCTTCTTAAACTTCAATGGTCAACGATGCATATCGTCCCAATGCTTATGCCGGTCTTGAGCTGCTTGAAGATGACTCTGAATCCTCTTTACTTTCACTACTGTCTACGTCACTAATTCTGGTCCAAGTATTTGTCGTTCTCCAACATCGCTCTAACGTACTAGTGATCTACACTTCCTTCCATACAGTGCTTCATTTGGTGCCATCTGGATGCTAGCTTGGTAACTGTTTTTATAAGAGAATTCCGCCAACTGCAAGCGGTCCTCCCTAGAACCTCCAAAGTCTAACATATACGCTCTAAACATATCTTCTAGGGTTTGAAAGTGCGCTCCGATTGACCATCCGTCTGTGGATAATAAGCCGTGCTAAACTTGAGTCTCGTACCCAAACTCTTCTGTATACTCCTCCAGAAATGTGATGTGAATCTAGAATCCCTGTCCGAGACTATAGTAACTAGTACCCCATAAAGTTTCATAATTTATATCATGTACAAGTCAGCTAATATCTCGGTGTACTATCCCACTTTGAACGGCAAGAAATGAGCCGACTTCGTGAGTCTATCCACAATCACCCAAACTGTATCCTTTTCGCTGGGACTCATTGAAAATCCAGTAAAAATCCATAGTAATGTACTCCCACTTCCACGCAGGAATAGAAAGTGGTTGCAACATACATGCGGTCCTCTAATATTCTGTATTTACCTGCTAACAGACCAAACGCTTGGCTACAAAGCGTGCAATCTCCCTCTTGATACCATGCCACCAATAGTACTGCTTCAAGTCCCGATACATCTTAGTACTCCTGGGATGAATAGAATAAATAGAACTGTGTGCTTCATTCATCAACTCCTACCTCAACTCTCTATTCAAAACATATTGGCGATTCTCGTACCTTAATGTCCCATACTCATGAATACACAGTCCTGTATTCTCTCTAGCCCCTGTCCTCTCTCGAAGCCTTTGAATTCTTGCATATATAGGCAAAGCTGCCTTGATCCTGTTCATGAGCGATGACTGCACTTCTAGATTGGCAAGCACTCCTTGTTGTCCCGATATAGTGACTTCCAAGCTTCTAAAGATCCTCCAATAGCTGCGATTGAGTTCTCGATAAATATGCAGTAGGTTTCCTACTCAAAGCGTTCGCCTTGCCATGATGGTACTGCAAATCTATATTATAGTTTGTCATGAGCTCCAACTAACGCCTCTGTCTCATATTCAACTCCTTTTGTATGAAGACATAATTCAAGCTCTTATGATCCTAAAATATCTCCACACGCTCTCTGTACAAATAATGTCTCCATAACTTTAATGCAAAGATCACTGCTGCTAACTCCAGATCATGAGTAGGTTAATTATTCTCATCACTACACCAAAACAGTAATTTCCTAACGACTATAAGCGTTAGGAAAATTATTACCAACGATTTTTATCGTTGTTAGTATGGCGTGGGAAATTGTCCCAACGGTTATAACCGTTAGGAAATTAATTTCCCTAATGGTGAAACATCGTTAGGAAAATAATTTTTCTAACGATAAAAAATCGTTGAAAAAATAAATTTCCTAACAGATTTTTACTGTTAGGAATAAAAAAAATTGTAACATTTTTTCACTGTTAGGATATGATTTTTTTTCCTAACTATTATAACCATTAGGAATGGGGAAAAAATATTTAAAAAAATTACGGCTCTATTGAGCCTAAGAATCAAATTCAAGCAAAATTAAGAATTAGTCGCATACAAAACAAGTCTTCATAATCTCTTAAGAACAAGATGATAATGCTCCTACATTAATTACAAGCACCGAGAAAGAAACAAATATAGTTTGTATAACAATTATCCAATCATCCAGCATGAGACCCATAAAATATTTGTAACACCCACTTTTCTAAAATGAGGGTAATTTTGAACTTTTATAATTTTGATTAATCGATAATAAGATTTAACTCATGTTGTGATTTTTGATAATTTTTTTAATCAATTTAAAACTATTTAAAATGTTGAATTATGATTTTGATGGTTAACTAGTTAATCCCTAGTTTTGCTAAGTTAAGAGACTAACCATGACCATGGGGACCTAACCATGTGATTAGAATAACTATTTATAACTTTTTAGGCTAAAGATATTTTGGTCATTTTGTGACTTTTGAATTATTTAGGATTTTGATTAATTGGTGAATTTTAGATTATTTTAATAATATTTAAATTGATGTATTATAATTTTGGTCATTTTACATATTTTAATATTTTGGGAAAATTTTACATTTTTAATATTGTTTTTATTGGATTTGTTTAGTCGGGTTTGAGTTCCGTCTCGTTCCGACTTGTATTGTGACCCGGGTAGCTTGAACTCTAGATGGGACCCAATATTAAGTTAAGCATGGCTCACAAGACCCAACATTAAGTTAGTTAATTAAACTAATTTTTATCATGTTAGAATGGTTAAGTTAGAGACTCAAAACTAGATCATTTTGACCCCAAACTTGAACCTAGTCTAGACTTAACCATATGAGACTAGAGAGGTGGCAATTAGGACATTTCCCATTAGCCCTAATGGACTCTTTATGGCAGCCACCTTTAGGAGAGAATGATTCATTTCATTCATTACAATCTTGCCTCTTTTATTTTCCTTTTGTTCTTCCCCAATTTTAGAGAGCCTTCCCATTGATTTGATCTCCAAATCAAATCATTCCTTCACCAAACCTTCCCTCAATCATTCCCATTCTCGAAGGGAAGGGTGCTACCAAGGATTAGAAGAGGAGTGCAAGAAGGAGTATCCACTTTGAGGGATCTTCGTATCGGAGCCGTGTCCTAAAGGATTTCATTGGAATTCCACTCCCAATAGGTAAAACCCATCCTCTAAATCGATTTTTCTTTGCATATAAATTATTTTTGAATCTGTAGGATCCATCCTCATGCATGTGTCCCATTTAGATTCAAATTTGAGGCCATTAGGAGCTCTTTTGAGGATTTTAGATATGTGTCTTGTGTCCTACTTGATAGATCCCAAATTAGGACACCCCATGTGTATGTATGTATGATAATAGTTTAAATAGATATTTAAATTCAATTTTATAATGGTTAGAGAGTGGATTGATATTAGTTAGGATGGTTATAATGAGTTTCATTTGGATACCTATGTTTGTATCCAAGTATCTTGGCCTATATGTGTTCTTTTGTCAAATCCGTCATAATTTTTATCCACGTTTTTATTAACCAAAGCAACTTCGAAATGTCATAACTTTTAGCTTAAATTATGATTTATCTCCCATTTTTTTTAAAAGAACCGTATCGAAGTTAGCTTTCCAAATATATATTTTAATAAGCCAAATTCTTTCTGTAACTTTCTGTAGAATTATTTGAGTGTCAGCTGTACGAAAGACGAACGTGTTTCGGTATTTTTGCGATTCTGGAAGCTTCCAGACACGAAAATGCGATCCGTTTAAAGTTTCGGAAAGCTAACACAAAGGGCTACGACATACTTTAATCCTAAAATTTAATGAATGTTCAATTGGTACAGTATTGGTTTTAAGTAGAAGAGTGACTATACGATATATGCATTTTGTGTAACCTATGAGCCTATGTAGTATGGATATTAAATAAATATAGAGTATGTAATGCATGATATGTTAGATGAATGAAATGATATATATATGATATATATTCTCTTTACATTAATGTATATATATGGTTGAATGCAAGCATGTAGGAATACTATTAATATAATGCATATAAGCAATGCATGAATGAAAGAATGATATACAATGTATGCATGAAAGTATATAATGAATGCTAGATATGAATGCAAGATATATATGTAATGATAGATATGACTGCATAATGTATAAATATTGTATGCAATATATAATGATAACATGTATGGTAATGTAGAGTATATGATGCAAGCATGAATGAATGGAGGAAATACATGTATCTAGGTAATATAGAATATAATATATGAATGCAAGCATGCAAGATAATGTATTGTATCCATATATGATGTATTCAACTTAAAGATAATGTAATATATGAAAGGAATGAATGATAATATATAACATGATATGTAAGGTAATGCAAGGTATGAAATATATGATGTGTGCATGTTTGTATGTCTCTATGTTAATGTATGAAATGATATGAATATACAATATATGCATATGTATAAAATATGTAGGTAATGCATAGATGCAAGAATGAAATGAATGTTTGCAATATGTTAATATAAATACAAGTATCTAATATGTATGAATGTAAGTGCAATATAATACAAGTATACATGTATGTATCATGTAAATGTAATATACATGATATGTATATATGTATGTATACAAGGTATGTATGTATGTATTTCTATAAACTGAGTTAACCTATAACCTTTTACACACATGCATTCACACACCCTTCGACATCATGTATCCCATTTCACATATACCTACCTATCACTAAATTTTAGAACATTAACACATATCCTTTCACACACATGCCAAACACACACATACTCACTTACTCTTTTACCTCTCTTTCTCTCTCTATATATATGTATGTGCCTATATATATATATATATATATATATCTATGTATATGAATATGTGAATGTGAATAATATATATACATTATATGACTAAGTTTGTGTGCCTTATTAGCTTATGGTTTAGTTTTGTGTTTGGTTTAGCAAGTGACTTAGGCTATGAGTTAGTAGCTATCTTGGATACTTGATTTGCATATACTTAGTTTGTTTAGGCCTAGAATAACTTGTTTGACCTAATTTAGACTTGTTAGACCTAGTTTGACCATAGTTGACCTAGGTTTGACTTTCAGGGTTGACCAAGTTGACCAAGAGTTGACTTTGGTCAAAATTGACCTAGAATCATGTAGAATACACAGTAGAACTTCATATTGCCATTTTAGACTTGTTGTGACTTGTGCTGTTCTGATTAGGAGCCAGATACCTCTCCTCGGACAGTATATTTACTTTGGACATTCAAACATTAGGCGAGTACATTATCTGATCATTTCATATCCTGTTTAGAATTATTTTCCTGCTTTAAATTACTTTACTTGATACTGTCACGTTGGTCATACGGATTAGTACTATATGGATCCCTTCTTGAGATGTTATCCTTTAGGAACATCGGGTACTTCATGTTCTGTGTGTTTCACTTACATGGCGTATTACTATGCTTCATTGGTTCATTGAATCACTTGTGACATGTACCCTCATGATCACAGAGTCTTCCTTGAATCCTTCCATTTATTGGGCTTTTTAGAATCCCTATTTATGGGACTACAATGTACCACCCTTCGGGGGCCATTGTATGGAATCATAACATAACCTGGTTGGATCCTTGTGTATTGATTGGGGGTACGGGGGAGTAGAAGTAGACATGTGAATAATATCCAAGTAGTGTAGCATCAGAATCATTCCATAGTGTAGCATCAGAATCATCCTATGCCATTTACATGTCTATATTGTACTCTGACTCACTAGCCACTGTTAATTCTCTATGTATAGTAGATATTTCTATTATAGTTCTCTCTCTGTTTACATACCGCATTTCTTTCAGTACCTGTATCTCACTTTACTGCATGATTATATTTTCTAACCTGCTATGAACTGTTGAGATGTATTATGCTCGCTCCTGTCCTGACTGGACCTGTTGATAAATTTTACAAATATCCTGGAGGTTGCCTGCTAGCCTAGAGAAGACACAGTAGAGGTTGTATAGATAGCTAAGGTTTTGCTTATAGCTTATTTTCAGTTGTCTTGAGTTGTATTTATGGATTACTGTATTTTAGCTTTGAGATGTATTTCTGGGTTTGTGTATCTTAGACACTTAGACTTCTATCTGCTGTATCTCTTTTGGATTTCATGTTTTATCTATCTTCCATTATGCTCTACCTTAGATGTGATTGAGTTTACATTCTGCTATGTCACCTCCATTCGGAGAGTATAAACTGCTTAGCCTTATACTATTAGATGCATGAGACCTAGGACAGCGTTCTACCGCCGATACTGTGGCGTAGGCTGGACGTACCCACGTCTCGTGCCCTTACTCTAGGCTGCGGGTCGTGACATATTTTTAGTGGTAGCCCATGCAGGTCAAGTTTATGTAGTGGTATTGGAACTAGAGTATCACTACAGCCTGCAGTAGGATTAGAATATTTTTGAGGGTACTCAATCACACTAGGAAAACTCTTAATCAGATTCATTTTATCTAAATTTGCTGTTTATTGTCTTTCCTTGAATATAAACTGTCCTCTTTTGAATTTTTGCTTCATTTCCAGTAATTCCTTCTTGTTTTGATCTGTCTTTATGATGGTTATGGAGACATGATCTCATCGCTCCGGTCCGGGGAATACTATCGAGAGGCTGGCCACCTCTCATCCTATTCATCAGGGCCTCAAGACCGCAGCTCCTGTTGTGCTGACTCAGGTTGGCATTTCTGCTACATTGGAGGTGCACCTCTGTCTGTATAGAGACTTTTTCCCATCTTTCCCGATTTCTTTCAGCAGCAGCGGTTCATGCAGCATCATCAGCAGACCAGAGGAAACCAGCAGGGCGAGCTATCGTCAGGACAGTCGAGGATACACAGACCATTAGAGATCATGCTGCAAGTTCCGTTCTTCTCTATTCCATTCCCACAATTGTCTCTTATAACTATCTTGAAATTCGACTCCATTTGTTCCCTGTTGACTGATCAATTTGTTCTGTTGTTCCTGTGTTATGTTTGCTTTTTTTTCTTTTGAGAAAAAAATCATATGGGCTAGGTCACCTCAGTTATGGGATCTAGAATCTTCGATAGTCATGTTAGCTGGCATAGTGAGGACATATAGTCAGATTTTGGACCTATTTCTCCGGTGTGGAAATTTAAGGTTTTTGCCGTCGCATGCGGCAATGCAAAAATTTTAAATACCATGAACCTAGAGGTATGTACCTTACTCAAGGACTTTGTGATTATCGTAGCCTTGCTTACTAATATGACGAGGATTTGGAGCACCATGATTTTGGATAGACCATATGATTATCAGATTGTACCTTAAATGCTCTTGAACAAGTTTTTTCTACTTTTGTTCGGTCTTTCAAAAAAAATTGTTTTGTTTTTTGTTTCTTATTATTTAACTTAGGAGTAGGAGTAGCTTTAGTTGTATTATAAACCTTTGTGTAACTTCTTACTATGAATCTCTTCTTAAAATAATGAATCGATAACTTTGCTAGACCTTATCTTGGATTTGATATTATAGCTCTAGTTTCAAAATGGTTCCTTCTTTTATACAGATAAGCAGAACAGATTTTATCGTTATTTCCTTCTTGCTATTATTCTTGTATTAAATAATAATAATAATAAAATGGTCTTGATTACATCAATCACCTGCTTTGCAATCTTGGTAGGAATGTAAATGTTGGTCTTGATATAGAATTTGATTTTTATATTGGGACATAAGAATATATATAGTGGACACAGACACTTTGTCTGACACGTATGCATGCTACACTTTGATTATCAACCCATCTAAATGCATATTAATATGTTATTGATGTTTAAATTCTCAAAACCCCAATATTCTGATACAGTACAGTATCAGAGACTGGTTCTCTGTTTTTCCAGTTTAAATTCGTATTTTAAATATAAATTTTATGTTATTAGTTTTGTTTACATCACTGCACATGTATCTTATACACAAGGTTTCAATTCTTAAAGAAATTGGTTGAGTTTTGTGTTTGAACTTATCAAATCTGAGACTGTGTGCATATTAACCCTTAATACTGGATTTTAAATATTAGTTCAAATTGCTATTTTCTTAAATGTAATATTTTGAGGCATATACATTGTTGTATGTAGGGATATAATGTTAGGTTTCATATTTTTACATGTTAGATTGTGATAAACATTTGGTTGGTTTGATGTTCGAATTTCTCCAAAATCCTAAAACTGAATACATGTTAACATTTTTCACATTGATTTTAAATGTTTAGTTCAATTTCAGATTTAATATGTAATGTTAAACTGAACTGAATGATTGAACCCTTCATTTTAAGTTATAACCCCTGTACTCTTGACACTCTACACTAATGTACACTAATGTTCACAACTGCCATGTAAACCTAACCCTTCATCTCTATGTTATGTTCATATATCTATATAGGTATATATATATATATATTGTGATTGGATTTCAATGCAATTGACTTTCATTCTTTAACTTTTGATTTTGATTTTTTCTTTGAATAGTACCCCTTTATAGATAATTTGTAGTTATCTTATTTTATTTTCTGATAAGTACCAGTTTTTATATATGATGGTAGACTACCTTACAGTTTTGATGATTTGTTATTTCTGTATCTTTTTTAGTTTAACACCCCCGATTGCTTGTATGTTTGATACCCTATGACCCTTTTGGTTAGCATGACTAGTATACCTAGATGAGACTTTCATTACCACCATATGCCACGACCCTGTATGCCATCCTTTTTAATCGTATGATTTAGGTAAGTTCTGAGACCATGATTGTTGGGGACGAGACTCTAGAAGAAGTACGACCATCTTAATTTCGAGGACAATATTCTTCTAAGGAGGGTAGACTTGTAACATCCACTTTTCTAAAATGAGGGTAATTTTGAACTTTTATAATTTTGATTAATCGATAATAAGATTTAACTCATGTTGTGATTTTTGGTAATTTTTTTAATCAATTGAAAACTATTTAAAATGTTGAATTGTGATTTTGATGGTTAACTAGTTAATCCCTAGTTTTGCTAAGTTAAGAGACTAACCATGACCATGGGGACCTAACCATGTGATTAGAATGACTATTTACAACTTTGTAGGCTAAGGGTATTTTGGTCATTTTGTGACTTTTGAATTATTTAGGATTTTGATTAATTGGTGAATTATAGATTATTTTAATAATATTTAAATTGATGTATTATGATTTTGGTCATTTTTCATATTTTAATATTTTGGAAAAATTTTATATTTTTAATATTGTTTTTATTGGATTTGTTTAGTCGGGTTTGAGTTTCGTCTCGTTCCGACTTGTATTGTGACCCGGGTAGCTTGAACTCTAGATGAAACCCAATATTAAGTCAAGCATGGCTCACAAGACCCAACATTAAGTTAGTTAATTAAACTAATTTTTATCATGTTATAATGGTTAAGTTAGAGACTCAAAACTAGATCATTTTGACCCCAAACTTGAACCTAGTCTAGACTTAACCATATGAGACTAGAGAGGGACAATTAGGATATTTCCCATTAGCCCTAATGGACTCTTTATGGCAGCCACCTTTAGGAGAGAATGATTCATTTTATTCATTACAATCTTGCCTCTTTTATTTTCCTTTTGTTCTTCCCCAATTTTATAGAGCCTTCACATTGATTTGATCTCCAAATCAAATCATTCCTTCCCCAAATCTACCCTCAATCATTCCCATTCTCCATGGGAAGGGTGCTACTAAGGATTAGAAGAGGAGTGCAAGGAGGAGTGTCCACTTTGAGGGATCTTCGTATCGGAGCCGTGTCCTAAAGGATTTTATTGGGATTCCACTCCCAATAGGTAAAACCTATCCTCTAAATCGATTTCCTTTGCATATAAATTAGTTTTGAATCCGTAGGATCCATCCTCATGCATGTGTCCCATTTAGATTCAAATTTAAGGCCATTTGGAGCTCTTTTGAGGATTTTAGATATGTGTCTTGTGTCCTACTTGATAGATCCCAAATTAGGACACCCCATGTGTATGTATGTATGATAATAGTTTAAATAGATATTTAAATTCAGTTTTATAATGGTTAAAGAGTGGATTGATCTTAGTTAGGATGGTTAGAATGAGTTTCATTTGGATACCTATGTTTGTATCCAAGTATCTTGGCCTATATGTGTTCTTTTGTCAAATCCGTCATAATTTTCATTCACGTTTTTATTAACCAAAGCACCTTAGAAATATCATAACTTTTAGCTTAAATTCTGATTTATCTCCCATTTTTTTTAAAAGAACCGTATCGAAGTTAGCTTTCCAAATATATATTTTAATAAGCCAAATTCTTTTGTAACTTTCTGTAGAATTATTTGAGTGTCAGCTATACGAAAGACGAACGTGTTTCGGTATTTTCGTAATTTTGGGAGCTTTCGGACACGAAAATGCGATCCATTTAAAGTTTCGGAAAGCTAACACAAAGGGCTACGACATACTTTAATCCTAGAATTTAATGAGTGCCCAATTGGTACAGTATTGGTTTTAAGTAGAAGAGTGACTATACGATATATGCATTTTGTGTAACCTATGAGCCTATGTAGTATGGATATTAAATAAATATAGAGTATGTAATGCATGATATGTTAGATGAATAAAATGATATATATATATGATATATATTCTCTTTACATTAATGTATATATATGGTTGAATGCAAGCGTGTAAGAATGATATTAATATAATGCATATAAGCAATGCATGAATGAAAGAATGATATACAATGTATGCATGAAAGTATATAATGAATGCTAGATATGAATGCAAGATATATATGTAATGATAGATATGAATGCATAATGTATAAATATTGTAATGCAATATATAATGATAACATGTATGGTAATGTAGAGTATATGATGCAAGCATGAATGAATGGAGGAAATACATTTATATAGGTAATATAGAATGTAATATATGAATGCAAGCATGCAAGATAATGTATTGTATCCATATATGATGTATTCAACTTAAAGATAATGTAATATATGAAAGGAATGAATGATAATATATAACATGATATGTAAGGTATAAAATATATGATGTATGCATGTTTGTATGTCTCTATGTTAATGTATGAAATGATATGAATATACAATGTATGTATATGTATAAAACATGTAGGTAATGCATAGATGCATGAATGAAATGAATGTTTACAATATGTTAATATAAATACAAGTATCTAATATGCATGAATGTAAGTATAATATAATACAAGTATACATGTATGTTTCATGTAAATGTAATATACATGATATATATGTATGCATGTATACAAGGTAAGTATGTATGTATGTATTTCTATAAACTGAGTTAACCTATAACCTTTTACACACATGCATTCATACACCCTTTGACATCATGTATCCCATGTCACATATACCAACCTATCACTAAATTTTAGAACATTAACACATATCCTTTCACACACATGCCAAACACGCACATACTCACTTACTCTTTTACCTCTCTTTCTCTCTCTCTATATATATATGTATGTGCCTATATATATATAGCTTTCCAATATATATCTATGTATATAAATATGTGAATGTGAATAATATATATATATTATATGACTAAGTTTGTGTGCCTTGTTAGCTTATGGTTTAGTTTTGTGCTTGGTTTAGCAAGTGACTTAGGCTATGAGTTAGTAGCTATCTTGGATACTTGATTTGCATATACTTAGTTTGTTTAGGCCTAGAATAACTTGTTTGACCTAATTTAGACTTGTTAGACCTAGTTTGACCATAGTTGACCTAGGTTTGATTTTCAGGGTTGACCAAGTTGACCAATAGTTGACTTTGGTCTAGATTGACCTTGAATCATGTAGAATGCATAGTAGAACTTCATATTGCCATTTTGGACTTGTTGTGACTTGTGCTGTTCTGATTAGGAGCCAGACACCTCTCCTCGGACAGTATATTTACTTTGGATATTCAGACATTAGGCGAGTACATTCTTTGATCATTTTATATCCTGTTTAGAATTATTTTCCTGCTTTAAATTACTTTACTTGATACTGTCACGTTGGTCACACGGATTAGTACTATATGGATCCCTTCTTGAGATGTTATCCTTTAGGAGCATCGAGTACTTCATGTTCTGTGCGTTTCACTTACATGGCGTATCACTATGCTTCATTGGTTCATTGAATCACTTGTGTCATGTACCCTCATGATCACAGAGTCTTTCTTGAATCCTCATATTTATTGGGCTTTCTAGAATCCCTATTTATGGGACTACCATGTACCACCCTTCGGGGGCTATTGCATAGAATCATAACATAACCTGGTTGGATCCTTGTGTATTGATTGGGGGTACGGGGGAGTAGAAGTGGACATGTGAATAATATCCAAGTAGTGTAGCATCAGAATCATTCCATAGTGTAGCATCAGAATCATCATATGCCATTTACATGTCTATATTGTACTCTGACTCACTAGCCACTGTTAGTTCTCTATGTATAGTAGATATTTCTATTACAGTTCTCTCTCTGTTTACATACTGTATTTCTTTCAGTACATGTATCTTACTTTACTGCATGATTATATTTTCTAACCTGCTATGAACTGTTGAGATGTATTGTGCTCGCTCATGTCCTGACTGGACCGGTTGATAAGTTTTACAGATAGCCTAGAGGTTGCCTGCTAGCCTAGAGGAGACACAATATAGGTTGTATAGATAGCTAGGGTTTTGCTTATAGCTTATTTTCAGTTGTCTTGAGTTGAATTTATGGATTACTGTATTTTAGCTTTGAGATGTATTTCTGGATTTGTGTATCTTAGACACTTAGACTTCTATCTGCTGTATCTCTTTTGGATTTCATGTTTTATCTATCTTCCATTATGCTCTACCTTAGATGTGATTGAGATTACATTCTGCTATGTCACCCCCATTCGGGGAGTATAAACTGCTTAGCCTTATACTGTTAGATGCATGAGACCTAGGACAGCGTTCTACCGCCGACACTGCGGCGTAGGCTAGACGTACCCGCGTCTCGTGCCCTTACTCTAGGGTGTGGGTCGTGACAATATTTCTATTGGAAAATATTAAATTAAACTCTAGGGTGCGCAAAAGCATTTTTCAAGAGAAGTCAAAATATATTAACTTAATGAGAACTGTTCAAAAAATAAATTACAAAAGTTTCAGCAGTTGAAAAGAGACGGTACAAGGATGTAAGAGAAACTAGTATAGTGTATAAGTCACATACACACTTTATAAAGCTACTTAAAATAATTAAACCAATAAACAAAAGATCCACAACTCACTAGCAACCCTTCTTTCAAGGCAAGAAGCTTTGCGGTTTCAGTAGCTTCATCACTTGAACTTGATCAATTACTCCAGTAAAGAAAAATAAGATGCTTTATATGGAAATTTAAAGCCTTTGATGAAGACTACTAGACATATGGTGTCATCAAGGGCTATACTTGGTTGAATAGGAAGAGGGGAAAAAGAAAAAATGAAGTCAGGAAATCACTTTCCCAAAGGGCAGTGAAGATATTATAACCAAACGCATTTTTAGTTCATAATTGATAAAGAGAAAGAAAATAAATTTAACATACCTGTTTGGTACCTAAGAAAAAATAAAATAGAATACATGACAAATTACAATAATATGTCAGAGATAGACTTACTTGAGTATGCTATTTGGACATTTTCATAAAAACATAACCATATAGTTTATGGCCTATTCTTGTGTCTGAAGTACTTAAAAGTATGAGCTAGTTTCTGTAGAGATTCACATCTTGAATCTCAACCCAGGTATTACCCCTTGTTTTCCTAAAGCCTATGTCCTATGGATGTGATCATGTGTAAATAAACCAACAAATTGTGCATCTTCATCATGAAAAGTTATCACATTAATGTCTTTGGGAACAACTTCATCAATAAGGTTAACGCCTAACACACCGGGTACAAATCTAGCTCCGACGCTTGAATCTTATGTGGACCTGAAACATTAAATGAGTAGCATATATCTAATTAAATTTTTCACCGAAACTTGAGAGCAAGCTATAGCTTTTAACAAGACCTTGAAAGTAAAGATAATATGTTTTGTTGTTTCGAACAAATATTTCATCTACATATCTTCAAGTAACAAAAAAAGCAGGAAATATCCTGTTATAGATGACAATATTACATATATCTTATCATTATCATCTACACTCAACAATTTTACCAGGATATATGCAGAAAATTTTAGTCCATATTCTTGCAATTTTTTTTTCAAAAAAGAAAAGAAAAGAACGCATTCATATGTATTTAAAACAAAGCCAGTGCATAACATGTAGGATCATGAGCACCTCTAGAGGGGGGTGAATAGAGTGTGTGTGTGTGCAACAGAAAATAATAACCAATTAAAAAATTAAGCAGTTATTTATTATGGCAGATAAAAGATAGGAAATAAAATACGGTAAAGTAAGAGTCAAGAATTCAAACTCAGTAACACAGCGATGTATACTGGTTTCCCTCTAAGAGGACTAGTCCAGTCACGAGTACTCTTGCTCGCTGTTAATCTACTATGGCACAAGCTTTAACTGAGCACTTGCAACTCTTACAACACCGTGCTTGGCGACAAGTGCACGATCGACTTCACAACACCGTGCTTGGCGACGAACGCACGACCGACTCCAGAAGGCAATTGAAAAAGTGAAATATTTTTTGAATGCAACCTCTGATACAACTCATCAACTCCAAACTCTATATTAAACAGAAACTGTACTCGCTTGGCTAAGAGTCTAAAGGATTAGATATGAAAGTAAAAAAGCTCAGAACACTTTAGATAGAGAAGAGAAGAGAAGAGATAAAATTGGATGAGTGAAATGAATGGTAATCTCAACTCTATTTATAGTATTTTTGGAGACCGAACTCGGACAGAGTTCGGATGCAAAAATCTCGCATTCGAACGTTGTAGGTAGATATCAAGGGAATGGTTAAAACCACCATGACCGAACTTCGGCCGAGTTCTGACTGAGTTCGGACAGAGTTTTGCCAGAACTGTTTTGGCCAATTTGATGGGTTTTGGGCTATTTTGGTATGTAGACTTTTTGATAGATATTTGTGGATAGGCTATCAATTGTGGACTGAGAATAGCTAAGCCAGTACCGATTCGATCAATCTCATATTTTTCCTAAACTCAATAGAAGGAAAAATACAGAATAAATATGAAAACCAATAGCCCTTTTGATGACGTCTTTTTTCTGACATTGAAGACGCATTTTTTTATGACAGTCGTCCAAAGATAAAAAGATCTGGAAATCTGAATACCTTTCGGGGGAACCCTCGATGTGAGGCCCCGGATAGGTCGCTAGGCGGTTCAAAGAAATCTTCTTATATAATGTCGTCTTTGGCCCATCAATAATTCTTTGTTGCATATGTCCTGGTTTGATCATGCTTACTGCTTGTCTGCAAGTATATTTTAGACAAACAAAATAATATGATGCAGTATGATACAAGTATAGCAATATGATGTAGTAAATATTTAGGACAATGCTAAGTTTAAGTAGCAACATAATAGTGATTACATGAATATTAGTGACATCAATAGTTAAACTTAATTGATTAGCCATATTCAAAAACATGATATAATCGTTGGGCTAACATAGTAATAAAAACATATGATGCTTCTGTCTTTGAAAGCATGATTTACAACAAGGACATGATAAAATTAAACTAGTATGTAGCTCAACAACTTCTACAAAATGTGTTGGCAGGCTTACTTGATATTAGTAACAAAAATATAAACAATTCCACAAAGCAAGCCCTTGTTTTTAATTTAGAAAAAACCAATTATAGTAAACTCTTTGAACAATCTCAGTATGTAAATGAATTTATGTTCTCTATATATTATATCTAAGAAAGTGACAATATGCTTTTCATTACTATATTATGTAAAGATCAAAGCAAACCTAATATAAGTGATATATTTGCTATGAGACAAATACCATAGCAGAAAAGAAAAAGAAAATATATATGATTATACTTGCCCCTTTAGCATTTCCCTTACAACCCCATGTTTTTTAATAAGAAAAAGAATAACATATTTTAAACATACAAAATATGAGTCAGTTCTTTTAAGTAATTATTACTCAAATACTCAGATTAAGGTTAATTGAGTGCAAAACTGAAATATCTTAAACAGATAATAAAAAGCCGCTGAAACTTACCCATTTTTTTGCCAAAGTCGGTACATATTTCATCACGAATTGATTGATCGCCATCAACAATGCCAATAACTTCCACATAATGTGTCACAAGTTAACTGTTGTCCATATGTTTACTATCCAGTGATGACCCTACCCTAGGCAGCCAACAGATGTGGTTGTGAGCACAGGCTTGGTGCTACAGGTGAGTGTCAATCGAAGTAAGGTAAGTAATTCATGTGTGCGTGTGTGCAGTACCTCCTTAGTGTGGTGCCAGTTTAGGTGTGTAGGGATAGGCATGCATCTGTGTATATGTGCCTATTACTGCTGTGGGAATAACTTGACATAAAACGTGTGTGCTTGTGTGGCCTCCTGGTGCAGGGACACACCTATAGACAGAAGGTTAATACAGGGGATCTTTTATGCAGACCCTACTTTGGAGAGTTTGGTAGTGTTGTGTTTATTAGTGTTTGTGTGTGTCCTAACACCTGGGATACCAATTCAAGTATCAAACTGCCTATGTGTGTATCAGGAATCAGTTGGGAATTCCTGTATATATACGTACTAGTAGGTAGACATAACTAGTACAGGCAAGGGGATGCCAGTGCACTTATGTTAGTGTCCAGTAGGCTAAGATAACAGAATTGGTATCAGCAATCTGTATGTGTGTAGTAAAACCCCTATGGCAGTGTGTGTTTTGATTGACCTTAAGGTATTAGTGTCATAAGAAGACGTTTTTTTATCTTTTGAGTGGGTGTCTACCATCTAATATAGTGCATTCAAATTGGGCAGTAGAGAGTGTCAGTTTGATAGAGTGTTAGGATAGTGTGCAGTGTTCAAGAGGGGTAATGTCAAGCAAGGGGAGTAGTAGGTAATGCATAATGCTGTGTGTGTATCAAATGGAAGTGCACAGAAGTGAACCCTGTAGGAAACTTCTTATAAGCTATATGCACTGGTTGTAGTGTGCATGAGGGTAAGCAGGAAGTATAGGACACCTGTGTGTGTATAGGGTTCGACAAGTGTTTGTTTGAATGTAATCCATAAGGGGCAGGCTAGTAGAACCTGTATGAACACCATAGGGTACAGTGTGTAGGAGGAATAGAAACAACTGTGTTAGTGTATAGAAGAGTAGGAATGGGGGCATGTAATATAGGAAGGATAAGAAATGAGTAGAGATAAGGAAATTGTACTTATACTTATGAATACATGTATGGATAATTGTGTATACGGTATAGGCTTATACAAATAGGAGGGGTAAACTAGAGTTTAGAACACACCAATAGAAAGGCAATACCTAGTTTAGCTAAGACCTAGAAAACCCATGAAACCTCAATTAGGATAGATAATCATAGTTAACTGTCACGACCCGCACCCTAGAGTAAGGGCACGAGACGTGGGTACGTCCAGCCTACGCCGCAGTGTCGGCGGTAGAACGCTGTCCTAGGTCACAACATCTAACAATATAAAGCTAAATAGTTTATATTTCCCGAATGGGGGTGACATAGCAGAAAGTAAACTCAATCACAAATAAGACAGATGATAATATAGAAGATAGATAGATAGATAAACTGCTGAAATGAAAGGAAAAATCCCCAAGTACAAACAGAGAGTCTAAGTGTTTAAGAAAATACATAATCCCAAATCCCAAGTATCAATATGTACAATCATCCATAGAATACTGTAAATGAAAACATCCTAATCTAAGGCTGTGTCATCCACAGCTAGTGGGACCTGCTGCTGGTCCAGGTCCAGGCACTCATCTAAGGTAGCACCGTAATAGGTATCCACACCAGCCTCCTCCTCGTTCTCTGTAATATTTTCAACAGATTCAGTCAGGACAGGAGCGAGCACAATACATCTCAACAGTTCATAGCAGGTTAGAAATATAAACATGCAGTAGAGTAAGATACAGGAAACTGAAAGAAGTATGGAATGTAAACAGAGGAAACTGTAATGGAAATATATACACTGTAAATAGAGAACTAACTGTGGCTAGTGAGTCAGAGTACAATATAAACATGTGAATTGCATAGGAGATTCTGGGAACTATACTATGGAGTGATTTTGGGAACTACACTACTTGGATATTATTCACATGTTTACTTCTACTCTCCCGTACCCCCAATCAATACACAAGGATCCAGCCAGGTTATGTTATGATTCCATACAAAGGCCCACAAGGGATGATACATGGATAGCCCATAAATGGGTGATTCTGGGAATGCCCATAAATGGGTGATTCAGGGAAGACTCTGTGATCATGAGAGTACATGTCACAAGTGATCGATGAACCGTGAAGCATAGTGATACACCATGTAAGTAAAACGCACAGAACATGTAGTATACGATGCTCTCTGAGGGGATAACATCTCAAGAATGGATCCATATAGTACTAATCCGTGTTACCAACGTAACAGCATCAAGTAAAGTAATCTAAAGCAGGAAAATAATTCTAACAGGATATAAAATGATCAGAGAATGTACTCGCCTGGTATCTGAGTGTCCAATATGAAAGTACTATCCGAGGAGTGGTGTTTGGCTCCTATTTAGAATAGCACAAGTCACAACAAGTCCGGAATGGTAAAATAAAGTACTACAATGCATTCTACATGAATCTAGGTCAATCTAGGCCAAAGTCAACTCTTGGTCAACTCTGGTCAATCCTAGAAGTCAAACTAGGTCAACTATGGTCAAAATAGGTCAAACAAGTCTACACTCGTCTAGCAAGTCTATTCTAGGTCTAACAAAGTTGTACAAGCCCAATCTAGGCTCACTAGTCAAGCAGACACACATATATGCCATAGGCTGTATCATGCCTATAGGCCAACCCTAAAACATACACAAGTCAAAATCTATATCTAAAACATAACACTCTTGATATATTTATGTAATCTAAAACATAACACATATATATGTATAATACATATATTTAGTACACACACAAGTTACATATATATAATACTTGTATATATACTAATATAACCTATTCATCCAATGCATGTATCTATACTAGATACATATATAATACACCAACTTATATTATATACATAGGTACACATTAAATTATATATACATTACATATATACATATATCTACAATAGGAAAATAGGATATAGAGAGAGTGAGTGTGTGAACTGTGAGTGAGAGAGGGGGACTGTCCCTGTGTGACAGAAAACCTATGGTGTGTGCGTGATACAATGGGTGTGTATGTATATATCATGATTTGTGTGTGTGTAATGGTGTATGTGAGAGTGTCACAGGTTTAGGTGTTAGAGGGGCAATGTGAGTGTCAATGAGAGAAGGAAAACATCAATCAAATCTCAGGTGTTATATATCAAAATGAATCTCAGTTAAAGGAAAAAGGATTTATGTTCAGATTTCAGTGAGAAAGGAAAAGGAATCAATCATTAACACACAGTAATCTCAGGTTCTTATGAACTCAGATTTAACATACAAAGAAAACTTGGTTTTCACAAACCAACCCACATTCAATACACATTGCTGAAAACTGGAAATGGGGACTGTGCAGACCACATTTCTCAGGTTTCAACATAGGTGAATTTTCACATACTCTCGGCTAAAGGAAGGAAAATCAATTCAATTTAATCCTACACTAACTCAGGTTCTATTTCAGACTTTTGAAACAGTCCCTTCCATTCAAATCCTGTTTTCGAAATCAAACTCAACAAAATCATCCCAAAACTTACACACAGATAGATGACTAATAGGAGAACAAAGTTAGGGATTTAAACATGTAATTAATAGCATTTAAATTAATGAAAATGAATGATAAAACTCAAAAATGAAAAACTGGAAACTGAAAGTATAACATGTATCGGGTTTTAGGGGAAATTGGAAATTGATGACTAAAAATCAAACTAAAATAGCTATCAATGGTTGGTAATGCAAACCCAATATGTGTTCGTCTCCCAGAGTGTGTCTCGTGTCCACTGCAATATGACACAATGTGTCCACACAATTTAAAACCCAAACAATGCACACACAGACAAAATCAGAACACATTATCGTGCACGTGTTCACCTCACTCGTGGACACGACACGACACAAACTAGGACTCGTGGTCGTGTCCACACCTAGGTTAGGTCTAGGTGCACGTGTCCAAAAGCCTGCAATGTGTCCACGGTATCGCATGTCCGATTAAACGAGCCGTATCAGTGGCTCAAAACAACTGTGCACAGAACAGTGATATTCCCGTGTACGACCGATATCTCCCTAACCCCTACACGAGACCCGATAAAACTTTGGGGGCATGATGTCAGTGCATGCCCCCTCGTGTCCACCAAGTTTCATGTCGGATGAACCCGTGTCGTGTCCTGCAGAAGCCCCGAGTAGCAGGGGATGCGCCCAGGCCGCGCGTGCGTGTCCAACCGCGCGTGCACATGTGTCAAAACGACACGACATGACCTCGATTCAAACTCAGGACTCTAGAAACATACAAGCCACTCCAAACGACATTTTCTATTCAAAAACTTCTACAAAAACGAATCGAAATGCCCATTGGGGCATTTCGTCGAACACTTACAGCCATCACTGATACGTGTCCGATACGGACACGTACAGGACACTAAAATCCACAAATCCTATTCCTATATGACTAGGACACTTAGGGCTAGGCATTCATGCAATTAAAACCTAATTTTAATGGGTGGATTGGAAAATACCTATGTGTGTTCTTCAACACAAAAGCTCCTTGAATGAGGATTCCCAAAAGCCACCAAACTCCTTCAAATTGATAGGAAACTGAGATAAACAAATTCCAACAGCAAGAAAACATCAATTAGAACCTATTACAATTTGTTTGGATTAAAAAGGAGTTAAAATGGATTTTCTAGGGATTTATGAAGTTGGGAAAATACCTCTTTCTAAACTTGCTCTTTCCTAAAGAGGCTAGCCCTAAATGGAGGATAATACTTATAGGGGGATTCCCAATGTGGGTTATGTGGCCGGCCACTAGAGATTAGGGTTAGGGTTAGGCATTAGTTAATGGGCTTTGGGCTTCTATGGCTAAGTTATTGATTAAGGGTTCAACCACAAGTCATGGCTTATGACTTAATAATCTAACTTGAGTCAAATAACTAAACCATAGGTCAACTCTAGTCTAACTAGGGTTGCATAACCTAACCAAGTCCAAAATCAACTAGGGTTAGCTCCTAGGTTAGTCTACCATGGTCAATGCTAGTCAAAGTCAACCTAGTCAACCCTCATTCAAACAATTCCAAAATAAATTCTAAAAATTCCCATAAATTCAAATAAATTATAATAAATTCAAATAACCCCAAAAACGATAAAAATACCCTCAAACTAGAAATATGGTAGCGACAAATCTACCCTCCTTAAAAGAATTTTGTCCTCAAAATTGAAAGGCGAAATGCAACTGATGAGAAGGATAAAAAGTATACCTCAAGGTCCAAAAAGATATGAGTAACGCTCGCGCATCTCATCCTCCCGCTCCCAGGCAGACTCTTCTGGAGAATGATGCCTCCATGCGACGCGTACCAAAGGTATCACCTGGTTCCTCAGAACCTTCTTCCGTCGATCCAGTATCTCCACTGGCTGCTCTGGATAGCTGAGAGAAGGTCCAACCTCAATCTTCGAATGATCGAGCACATGGCTAGGGTCAGCCACGTACCGTCTTAACTGTGATACATGGAATACGTTATGGACCCCCACTAGTGCAGGTGGCAAGTCTAGCCTGTATGCCACGTCACCGACTCTTCCGCTGATAACGAAAGGGCCGATGAAGCGCGGGCTAAGCTTCCCGCCTCCACCAAAACGTATCGTACCACGAGTCGAAGATATCCTCAAGAAAACTTGATCTCCGACCTAATCACAAGAAAGGTCTCAATTAATTATAATAAATAAACATGATTAATAAAACACAAACAATCAAACCTAAATCTAATCCTACTCTAATCTGTACCTCAAACTCCAAGGGCCTCCGGTGGCTATCGGTCCAGTACCGATGTCTGTCATGCGCCACACGAAGTCTGTCCCTGATGAGCTTCACCTTCTCGGCTCCGTCAACAACCATCTCTGGCCCCAGTAAAGCTCGCTCACCAACATCATCCCAAGATAAGGGTGTACGGCACCTACGTCCGTATAGAGCCTCGAAAGGTGATATCTCAATGCTGGCCTGGAAACTGTTGTTGTAAGTAAACTCCACCAAATGAAGATGATCCTCCCAGGAACCTCCAAAGTCCAAGACGCACGTCCGCAGTATATCATCAAGTGTCTGAATAGTCCTTTCTGACTGTCCGTCCGTCTATGGGTGGTATGCGGTACTAAACTTGAGCTGAGTGCCCAAGCTAGTCTGCAGACTCCTCCAGAAATGGGAAGTAAAGCAACTATCCCGATATGAGATGATGCTGATCGGAACTCCGTAAATCCTGACTATCTGCCGCATATACATCTCCGCCAGCCTCTCTGTAGACGTACCCACCTTGAATGGCTTGTGGGCCGATTTGGTCAACCTGTCAACGATGACCCAAATTGCGTCTTTTTTTCCTGGTGTGCGCGGCAATCCTGATACGAAGTCCATAATGATATGCTCCCATTTTAACTCGAGAATGGGTAGCGACTGCAATAATCCACCGGGCCTCTGCCTCTCCGCCTTGACCTGCTGGCAGACCAAGCACCTAGCTACGAAGCGAGCCACCTCCCGCTTCATCTTGGACCACCAAATATGCTCCCTCAGATCTCGGTACATCTTGTTGGCACCAGGGTGTATGGAGTACTGAGATCTATGGGCCTCCTGCAAAACCTGCTCCCAGAGCTCTCCACTGGGCACACATAATCTGGAACCGTGCCTCAAGGCACCATCCTCTGCAAGAGAAAACTCGCCCTCCAGCAATCCTGCTCGAACCTGCTTTCGGAGACACCGCAGAGCAACGTCCTCAAACTGTGCCGACTTGATCCTCTCCACTAAGTTTGACTGAATCTGCATGCCCCACATCTGTATCTGTACTCCGGGTATGATCACCTCAATCCTAAGGCTCTCCAAGTCTGCAAGCAAATGCCGATCCATGGTCAAACACATGGCTGTCGGATACCTACTCAAGGTATCGGCAACCACGTTGGCCTTCCCTGGGTGATACTGAAGTAGGATGTCAAAGTCCTTCATCAACTCTAGCCATCTGTGCTGCCTCATGTTCAACTCCTTCTGAGTGAACACATACTTTAAGCTTTTGTGATCTGTGAAGATCTCCACCCTCTCCCCATACAGATAATGCTTCCACAACTTTAGAGCAAATATCACCGCTGCCAGCTCCAGGTCATGGATAGGGTAGTTCTTCTCATGGGGATATAATTGCCTGGAAGGATAGGCAATCACCTTCCCATACTGCTACAAGACGCAACCCAGCCCCTTCCCTGAAGCGTCACTATAAATAGTGAAACCACCTGATCCTGAAGGCAATGTCAGAATCGGAGCTGTCGTAAGCCGCTTCTTCAACTCATCAAAAGCTGCCTGACACTCCTCTGACCAAACATACTCAGTATCCTTCCGGGTCAACCGAGTCAACGGCTCTACAACCCGGGAGAAATCCTGCACAAATCTCCAATAATATCCTGCCAGCCCCAGGAAACTCCTGATCTCTGCAACTGAAGTCGACGTTGCCCATGCCTCAACTGCTATAATCTTCTTAGGGTCAACTGAGATACCATCTCCAGTCACCACATGCCCCAAAAAGTCCACCCGGTCCAAGAAGAACTCACACTTGGAGAGCTTCCCATAAAGTTGCTCCCTCCTGAGAGTCTCCAGCACTATCCGCAGATGCTCCTCGTGCTCCTCCTCAGTCTTGGAATATACCAAGATGTCGTCAATGAACACCACCACGAACTGATCCAAGTACTGATGGAACACCTTGTTCATCAGGTTCATAAACACTGCTGGTGCATTGGTTAGCCCAAACGGCATAACCAAAAACTCAAACTGCCCGTACCGCATCCTGAAAGCGGTCTTGGGAATATTCTCTCCCTTCACCTTCACCTGGTGATATCCCGACCTCAGATCAATCTTGGAAAATACCCGAGCTCCGCTCAACTGGTCAAAAAGATCGTCGATCCGCGGCAGTGGGTATTTGTTCTTGATCGTGAGGTTGTTGAGTGCCCTATAGTCAATACACATCCGTACTGACCCATCCTTCTTCGGCACAAACAACACTGGTGCACCCCATGGCGACGAACTCGAGCGGATGAAGCCCTTGTCCTGCATCTCATCTACTTGCTTCTTCAGCTCAACCAACTCACTATTGTTCACTCGATAGACATGCTGAGAGATGGGTTGCGCTCCTGGAACCAAGTCTATCGAGAACTCTATGTCTCCGTCTGGTGGTAATCCCGACAACTCCTCTAGAAAAACATCCATATACTCTGCTATCAAGGGGTAGGGAATCGCCTACTCCTCAACCGTGACTCCGTAAAAGACTCCGCTGCTCTGCTCCGCCTGACGTCTGGAGTACTCGAACGCTGGCTCCCTCGGCGCTCTGAAGAGAACTCTACCCCCTCTGTAATCAATGCTGGCATGGTGCCTGCTCAACCAATCCATGCCGAGTACTATATCGTAGTTCGGCAATGGCATTACGAGCAGGATCACCTCCAACTCACGGCCTCCCGAAACAACTATCTGACCCTTACAAACATCACGTACGAGGATAATGCCACCCCCGATCGTGATCTTGTAAGTCTTAGGCAATGATTCAGCTACGATACCGTGTCTAATCGCAAAAGATACTGATATAAAACTATGCAAAGCACCAGAATCGAATAATACAAAAGTTGGACTGGAGTCGAGGAGAATCGAACCTGCGATCAGCTCTCCTATCACCTCTGCATCCTCAGCCGCCATGGCGAAAGCTCGCCCCGACTGGCCTCTCCTGGCCTGCTGCTAGTGTTGAACAAATCTCTGCTGCTGGGTCGGTAGGGTTGGTCCCCTCTGCTGGCCTGCTGCTGTCCTGGCTCCTTCTCCCTGAGCTGCTCGTCCCATAGTCAAGGTACACTCCCTCATCTGGTGATCTTCTGAGCCACATACCAGGCACTTGCCCAGCCTCTTCCTACACTCGTTCCACCCGTGCCCTGGCTTCTTGCAATAAGCACAGGTGGTGGCCTGCTGCCTCGGTGCCTGTTGCTGTACCCTCTGCTGCTGATGCTGTACTGGCTGATGCCTCGACTGCTGAAACTGCTGTGACTGGAACCTCTGCTGCTGGTGGTGCTGCTGGTGCTGCTGGTGAAAGTACGGCCTTTTGGTCGGTCCTCCGCTACTGCTGCCTTACTGGGAGTCTCGCCCCCTCTTGAGCCTAAGCTCAAGATCATCCTCTGCAGCTAGTGCATCCACCAGGATCTCCTCAAATGTAGCGCTGCGGGCGTTCTTGGTGTAGGACTTGACCTCCTTTACCAAGCCCTTCCGGAACCTCCGGGCCTTCGTCGCCTCCGACAAGTCCTCCATAAATCTGCTCAGGCGGTGGAACTCTCCTGCGTACGCCTCCACGGACTGGCTCCCCTGGACTAGGGCCTCGAACTCGGTCTCGAGGGCTCCCAGCGCTGCGTTTGGAAAGAACTTCTCCTTGAACAGCTTCTTGAATGCTGCCCAAGTCTGTCCTGCTGTGCCAACCCTCAGGTCGATTTGGTACCAGGTACGGGCCAGATCCTGTATCATGTTGGCCGCTGCCTCTATCTGGAGCCTCGTCGGGATCTCAGCCAATCTGAAAATCTTCTCCATATGCTCGATCCACTCATCGGTATACAAGATCCCCACTGTCCCTCGGAAGTCTCTCGGGTGCATCTTCTGGAAATCTTGGATGCCCTTCTTCCGTGGCTGGTGCGGCTGCAGGACTGCCGCTGGCTGAGCTACAACTCTCTCTATTGCGGTCACTGCCAGCTCAATGCCTCGTGTGAGCACTGCTGTGTGCCTCTGCTGCTGGGTCTGCTGACCCTCCATGTACTGTCGGAAGAAGGCTAACAGCTGAACGACGTCAACTGTCCCCGTAGGTGGCTGCTGCTGGAAGGGTTCCTCTGCGATGACTGGGTCCTGCCTCCGAGTCGGTGGAGGCATACCCCCTGCTGCTGCTGCTGGAGCCTCAATACGAACAGAGGTGGCAGGAGCTGCAGTCTCCTGCCTCTGCTGAATTGGCTGAGAGATAGCATATTCCTCTATAGCATCTTGATGAATGGTACGCTGCTGCCGAGTCTCTACCATCCTGAAGAAAGACCAAACAAGAGTATCAATTTCTAAGAAAGAAGCGATATAACAAAGGCGGACAATTAAAATTCAAAAGGATCAGCTGACAATAAGGATTTAGATGGCAATAAAAGAATTTTTCCTAATGTGATTGAGTACCTTAAAAATTAATGTCCTACATCCTACTGTAGGCTGTAATGATACTCTAGTTCGAATACAACTACACTTCTAATCTAGACCTGCATGGGCCACCACTAAAAATGTGTCACGACCCGCACCTTAGAGTAAAGACACGAGACGTAGGTACGTCCAGCCTACGCTGCAGTGTCGGCGGTAGAACGCCGTCCTAGGTCACAACATCTAACAATATAAAGCTAAACAGTTTATACTCCCCGAATGGGGGTGACATAGCAGAAAGTAAACTCAATCACAACTAAGGCAGATGATAAGATAGATAGATAGATAAACTGCTGAAATAAAAGGAAAAATCCTCAAGTACAAATAGAGAGTCTAACTGTCTAAGATAATACATAATCTAAGATCCCAAGTATCAATATGTACAATCATCCATAGAATACTATAAATGAAAACATCAGAATCTAACGGTGTGTCATCCACAGCTACTGGGACCTGCTGCTGGTCCAGCTCCAGGCACTCATCTAAGGTAGCATCGTAATAGGTATCCACACTAGCCTCCTTCTCATCCTCTGTAATATTTTCAATAGGTCCAGTCAGGACAGGAGCGAGCACAATACATCTCAACAGTTCATAG
This sequence comes from Iris pallida, assembly GCA_029216955.1. Lineage (NCBI taxonomy): Eukaryota > Viridiplantae > Streptophyta > Magnoliopsida > Asparagales > Iridaceae > Iris > Iris pallida. Next base: position 87,639 of record JANAVB010018118.1, on the reverse strand, counting down.
CAGGTTAGAAATATAAACATGCAGTAGAGTAAGATACAAGAAACTGAAAGAAGTATGGAATGTAAACAGAGGAAACTGTAATGGAAATATATACACTGTAAATAGAGAACTAACTGTGGCTAGTGAGTCAGAGTACAATATAAACATATGAATGGCATAGGAGATTCTGGGAACTATACTATGGAGTGATTCTGGAAACTACACTACTTGGATATTATTCACATGTTTACTTCTACTCCCCCGTACCCCCAATCAATACACAAGGATCCAGCCAGGTTATGTTATGATTCCATGCAAAGGCCCATAAGGGGTGATACATGGATAGCCCATAAATGGGTGATTCTGGGAATGCCCATAAATGGGTGATTCAGGGAAGACTCTGTGATCATGAGAGTACATGTCACAAGTGATCGATGAACCGTGAAGCATAGTGATACACCATGTAAGTGAAACGCACAGAACATGTAGTATACGATGCTCCCTGAGGGGATAACATCTCAAGAATAGATCCATATAGTACTAATCTGTGTTACCAACGTGACAACATCAAGTAAAGTAATCTAAAGTAGGAAAATAATTCTAACAAGATATGAAATGATCAGAGAATGTACTCGCCTGGTATGTGAGTGTCCAATATGAAAGTACTGTCCGAGGAGTGGTGTCTGGCTCCTACTTAGAACAGCACAAGTCACAACATGTCCAGAATGGTAAAATGAAGTACTACAATGCATTCTACATGAATCTAGGTAAATCTTGGCCAAAGTCAACTCTTGGTCAACTCTGGTGAACCCTAGAAGTCAAACTAGGTCAACTATGGTCAAACTAGGTCAAACAAGTCTACACTAGTCTAGCAAGTCTATTCTAGGTCTAACAAAGCTGTACAAGCCCAATCTAGGCTCACTAGTCAAGCAGACACACATATATGCTATAGGCTGTATCATGCCTATAGGCCAACCCTAAAACATACACAAGTCAAAATCTATATCTAAAACATAACACTCTTGATATATTTATGTAATCTAAAACATAACACATATATATGTATAATACATATATTTAGTACACACACAAGTTACATATATATGATACTTGTATATATACTAATATAACCTATTCATCCAATGCATGTATCTATACTAGATACATATATAATACACCAACTTATATTATATAAATAGGTAAAAAAAAATACATATATCTACAATAGGAAAATAGGATATAGAGAGAGTGAGTGTGTGAACTGTGAATGAGAGAGGGGGACTGTCCCTGTGTGACAGAAAACCTAGGGTGTGTGTGTGATACAATGGGTGTGTGTGTATATAACATGATTTGTGTGTGTGTGTAATGGTGTGTGTGAGAGTGTCACAGGTTTAGGTGTTAGAGGGGTAATGTGAGTGTCAATGAGAGAGGGAAAACATCAATCAAATCTCAGGTTTTATATATCAAAATGAGTCTCAGTTAAAGGAAAAAGGATTTCAGTTCAAATTTCAGTAAGAAAGAAAAAGGAATCAATCATTAACACACAGTAATCTCAGGTTCTTATGAACTCAGATTTAACATACAAAGAAAACTTGGTTTTCACAAACCAACCCACATTCAATACACATTGCTCAAAACTGGAAATGGGGACTGTGCAGACCACATTTCTCAGGTTTCAACATAGGTGAATTTTCACATACTCTCAGCTAAAGGAAGGAAAATCAATTCAATTTAATCCTACACTAACTCAGGTTCTATTTCAGACTTTTGAAACAGTCCCTTCCATTCAAATCCTGTTTTCGAAATCAAACTCAACAAAATCATCCCAAAACTTACACACAAATAGATGACTAATAGGAGAACAAAGTTAGGGATTTAAACAGGTAATTAATAGCATTTAAATTAATCAAAATGAATGATAAAACTCAAAAATGAAAAACTGGAAACTAAAAATATAACATGTATCGGGTTTTGGGGGAAATTGGAAATTGATGACTAAAAATCAAACTAAAATAGCTATCAATGGTTGGTAATGCAAACCCAATATGTGTTCATCTCCCAGAGTGTGTCTCGTGTCTACTGCAATATGACACAACGTGTCCACACAATTTAAAACCCAAACAATGCACACACAGACAAAATCAGAACACATTATCGTGCACGTGTTCACCTCACTCGTGGACACGACACGACACAAACTAGGACTCGTGGTCGTGTCCACACCTAGGTTAGGTCTAGGTGCACGTGTCCAAAAGACTGCAATGTGTCCACGGTATCGCATGTCCGATTAAACTAGCCGTATCAGTGGCTCAAAACAACTGTGCACAGAACAGTGATATTCCCGTGCACGACCGATATCTCCCTAACCCCTACACGAGACCCGATGAAACTTTGGGGGCATGATGTTAGTGCATGCCCCCTCGTGTCCACCAAGTTTCGTGTCGGATGAACCCGTGTCGTGTCCTGCAGAAGCCCCGAGTAGCAGAGGATGCGCCCAGGCCGCGTGCGCGTGTCCAACCGCGCGTGCACATGTGTCAAAACGACACGACATGACCTCGATTCAAACTCAGGACTCTAGAAACATACAAGCCACTCCAAAGTGACATTTCCTATTCAAAAACTTCCACAAAAACGAATCGAAATGCCCATTGGGGCATTTCGTCGAACACTTACAACCATCACTGATACGTGTCCGATACGGACACGTACAGGACACTAAAATCCACAAATCCTATTCCTATATGACCAGGACACTTAGGGCTAGGCATTCATGCAATTAAAACCTAATTTTAATGGGTGGATTGGAAAATACCTATGTGTGTTCTTCAACACAAAAGCTCCTTGAATGAGGATTCCCAAAAGCCACCAAACTCCTTCAAATTGATAGGAAACTGAGATAAACAAATTCCAATAGCAAGAAAACATCAATTAGAACCTATTACAATTTGTTTGGATTAAAAAGGAGTTAAAATGGATTTTCTAGGGATTTATGAAGTTGGAAAAATACCTCTTTCTAAACTTGCTCTTTCCTAAAGAGGCTAGCCCTAAATGGAGGATAATACTTATAGGGGGGATTCCCAATATGGGTTATGTGGCCGGCCACTAGAGATTAGGGTTAGGGTTAGGCATTAGTTAATGGGCTTTGGGCTTCTATGGCTAAGTTATTGATTAAGGGTTCAACCACAAGTCATGGCTTATGACTTAATAATCTAACTTGAGTCAAATAACTAAACCATAGGTCAACTCTAGTCTAACTAGGGTTGCATAACCTAACCAAGTCCAAACTCAACTAGGGTTAGCTCCTAGGTTAGTCTACCATGGTCATTGCTAGTCAAAGTCAACCTAGTCAACCCTCATTCAAACAATTCCAAAATAAATTCTAAAAATTTTCATAAATTCAAATAAATTATAATAAATTCAAATAACCCCAAAAATGATAAAAATACCCTCAAACTAGAAATGTGGTAGTAACATTAACCCTAAATATTGATTTTCTTTTTGGTTGAACTAATATAGGTTTACTGGGCATTGATTTGGACACCAGTTCGACCTAGTTCCAGCTTAGAGTAAAGGCAAGTAAATGTACTGATTTTATTTTATTTCACTACCAAAATACAGTAAATTGGTGACGAATTTTTAGTGACGGATATATTCCGTCGCTAATAGCGACGGACACCCGACTAAATGGTGACGGTTTGTCGTCGAATTACAGCCAATATTTTTTTTCAATTTTAAGGTAAAACTAGATCGCAAATTCGTCGCTATATCGTCGAAAATATAGCGACGAACAAACAAGCCATCGCTACATCGTCGCCTATTTGTCAATAATTGGCGGGAAAATGTTTAAAAAATTGGCCTAAAATTTGGCGACCACATAGCGACGGATATATCTGCCATTAATTCGTCACTAAATATTGTGCCCTAACTTAAAACGAAACGACGGACGGGGGGATTTTTCATTCCCCCAAAAAGTTTCTCTCACCTCTCTCTCTCTCTCGTGCGCACACAGCTCTATCTCTCTCTCTCTCACTCAGGTATCTCTCTCTCCCTCTCTTTCGCTCTTGGTGGTCGGAGGGGTTTATCGTGGCCGTGGGGGGTAGGGGGCGGAGGGGGGCCAGGGGGTCTTGGTGGTCGGGAGGGAGGAAGGGTAGGGGCCCAGGGGGTTTATCGTGGCCGTGGGGGGAGTTTAGTGTGGGGGTCAACGGGTGGGGAGGTCGCTGGGGGGGTAGCAGTGGAGGGGGGCGAGGGGTCTTCGTAGTTGGGAGGAGAAGGAGGGTGGGGCCTGGGGGTTTATCGTGGCCGCGGGGGGGAGGGGGGGTTAAGGTGGTGGTCGGCGGGTGGGGAGGTCGCGGGAGGGGGGTAGAGGAATATTGCATGTGAATATAAACCAGTTGTTACTTCTTTGTAGTTTTTTTCGTGGGATGCTGCCAGGATTCTAGGGCGCATTATCCGGGATAACACCATGGCCCCTACCTCCATTTTTCTGAGGTGCCCTTGGACTTACAGTACATCTGGCTCGATGTGATGAGGGTATATATATATATCTTGTGCTTAATTATTAATTACTCTTTAATCCACCATTTTTTAATTATGTGATAATTAAATTTGTATGTCAAAGGACGTTCTGGTGGCCCCCATCGCGAGGAGGCGATCCGCAGGACCTACAGAAGCACTGCCAGAAAGAAGATACGGGACGCGGTGTACGACCTTCGCTCGGCGCATTCGAAGAAGGATTGGATCCGGCAGGAATATTATAAGCAGATCTTGGAGAAGATGGATACTCTTACGTACAAACAAAAATCGAAGAAAGTGAGGGCAAATTGACGGGTCGCGGGTCTGCATACGAGGGGAGCACCCGCGCAGCGACACGTACAGATCTGGTGAGATACCGCAAATTCATTCTACTATCTAATTTGGTACTATTAATGTACAAAGTTAATTAAATTCTACGAATATTTTGTATACAGACCCAACAGGCGGTAAAGGAGGGAAAAGAGGCAGAATCGGTTACCATGCATGATGTATTCCAGTATATGCACAAGAGGCGGTCGGACGGGAGCTTCGTCGACGAGAGGGCCCAGGAGACTGATGTAAGTACTTACGTTTATGAGATTTATGTTAGAATTATAAGTATTGTTAACTTAATAAGGTAAACTTAGGATTCAGACTATAACTTAGGGAAACATAGGATTTAGATTATAACTTAGGAAAACTTATTGTATAAACACATTCATTGGATAGGCTGCGTATCGTGAGGCCCTTAGATGGGTTCAGCCCCTGCTGCCGAGGATGTCGGCAAAACAACGCCCACCCAGGCGTCCTCTTCTATGGACGCTCGCTACGATGACATGTTCGTAGATACCGTCGACGAGTTTAGGAAAGGGTGCCTCTATGGATGCGGCTCCCTGGCATCATTGCAGGCGTCGATTCCAAGATTTCTACCGCCCTCGCCTCCTCCTTCCGCGACCCCGACAGGCGATGATGTGAGGACACAGCTTATGAATCTGACCGAGGTGGTGTCGTCCTTGCGGGAGCATATGACCATGTACTATCCGTGTCCTTCTACTGCTCTCGGTTCTTCTGCTCCCGGTCCATCTGCTTTCGGTTCTTCTACTCCCGGTCCGTCTACTGCTGCTCCCGGTGCTTCGGATATTCCCGATCCTTCTTCCGTCGGGCGTCTTTCTTTTGACCATGCTGCCCCTCGGGTACAGTCTCCTGCTGTGACGATACTCCTTGATATGATGTCGCCAGAGCAGCTATGCCAACTTCCAAACTATGTCTTTGATACCTTACTGGCATACATGGTAGAGGAGTATTTTCGTCGAGCGTAGTAGGGAGTACCACCAGCGGACGATCCACCTCCTTCTTCTCATTGATGTATTGTATGTGAATTTTTTAAATGTTGAATATTTGTGAATTTCGGATATTGTCACATGGATATTAGTTTTTGATGAATGTTTTGGATAATGTTGAATGTTTGGATATTAGTTTGTGATAAATATTTGTATATTGGTGTGTGATGTATGTTGGTTTGTGTAATGTATTTGTGGTGTGTGATGTATAATAGTTTGTTGGTTTGTGTGATGTGTGATGCATATTGTGATGTTTTGATGTTTCAGATGTTGTATGAACAGGGAATGCTTTGTTTTATGTAAAAAAAAATTTAAAAAATTTCACTTAGCGACGGATTAGCGACTACCAAGCGAAGGAAAGTGACGGCTAAGCGACGGAATATCCATCGCTAACTAGAGAATTTCCAGTTAGCAACGGGTGGCGACTACCAAGCGACGGATTATCCGTCGATAAGGTTCTGGAAATATGAAAGATTTCCAGAAGCTAAGCGACGGATTATCTGCCGCAATTCCGTCGCTAGTATTCGGTAAGTATTTTCCGATGGATAATCCGTCGCTAATGCCCCGACTAATTGGCGACAACGTAGCGACAACCGACGACAGATTAGCGACGGAATATCCGTCGCTTAGGTTCTAGAAACACGAAAGATTTTCAAAACCTAAGCGACGGATATTACGTTGCTAATCCGTTGCAAATCCGACGAGTATTAGCGACTATTAGCGACGGATTGGCGACGAATTTTACGTATCAGAAACTCTATGATATGCATTTATCGACATATTACCGACGGACTTGTCCGTCGCTAGTATCCCTAACTTCTTGATACTTGAATTGACGATAGTCCGTCGGCTAATCATCGCTAAATATACGAATCTTGCTGATGGCAATCCGTCGCTAAGTCGTCGAATGGCGATAACTTAGTGACGAATATTTTTAGCGACGGGATATTTCCCGACGGATTTTTTCAGCCAAAATCTGCCGGCAGTCTGTCGCTAAATCTATTTGTCGACGGATTAGCGAAAGATACGGCCGTCGCTAATCCATTAATTTTTGGTAGTGTTTACTGATATTGTTTCTATATCTTGATTTAGATATTCATATCGTATTTGTGACACTCTCGTTACACGTGTTAGTATTCTATGGATTTATTTTATTATTACTCGTGATTCGTGTCATATCGTGATTACCGTGATTTGTGCATCTTACCTACGTGAATTAAATCCATAAATGCTAGTGTCAGGTGGAAAAATACCTTACTAGATGTGTGAACACCCTATCTGTTCTCCGTGTCTTATCGTATGGATAGAAATCACACATCTCACACGTGATTTGTCGTATTGTGTGGATATCAATCGCACAATATCGTGTACGATTTGACGTATTACCTGTGCCATTCACGCGTAACACCTAGAAGTTAAGGACTTGACATTGTTCACTCTGATTACATTTTTTACATGTTTCTCATATTTTTTTGTTTTGCCTAAACTGCTACTTAGATTTACCTGTTTACGTGTTACTTTATTTTCACATATCCTAACTCTTGTTATATGGCATTTATCATGTTATGAACTGTTATTCAATGTTTTGTAGTTGCTCCAATCCTGACTGTGATACACATATATTTTAGGCGACGAGTTAGAGGCTTATTGCCCCACATATTATGAGCTGACAGAGGACCTAGCACCTGAGACTCTGTTTGCTATTTTGGAGGGTCAGGTCGTTGTAAAGGCCGCGATGCAGGCAGAGGATGCTTAGCCTAGTTTAGTTTTATTTTATATTATTGTGTCCAGATTTGTCTCAGGCATTCAAACACGGGCTGTATTATACAATATTGGTGACTTGGAGTTTCTTTAGTTTTGCTGACTTGTGATTCGACTTTGGATTATGTTTCATGATATATTCTAGAACTCCCAATCTTAGTTTCAATGTGATTGAGTTTAGATTCCATATTATTCCTATCTCTGATTTATCTTATCATTGTGAGATGATCATTATTGCGTGGATAGGATTTCATATGTTATTAGAAAGCTTTCTACCGTCGATGCTACGGTATAGGCTGGACGTATCCACGACTCATGCCAAATTTTTGGGTGTGAGTCATGACACATTTTTATGGTGGCCCATGCAGGCCAGTCTTCGCAAATAATGCGGTGTCGTGGCAGTACAATGACTTAATTTTATTACTGCGAGCCTGCGATAGGATATAAAAAATAGAATATTAGGATGAAAGTATAATCATTCACAGTTAAGATTCCTTCAGAGATTCCTAGGACGACTCCTGAGAATCTCACAATAAAACTCTTATCTCGGAGTCAATTTCCACTTATCTCCGTCAACTCTTCCTTGTTCGTTGTTGAATTACACTCTTAGTGATCGTTGTTGAAATTCATTCTTGGAGTTCGTTGTTGACTTTGATTTTGTATCGGATGAATTGTAAGGACTAAGTTAAGGTATATTCTAATAACATATTTGATGAGGACTGTATGAAAGGTAAATGTATACTTTCGTTATGGAGTCTAGAGTTTATCGCAGCTATACTAGGTTGCGTGACGAAGACATTGAGCCTGACTTTGGATATACTTACATTAGTTATAGAATTTAGAATTTCTTGTAGCCATACCGGTTGGCGTGATAAGAATTCTAGGTAACATGATTATAGAAGTATATACCTCAGTTATGGATTCTATCATTTATCTCAACTATGCTTACTGGCATGGTGAGAATTCTAGGTAACATGATTACAGATAGACATATATAATTGCCAGACTGTATCTTAAATCGGTTCTTAACATATCATCTCTATCATTCCATTTCTGTTATAATAGAACTTATTTCTATCACCATATTTGCTCAGGGTATAGATATCCTTAGTTCCTCTAGTCCAGTTCCTTATGAATTTTATTCTTTTATTTCTTAGGTTCCTTGGATGGTTTGGTAGCTTGGTGGCTTGTAGATAGGTTTGTGTCATTGAGTACTAGTGTTGGTTGTTAGGAGTATAGATTGTGGGTTTGTGAGTGATTCCTGGTTGGGCATGTGGGCTATAGACGGCAATCTAGAGAAGATTCATAGTGCAGTACCTTGGTAGAAATAGTTCTATGATAAGCGTCAGTATAGTTAGTATAGGTACCAATGGTACAAGAGAAAGTAGGGTATTAGTGGTGATTCCAGGAATTCTTATCCATGTCGTCATGCACGTTTATATATGAGTACCAATGTAGGAATAGGTATTAGGTGAGTGTGGAGTGTTTTAGAAAATTTGGATTCGTAGGATAATAAAAGGATAGCAGTCATGGTACATCATAATAGACAGTATGGTACAGTTAGGTGTCTAAAATCTGGAGGGTGTGGTCTGTGAACATTAATAGGAGGGTGTGTTTTTGCCTTAGAAAGAGATTATAGGGTGTCCAGTAAAGGGGAGGAGTCCAGGGTATACTGGAAAGCAGTAGCATTAGTACTGCAATGATGTGCATGGGATGAGTAAATTGCAGGATGCAGGAGAAAGTTTCGTAGGGAAGAGGGAATCAAAATATGTATTTTGCACAAAATAATAAGGTAATGTGTTATAGGTAAATCTGCAGGTTGGAGTGAATACGTGTCTAGAGAGAGTATGACACCTAGTATTTGAGGCTGTTGATGTGTTAGAGAAGTAATAGGTGGAGGAAGGAAGAACAGTGTATAGAATTGAGTGTACAAGTGCACAGTGGGTGATGTGTGAGTTGCAAATGGTGAAGTGAAGTATATAGTGTTATCCCATTGATTGTATGATATTTTTGAATACGGCTAATTGAGTAAGTTTAACTAATGATATCACTAATATTCATGTATTTACTATCTTATTGCTACTTAAATTTAGCATTATCCTAATGTTCACTATATCATATTTGCTATGCTTGTATCATACTACATCATATTATTTTGTTCGTCTAATATGTACTTACAGGCAAGAGTAAGCACGATCAAACCAGAACATATGCAATGAAGAATTATTGATGGGCCACAGACGGTACTATATAAGAAGATTTCTCCGAACCGCCTAGAGACCTATCTAGGGCCTCGCATCGGGGGTTCCGTACCCCGTGGGTGTTAGAAGGCAAAGCCCCTGAAAAGTATTCAGATTTTCGGATCAGTTTATCTTTGGACGACCGCCATCAAGGAAAAAGACGTCTTCAAGTCTGCTCAACTATCAGAAGAAAGACGTCATCAAAAGGGCTATTGGTTTTATATTTTCTTTTGTATTTTCAACTTTATTGAGTCTACGAATTATTTGTGAGGTTGATCAGGATTGGTACTGGCTTAGGTTTCTATCAGTCTATATATCCAAATAAGCCTACCTATTTAATCCCAAAAACCCCATAATTCTAAAAAGCCAAAGCCTATGTAATTTGGTTCAGTCATACTGTTCTGACCCTGACAAAACTCTGACCAAGTTCCGTCTGGGTAATTTAAAAATCAGTTTCCACCAAATCTGCATGAAACGTTCGTTTGCGAGATTCATGCATCTGAACGCTGCCCGAACTCTGCCCGAACTCAGTCAGAACTCAGCCCGAGTTCGGTCCGAGTTCGGTCTGGATGGTTTTAACTATTCCTTTGATATTTGCATCCAACGTTAGAATGAGAGATTTCTGCATCCGAACTCTGCCCGAATTCGGTCCCCAAAAATACTATAAATAGAGTTGAGATTGCCATTCATTTCACTCATCCCATTTCATCTCTTCTCTTCTCTATCTAAAGTGTTCTGAACTTTTTACCTTCATATCTAAACCATTATGACTCTTAGCCAAGCTAGTACAGTTTCTGTTTGATCTAAAGTTTTGTGTTAAAGAGTTGTATCGGAGGGTGTATTCAGAAAAAGTTTCAATTTTCCAATTGCCTTTTGGAGTCGGTCAAGCGTTCGTCACCAAGTACGGTGTTGGTAAAGTCGGTCGTGCACTTGTCATCAAGTACGGTGTTGTAAGAGTTGCAAGCACTCAGTTAAAACTTGTGCCATAGTGGATTAACATCGAATAAGAGTACTCGAGATTGGACTAGTCCTCTCAGAGGAAGACCAGTATACATCGTTGTGTCACTGAGTTTGACTATTTGATATCTTACTTTACTGTATTTTATTTACTGCCTTTTATCTACCATAATATAAAGCTGCTCAACTTTTTATTTGTGATTATTTCCACTGCACACACACATACTCTATTTATCCCTACTCTAGAGGTGCTCAATGGTCCTACACATTGTGGTAATCTTATAAGAATCATGTAGTAATAGTCTGAGTATTAAAGGTAGTAGTAGTAGAGTGTCAGTAAAGTGGGAAAGTACCTAATTAGTGTAGGAGCGTAAAAAGTGCTTCATAAGAATGAGTCAAAGAGATGGATCATTCCATTCAAATTGATCCACTTTACGCCTAAAGCAGGCTAATCATTTTACGCCTGGGTCAAAGCTAATGGTTTTACGCCTAAGACAGGCTAGCCACTTTTACGCTGGACAAAGCTGTCAAGTCTTGCATTTAATGCAAAGTCTGACATGAAGATTTAATGATGGCATATATCACAGAAATCAAAGGGATTTGTTTTACACAGAGACCAATTTGTCATTTAGTATGTGGACTGAGCTATCTTACGCTCATAATATGGCTTCTTTTACGCACGGAGACTACACGAGTTTTTACGCTCAAAAGTTGACGTGTGCGTAAGGTTTATTTGGGCTACTTTTACGCTCAAGGTTATTTAACAACCACTTTACGCGAGAAGTCCATGTCAGGGCTATTTTACGCCTAGTCTACTACTTTACGCTCATGGTATATTTGGGTTATTTTTACGCCCTATTCTTCTTCACCAATTCAGAACGTAGTTTGCCTACATGGCTTTCATGCCACATATCTCGAAGAACGTGTGTACGTGCATCCTATTCTTACTGAAATTATGGGACACGTGTCAACGTATGCAAAGGATGACTCCAATCATGGGTGGCAGTTGTTAGCGTAAAGACGGAACTTTTGCTGAGTTTTTACGCACAAGAAGCCAAGTCTATAAATAGACTAATTTTTCTCATATAACACACACAGAGAGAGAAGAGAGAAGACATAGAGATCAGAGCCCAGAGACTTTGATTTTTCGGAGCATTCTTCTTCAACTTTTCTTCCAGAACAGAATGAAGCAAAGCAGGAAAGCATTCGGCCTCGCCATCAGTGCCCAGGTACGTCGATACCTTTCTGGTGACTTAGTTCTTCCAATTGTTCATCTTCTAGCAGTGATCTTCATCATTATCGTATGGTCCAAGGAACAAAGTGATCATTTACAGATCAAACTTCCATAGTAATACTTCCCAGAATCAAATTTGTTCTTCTTGTACTTTTTCTCGTTTTATTTTCAAAATCCGATTTTCAGGCATTTTGTTAAGTGAAACAAAAATGGCGACTCTGCTGGAGACGACCTTCTCCTCTGACGAGGAGGCAATTGCTCAATACGATGATGTGTCGATTGGATCGACAAAGAAGACTCTGGTTGTACACTTCGACCAGACTGCTTATGAAGAGATGCTCCGAACTGGGGGTGGTTTTCGCTGCTCCAATGTTCAAAAATCTCGCAAAGCACGAAAAGTTTGGATTCCTAAATCCAAAATAGCTTCTGATCTCTCTGTTGCTTCTGATGGCAAGGGAATTCTTCCCACTCATGTTATAGGGGCTCCCGTTCGTAATGAGGCAGTCCTTACTTCAGCGTTGCACTCTAAGTGTGGCAAGTTATCTCTCGTCTGTGACGGTGAAGATAATCAGATTTTACGCCTAGTAGGTAAAAACCAAATTTTATGCTCAGTGCATAAGAACGAGTCTCCTATTTGTAATGAGGCAGACTCTAATGCTTGTGCTTCTAAGTATAAAAATAAGTCTCCCGTCTGTGACGTGGTAGACACACAAAAATTATGCTCTTCGTGTAAAGGAAAATCTTCCGTCTGTGACGTGGTAGATAATCAATTTTTACGCTCTACGCGTAAAGGTAAGTCTCCTGTCTGTGACAGTGTAGATAAAATTAGCAACGATGATTTTACATCTAATCTGAATGTACCTAAATGCATACAGCATAAAAATATTGTTGGTAAAGCTTCAGTACTACACCAACAACCTTCTTATACTGCTCTACGCAAAGTACCAAACCTACAAATCACACGCAATGAAAAGGGAGTCCTTCTTGCTCAAAAATCTCAAGATTTGCGCACACAACTCCAAACGCATAGAAATGTACAGTTTGGTTCTGCAAATGCAGCCAGTAATCTTCTTTATACACAAGGGACTAAACGTTTTGCTACCCCAAATGTAATAAAGAAGACTACTCCTTCTACTCCATCTGATTTACGTGAATTGCTAATGCAAAAGCGTAAAAATAGACAATCTTCCGTGACATTCTCCCGAGAAAATCATCACTGTGAGTGTCACCAGATTATGATCAAATGTTGTTGCTCGGCTTCCAGACGGTCAGTTTTTGATCGATTGAATTTCAATGCGCCCAAACAACAAGCTGATGAGTTGTCATATACATCAATCAACATGGCATCTCACACCAACAGAGGACGACGTCCTAGACGGAACACGTCCCAAACCCCAGGTCAATAATAATTCAACAGACTTCTTGATTCTTTTGAATGAGTATATCAGAATACTCGATCAAGAAGACAAAGACAATTACAGACTTCTGATTCTGAAGCTGGGGGTACTCAATCTCTTGAGTCCGAAACTGATAGTGTTGATTCATACTTCTATACTAATACTTCTGTATCTTCAAGAGAGGTTGAATCCTATGCTATTAGAGACGAACCAGAGACGTCATCTGTTAATACAGAACAACGTCTCACTGCCGTTGAGCAATCATTGAAAGACATGCTTAACATGATACAAAGCATGTACCAGATTTTAACGGCTCAGCAAACTTCTCAACCAGCAATTGTAACACCGGTTCAGGCAGCAGCACCAACTCAAGAAAGCCAAGGGGTTGATATACCTTTGAATATCTAAGAGCCTGCTGTTAACTAAAATTCTGCATCTCTAGATCCCATCATTCCAGAAGATGTACCATCTCCGGTGGGGATTATGGTACAACTAACAACTTTTCAATCAAATGTGCTTCCACAAACCAGCGAAATCATTCAAGCAGTGCGTGAGCTCAAAGCACAATTTGAAGTTTTGAAGGAAAAGGATCAACTCCAGAGGTTAGGGATTAAGCAACCTTATCCTTCTCATTGGAATGATGCACCCTTTCCACCGAAATTCAAGCCACAGTCAATGGTATTATTTGATGGAAAGGCTTCTCCTAGTCAGTATATCAATTACTTTGATATTAGGACTGTACATTTGCAGAAAAATGATGCTCTTCTTACTAGAGTATTTATTGGATGCTTGACGGATTCAGCTTACGACTGGTATCGTAGTTTACCCGATAATTGCATTTCATCTTTTGACGAATTTAAGGCAATGTTTCTATCCCGTTTCTATGAAGGAGGTATGGACATGAACATGTCCTCCTTAATAGAAATTAAGCAAAAGGAGAAAGAAGATACTCGGACGTTCATTGAATGTTTCTGACAGGCGACTTTAAAGATGCCCCCTGGTATGCCAGATTCAGCGCTGATTGATACATGTAAGATAAATCTGCGACCATCCATCGTTGTCTTCACGGGTTCCCAATTCACAGATTGGGCTTCGTTTATCATAGCAGCAGTTTCTGTCGAGACCAATGGTAGGTTGGCTCGTGAACATGGGATGATTTTCTCCTCTGAGGATAAAGGAAAGAAAAGTAATCCTGGTAATAATTCTGGCAATCGTAATATGAAAGGAAAAGACACTCTTATGGTCAATCTTTCCAAGAATAAAATGACGCCGAATAATCAGGAATCTTCCAGGCCAAAAGAAGAATACTCTTTTGACGAAAGTGATATCCCAGGGATATTCTAATGTCTGGTGAAGAGTGGCAAACTCCATATTCCGGAGCCAAAGAGGCCTAATAAGGTGAATCTGACTGACAATCCCAAATATTATATCTATCATAGATACATTAATCATCCTACCAGTGCTTGCTATGTTTTGAAGAAGAAAATCTAAGAGCTGATAAATGGTGGTGCTATTGCTTTAACGAATGATGACCATACGGTTACAACCAATATGGTTTCTCTTCAATTTGGAGATTTTCCTCCACAACAAGTACCAGATGGAATTGTTCCAATTTTAAAGGCGACGATGAAGATTATGAATATCCCGCCTGCCAGGGAGGAAAATGAAGGATTGTTGCCTCTTACATTAAAGAATGGTAAAATTATGTGGGTACATCCTAACTTAGTACCTGAAATAGAAGATTAAGGTAAAACTTCAAAATCCAAGAAAGGTAAGAAAGTCAAAACCTGCAACATGATTTCTCATGTTATTCCAGATCCTGATGATTTGGATCATCTATGGGATGGCATTCCTTTGGAAGATAGACTGAGAGGATTGAACATATGTCCTCTAAGTCTGGCTCCTCCTGCCAAGCTCAAGCTTACTCATCAGCAGTGGCTAGCCATGAATAGTGTTCCCTTATACAGGGCACAACAAGTCTTCGCTACTTATAAAAAGGCTCCTACAGGGATTTTTCCTCGTATTCCAAATCCTTTTCCTTCCGTAGCTGCAGAGATGGTTATTCCTCATTCTCCTGTAGTCACAGAGATCTCTTCTTTTTCCTGTATGGAACCACCTGTTGAAAGTCTACTGCCTACTCACCTGTACAGTCAGCAATCTATCCTTCTCATGAAGAAGATGGATTATGACTTTCAAAAGGCAGAAGGTTTGAATTATGATAAAGGAATATGATTTCCTTTACAAATTCAAAGTCAAAAATCTACTGTTGGATTGGGTTCTGAGGTTCCTCATAACAATCCTCACAAGAAGAAGGCTAAGGAAAGGAAGATTAAATCCTGCAATATGGTACTTCCTTCTTCTAAGTCTGAAGAAAAAACTTTTGCTGGTACAAGATCTGGAAAAGAGTACCACAAAGATTATGAGGGATCCTCCAAAGAAGCTGAGAATGATGAAACACCATCAACTCAACCGTCTCTTGCTCCTGCCGTAGTTGAAAATGGGAAACAAAAAGCGGTACGCTTTGACGTCCCGTTGAAGTCTACTTTCAGTCAGGGGGTAGTGATGAAACCCTATAAATTTGATATTCTAGCCCAGTTAGCTAATACTCCGGCTAGATTATCTATCTTCGAGTTGCTTCGCCTTTCTAAAGAAAGTCGCAAAACTTTGAGTGAAGCTTTGCTGCAAGCTGATTCCTGCTTAGCTCAACTCAAAACTCCTAAAAATATACCAGTTTCATGCCCACAATGTCATAGTGTGATGGAAGCAATTCCCAATATCACCTTTACACAAGAAGATATGCAGTTGAAGCATAACAAGCATAATAGGCCTTTGTTTTACACTGGGTATATTGAATCCATTGAAGTTGATAGAATTTACATTGATCCCGGGTCTTCCATTAGCATAATTCTTCAAAGTATGCTAAGACCATTGAGGATTCCTACTAGTGATCTGACTTACACTAGTACCACAATAGTTGGTTTCAACTCTGAAAAGAGCAAACCACTGGGGAAGATTCGTCTGAAGATTCAGATTGGTGAACTTCGAACTATGGCAACATTTTATGTTATTAACTCATACGTATCCTACAATATTCTTCTTAGAAGACCATGGTTACATGAGCATAACATCGTGCCTTCGACTCTCCACCAATGCTTCAAGTATGTGGATCCCCAAGGAGTTGTGAAGACTGAGTTTGCTGATATCAATCATTTCAAGGGTGTCGAAGCCTATTTTTTCGACTCAAGGCTTTACAAACACGAGCATGTTAAAGAGATATCAGATATGGCTGAAAATCAATCATCTGCTGAAGATCAGTCTATTAACGAAGATCCGCCAGAAGAGCAACCTTTGAATATCAAAGTCAAAGGGCGAATCCAACCCCAACTTGTCAACAATCAACCTTTGATGATCAAGGTTATAGGAAGAACTCAAGCTCTATCTGAGGAATCAGTGAATGTTCCTGCTAAAAGCCAAGTTCAACCTCTTGTGATCAAAGTCAAAGGGCGTACATTTCGTACGAATGATCCAGAACCCCCATTGATTGTCAATCTTGGCAAATCTACGCAGAAGACGGATGATAGTCCACTAGTGATTAATCCGAAGCGTAGCAGTCAAATTGTAAATGATGTAAATATTGATCATTCTGTACTTTTTGATATCAATAAAAATTTTCTTTTCGAGTATATGGCTGTCAAGTTTATTGAAAGAATGACTTTATCTTCTGATAATCAAAGTCATCAATATAAAGACGACATAGACACAGAGGAAACCTTATACATTGACAATAAGAAAAATTCTTTTCCTCCTCATGTCGATGTTGGACCTTATGCTCAAAGGTTTCTAACATCTTCTCCCTATCTTCTTCTTGTAGCCGCTTCATCACAAGCTTGTGTAACTTATAGACGTCACAAAGAATCTTATTTCGTGGTTTCTTCTGATAAGAAAAACAAGCGCCAAATTGTGTTTGGCCTGGCTAGAAATATCTCTGTTGCTCAGACAGATGATTTGAGAGATAAAAATAAAGGAAGAATCCGAATTGACAGATATAGTCAACAATCTCTCAAGATTATCCAGAACATGGGATATGATTTGAAGACTATGCAAGGTCTCAATCAAGGCAAAGGTAGACGACTACCATTATGTGGTGATCCGTTTTACCAGAAAACTCGTCATGGATTGGAATCCGTCCTACATGTTTAATGACGATATTCAATAAGAATTCTCTTCTAGCTCTTCACAATCATCAGATTCAGAAGAAGTCCAATTCATCAAATCTAATATTTCTCACTCCTCGTGTGCTAAAGGAGACTATTATGATGAATCTGAGCAAATATTTTTAGCTTACATGGTTCAAATTGATGGTAAATCTGAGCCATTTGAGAATGATCCTTGGGCTTAACAGATGGACACTCCATGGGAACTTCATTTTGAACAACGACAACCACCTACAGAGGACGAGATTGTCCAGATTGACGTTGGAGATGGAACTACGCCCAAACCAATATTCATCAGTAAGAATCTTTCTGAAGATGAAAAGGAAGAATTGATAAAACTGATCAAAGAATATATTAATATTTTTACATGGAGTTATGAGGATATGCCAGGTCTAGATCCCAAAGTTGCTACTCATAAACTCAATATTCTTCCTAATGCTAAGCCTGTAAAACAACAGCAACGACGTTTTAGACCAGATATAATGGATGCAATTGAAGCAAAAGTCAAAAAGCTGATCACGAGTGGTTTTGTTCGTGAAGAACAACACCCTGATTGGGTTGCCAATATTGTTCCTGTTATAAAGAAGAACGGAAAAGTCCGAGTTTGCATAAATTTTCGAGATCTTAATACAGCTTGTCCAAAAGATGAATTCTTACTTCCAATTACTGATGTCATGATAGACAATACATGTGGTTTTGAATGCATGTCTTTCATGGACGGATTCTCAGGATATAATCAAATTAAGATGCATCCAGAAGATGAGAAGCATACTGCTTTTCGTACACCCCTTGGGGTTTACTGCTATACGGTGATGCCGTTTGGTCTTAAAAATGTCGGTGCCACATATCAACGGGCCATGAGCAATATCTTTCAAGAACATCTACGGAAGACAGTAGAATGTTATATAGATGACATTGCTGTTAAGAGTCGATCAAAAGATGATCACATTCAAGACTTGAAGATAGTATTTGAACTGATGCGCCAACATCAATTGAAAATGAACCCTACTAAGTCTTTCTTAGGGGTTTCCAGTGGCAAGTTTTTATGATTTGTCATTACTTCTCAGGATATCCATATTGATCCTGATAAGGTTAAAGCAATTCTTGAAATGCGTCCTCCATACAATCTAAAAGAACTCCGTGGCTTCCAAGGTCGCATTGCATATATCAGGAGATTCATATCCAATCTCTCTGGAAGATGCCAGCTTTTCTTCCGTCTATTAAAGAAGGGTGTATCATTCGTTTGGGATGAAGCATGTCAGAAAGCCTTCAATGACATCAAGCAATATCTTACAAATCCACCTATTTTGGTACCTCCAGTGATAGGAAGACCATTTTTGCTATATGTTCGAGCTTTGGATTATTCACTTGGTGCTCTCCTTGCACAAAAAAGTGATATAGGGCCTGAACAAGCAATTTATTATCTTAGCCGAATGATGGTCGGAGCAGAACACAGGTATACTCCTGTAGAAATGGAAGGTCTGGCCTTGGTTTTTGCTGTCCAAAAGATAAGACATTATGTGACAGGATAGACTATCCATGTCATCTCCAGAATAAATCCCATTCGGATATTGATGAGAAAATCGAGCATTCTTAACTCTAGGTTAGCTACCTGGGCGATGTTGCTCACTCCTTATGACATGGTTTATATACCTCAAAAATTAGTGAAGGGTCAAGCATTAGCTGATTTCTTAGCTGCTCATCCTATACCTGAAACATCAAAATTATATGAGGACATTCCAGATGAAGTTGTAGATTGCAATATGACTTTGAAAAATGACATTTGGCAATTATATTTTGACGGAGCATCACGGGTTGGACCTAAAGGTAATATTGTCTCTGGGGTAGGAATTGTCTTGGTTTCTCCTGACAAAATGGTCATATACCGTGCCTATTCTCTCAATGAACCATGCTCCAATAATGTAGCAGAATATAATGCTCTATTAATTGGTCTCCAAGTCGCAAAACAATTGAATATTGAATTCCTGGAAGCCAATAGAATTCTCAGCTGATTGTTAATCAGGTTAGAGGAACTTATAAAGTCAAAAATCCTGATCTCATCCCTTATCATCAAGTGGTAGTCGGATTGGTCTTTTCATTCAAAGGATTCTTCATTGAATTCGTACCACGTTTTCAGAATGTGGAGGCTGATGCTCTTGCTAGCCTAGCTGCAGACTTGGCTGTTCCAATCCGAAGACAAAATACAATTACTTTGTTGGACCGAGATTTATTCTGTGTCAAGAATAATTTCTGTATTGAACAGAGTTATACTATAGAATTAAGCTCTCAGCAAAGGGATTGGAGAACTCCATTTATTGATTACGCGGTTCATAGGATTTTACCTGAAGATCCAAAAGAAGCTGCATCAATTAAAAGACGATCATTTCGATTTTATTATGATTCATCTTTACATATGTTATATCGTCGCTCATATGTTGGACTCTTGCTGCGCTGTTCTCAGAAAGTGAAGCTAAACAGACACTCCGTGAGGCTCATGATGGTGTCTGTGGTGCTCATCAACCGGGTCTGAAATTACAGGATCGCATTCGAAGAATGGGGTATTATTGGCCTTCCATGATAGCAGATGCTGTGAATTACGCCAGAAGGTGTAAAGCATGTCAGATTCATGCCGATTTTATCCACCAACCTTCTAAATTTCTACATCCTACAGCAGCTTCTTGGCCCTTCGAAGCTTGGGGTATGGAAGTCATTGGTCCTATCAACCCTCCTTCTGTTAAAGGACATCGGTTCATATTAGCTATAACCGATTACTTTTCTAAGTGGGCAGAAGCAGTTCCCCTTACTGAAGTGAAAACATTTAATGTGATCAGCTTTATCAAACATCATATCATTTATCGCTTCGGGATTCCTCGACGAATAATTCATGATAAAGGTCCACAATTTGTCAGTCAGGCATTTTATCGGTTCTGTGATAAGAATCAAATTCAAAATCTGGCTTCTACGACTTATAATCCAGCTGCTAATGGTTTAGCCGAAGCCTTCAATAAGACGATCATTAAACTTCTCAAAAAATTTGTCTCTTCTAATAAACGTGATTGGAATGAAAAACTTGAAGAATGTTTATGGGCTTATCGAACAACAGTCCGCACTCCTACTGGTTTTATACCATTTTTATTGGTTTATGGATGTGAGGTTGTTCTTCCCTTAGAAATCCAGATTCCATCTCTACGAATAGCTATTGCTAATGAGCTAACTATAGAGAACAATGATCGCTTACGACTCCAAGAACTTGAAGGATTGGACGAGAAGCGTCTTCAAGCACAACAGCATATTGAGCTATATCAAGTCCGTATATCTCGAACTTCCAATCGTAAAGTTAAAGAGAGGGTATTCAAGATTGGCGAGTTGGTATTAGCCGTTCGAAGACCGATGATTATGACTCACAAAAGCAAAGGGAAATTCCAAGCAAAATGGGAAGGTCCTTATGTAATTGAGACCGTGTTTTCTAATGGCGCCTATCGGTTATCAAAGCCTAATGGAGATCTACTCATGATGCCAATCAATGGCAAATTTCTTAAGAAGTACTATGTATAAAAAAAAGGGACAGAATTAAAATAAAATTTCTTTTATTATTATTTTTGTTCTGAACAAAGGATTAAGGACGAGGACCACTGCCTTCCTTATTAAATACATAGTCGGCCAATGCATCGAAGGCATCGTTGCCTGAGTTCATAAAAAACTTGCAGGCAGTCATCCTCAATGCTTCTTCTTCAGGAGTTTTCCCTGGCTCTACTAAGAAAGCGAGGATGTCTTGTGGTGGCTTGGGCGTAGAAGATCTTTCGCCTACTTCGGTTGGACCTGATACAATTGGTTCAATGGGGCACGTCTCAATGATGTCCTCAACTTTCTTGGAGACTTCATTCTTTTGCTGCATATCCTTGGAAGACATTTTCAATAGAGGAGTGGAAATAAGAATGAAAAGTTACAAAGATTTTTCACCTATTTAAAACGAGAGATCTATTAATGAACCGGTCTTTGAAATTGAAAATAACCTTTCATTCCCGGAAAGGCCTGTCCGTTCATTACATCAGATTCATTCATTTACTTATGGAATTGAATTATTCTTTCTTTTTTCGAAAGTTATGTCGGTTCATTTCATATTGGCATATATCCTCAATGACATCTGTCTTTTTAATCCCCAGCTACCAAGGTTTGGTTAAGCTGATTACTCATCTCTTTGGAGAGAAATTTTAATCTTCTATCTTACCCGTTGGTATAGAAAGTTAGATTTATTATTTATCACGTTCTTATAACCTCTGAATAAATATTAAATCTGCTTGCTTTTCTTATCTATCAAATCTATTTGACCTCTGCATAGATATTAATCTACTTTTTCTTTGAGTTCTTACATGCTGTCATGTCCATAATACCTCTGATAGTATTGTATACTCTAAACAGAAAACAGGACTTTATTATTTATCATGTCCATATTACTTCTGGATAGATACAAATCATTGAGCATAGAAGATTCATCACTTCCATTCTCATTTCATCATAAAAGTCTATTACATTTCTTAGACTTTCTTACAAATCATAATGGAAATCTATTACATCTTGGGTTTTCATTCTATACAACAACGATGACTTAATCGAGATCTATTTCTTCTTTGGATCTTCTTCATCGGATTCGTTGTTGGTATCAATTCCTTACTGTCTGAGCCTCAATGGCGACCAGAACAGAAAGAATCAAACTCTATTCTTCTCTCTCAGACAAGAGGAGAATCCCAGAGTATGGCAGCCCGAAGACGTGTTGCTGCCAATATAATTGGTGGAGAAGTGGCGGCCTTTCAGAGGATATAGTAATGTATCCAGCATTGGGATACAATTCCTAGTCCTGCCGTGAAAGGAACTCTACTACACAATTTCTCGGGATAGAGTTGACTCCACCATCCAACTTTTCGTATATAAAGGCTCTTCCTACCATCTGAGGAAGACCCTTTTATCCCACGAAAAGTTCTGAGTTGTCTGATTTGCGCGTCAAAAGCGCATGAGCTCCCTGATGCTGATGTCAGAAGAATGCTCCTTACAGCGTCAAAGTCGCAAATACCGGTTCTGGAAAAGTTTTTCAGCCAAGCTTCTGCAGAAAACAACAGAGAAAAATTTTCAACAGAAGTATCATCAGCCACTTACTGATCAATTAAAGACTGATGTTCGCGCACCTTACTCAACAAGGTTTTTACGCCCGTGTCTCATGTGCACCCTATTCAACAAGGATTTTTTTATGCCATTGTTTCATATGCACCTCATTCAACAAGGCTTTTACGCCAATATTTCATGAGCATATTATTCAACAAGGCTTTTGCGCCCGTGCATCTTACCTATAAGACTCTACGTCTGTCAAGGATTTACACTCATGGGCATCTGTTTTTGACAAAAAAAAGTTCAAAGGCAGACGATTGTTTTACGAATTAAACTTACCATTAAGGTCAGATGATTCGGCTCTGAGAATTGTTGAATCAACGTCTGTCGACCGGGCGTACAGAGGAACAACATCGAAAAGCATCATCATTTGTTGAAGAATGAAATCTTGCAAAGAGCTACCGGGCGTGCAGAGAGACAGCATCGGAAAGCATCATCATTTGCTAGAGAATGAAAAGTTGCAAAAAGCTATCTTCGAAAGAATGAGAATGAGAATGTATAAAACATTCTTTAACTCAGCTATTTATAAGGGTTGAGGAAACGGTTGGCATGAGTCTATTTCGGGAAAGATCCTACTAAAAAGGCGCTCGTGACCACAAGGCAGATGCCACGTGTTGTTTTGTTTCTCTTGGGAATGAACAACCATAAATACAGTTAAAGAAGTGTTGAACAATTCTATGTACCAACAGATGAGATCAATATCAAGATTTTATTTATAAAAAGGGGGGAGTGGACCCCTACAAATAAAAGAGTCGCAATACATAGACGACACTTCTACATAAAACATTATTTTTTCGCTCCTTCGTTGGGCTGACGATGGGAGGCATCTAACTCGTGCATGTTGCGGATCCCGGAGCGACGCATCAGATTAAGAAATGCTTCTGCATCTCCTGATCCTTCATACGCAGTTGAGGGACCACCATCAATACGACTAAAGAATGCTTGAGTCAGTCCAAAGCACTCTACAAAGTTACGTGCCCGCTCAACTTCTGTCTCTATATCAACCCTTGAGCTCGGAGCCTCTTCCTTGTTAATTTCTTTCTTTTGTGCCATGATAGTATAAGGATGAGAAGCAAGAATGAAGGACTTCTCCTTATATACACAACCAAATCAACTCTTCATATTCCTTATGGGAAACTGATCGTTATTAATGCAAACTCGGAAAGATGAAGAAGCATTCGAAAATTTTGAGAGGAAATTCATTATGACGGTTAAGGATTTACCGGCACCATTTCCCAAATTTTACGCTGACTGGTCAAATCTCGACTTTTACGCTTCTGTTCAAAGTGTTTCAAATTTTGAGGATATTTGAAAACTCTGAAGGGGGTCTTGTAGGAGCGTAAAAAGTGCTTCATAAGAATGAGTCAAAGAGATGGATCATTCCATTCAAATTGATCCACTTTACGCCTAAAGCAGGCTAATCATTTTACGCCCGGGTCAAAGCTAATAGTTTTACGCCTAAGACAGGCTAGCCACTTTTACGCTGGACAAAGCTGTCAAGTCTTGCATTTAATGCAAAGTCTGACATGAAGATTTAATGATGGCATATATCACAGAAATCAAAGGGATTTATTTTACACAGAGACCAATTTGTCGTTTAGTATGTGGACTGAGCTATCTTACGCTCATAATATGGCTTCTTTTACGCACGGAGACTATACGAGTTTTTACGCTCAAAAGTTGACGTGTGCGTAAGGTTTATTTGGGCTACTTTTACGCTAAAGGTTATTTAACAACCACTTTACCCAAGAAGTCCATGTCAGGGCTATTTTACGCCTAGTCTACTACTTTACGCTCAGGGTATATTTGGGTTGTTTTTACGCCCTATTCTTCTTCACCAATTTAGAACGTGGTTTGCCTACATGGCTTTCATGCCACATATCTCGAAGAACGTGTGTACGTGCATCCTATTCTTACTGAAATTATGGGACACGTATCAACGTATGCAGAGGATGACTCCAATCATGGGTGGCAGTTGTTAGCGTAAAGACGAAACTTTTGTTGAGTTTTTACGCACAAGAAGCCAAGTCTATAAATAGACTGATTTTTCTCATATAACACACACAGAGAGAGAAGAGAGAAGACATAGAGATCAGAGCCCAGAGACTTTGATTTTTCGGAGCATTCTTCTTCAACTTTTCTTCCAGAATAGAATGAAGCAAAGCAGGAAAGCATTCGGCCTCGCCATCAGTACCCAAGTGCGTCGATACCTTTCTGGTGACTTAGTTCTTCCAATTGTTCATCTTCTAGCAGTGATCTTCATCATCATCGTATGGTCCAAGGAACAAAGTGATCATTTACAGATCAGACTTCCATAGCAATACTTCCCAGAATCAAATTTATCCTTCTTGTACTTTTTCTCGTTTTATTTTCAAAATCCGATTTCCAGGCATTTTGTTAAGTGAAACAATTAGTATTCTGGTTTATTTAGTGCATGTGTCAAGTATAGTTGTGCATTGGTATCTGCTACCAGGAGTGCCTAGAGGGTGTAAGAACTCAGGTGTATCAATATTGAGATGAATAGCATATGCTAGATATAGCATGTCAGATTAATGTCAGTGAGTGTGCTGTGGATAATAGTATAGAAGTATGAAAAATCTCAGCTGAAGACATCCCTTCGCCAAAGTGCAGAAGATGCAAAAGACTCAGGCTCAGTGCTAAAAAGTCAAAATAGAAGATATGGAGAGAAGTCCCTTCATTGTCATGTCTACTAAAGTCTAGTACAGACACATCAGGACCATACATAAGGGACTAATTTTGTTCTTCTACAAAGGATCTAGTACAAATTCGACAGAAGCCAAGAGGGATCTACAAGGAATACAGTCTTCATCGAAGTGCAGCCTTCCTTCTTCTCGATACACACGTTGGAGGATTGACCTCCACCAAAGCATGTTCTGATATTCTTGTCAGGCGTAGCCTCTCAGAAGCATATCAGCAACCCAGCACTTTGAAGAAGCTAGAGCCTTCAAGCCATATGCGCAGCCACCTTCCTGCGCCAACCTCAGAAATAAGATGGTGGTAGGCCCTCCTCCCCTTCATTTATTCCAGAAGCTAGTGTCTTCACTCGAGAGGCGCAGCTACCTGCCTGCGCCAATCACAAGACGCACAAGGGTGTCATACCCTTCCCTTTGCAGCCAACTCCTTCACTGTTCAAAGGTGCAGCTACTTACCGGCACTACAAGAAATAGGGCTACAATAGCAGTTTTTCTATAGCGTTCAAGTGTTCCCGCCATAGAATGTTATCAACAATAGCATTTTTTCTGCAGTGCTATAAAAAATATCTATCTATAGCATTTCATGAACGTTGTAGAATCTATAACATTTTTACATCATATGTTTGTATAAAAATGGACTTCCGTCAAAGACTCAGCCGATCATTTTTTTATTTCCCTCTCGATTTTTCAGCGGCCATCAAAAACTCCCTTCTAAAAATTTTTATTTCCAATTGCAAGCCCTGAGGTCTCCTCCACTCCTCTCTCTCTCCTCCTCTCCTCTGCCTCATGCACTTTCTCTTCCCCTCTCTCCTCAGATCTATTCCTACCACCGTCCGATTGTAAACCCTAACCTATTTTTTTCCACTTCCAACAATGGAAGAAGTACGGGAGATGGAGCGGGCAAAGGACACGAAGGAGATAAAGATGGCATCGAGCGCCTCCACAACTTCCTCAAGTCCTCCACTAGGAAACTCGGCTCCTCTGAAGGTCGTATCACTACAACAAAAATATATAGGTCAGCTTGTAATCGTCATTTCTAGGTCAGTTTGTAATCGTCAAATATCTTTTGGGTCTTATTCAATTTCTTAGCGATTGCTACTCTAATTTATGAAGTCTTTTGGTGTGAGATGCGGTTTTGAATCTAATTTTTGAACTTCTTAAGGTTTACCGTACGAAAATTTGTAGGGTTTTGTAAAATTTTATATTGGAGGAAGAGGTGTTCGAGACGCCTAGGTCGCAGCCCCCATTCCGTCGACACGCCACACTCGAGGAACGGATCGATCCCGAGGGTCCCACAGGACGAGGTCCCCGAGGAGGACGTCGTCGTCATCGATGTTGGATCTGTTGGTGCCGCTACGGGAAATCCAGGACATGGAGATGTAATTATTTCGGGTGGGGAGGCACATCTCCATCTCCCTCATTATTTTGTACACACAATATATATATTTGTTGAAATGCTTGAGTACATTAAAATTAGTATCTTATGCGATTTTATTTATTTTGACGTGATAGAAAACAACTTCACAATAATCTTTGTTTAAGCTTCTGTTATGGAACAAGTTCAGATGATACTTGGATATCTCTTCTGTTAGCTTATTAAGTGAAACTAACTAGAGCATAGAAGATTGAAAACTTAGATGAAAATTAAGAATTATGAATTTCCTTCGATAATTGTAACTCTTTGATGTAACAAGTTTTATACGCTGGAAAAAGGAATAAAATTTCTTGGATGTAACTAGAGCATACTTGTAGCATCTGAATAAGGATACGCTTTAGCTCTTGAACTTGAATCAAAGGATATGTTCTTGCATACTTATTATATGTTACTATTGCAGGATCAATCAATTTCAAAAGGAATGATCTACAAGTGACTTTGAACATCATGCATTGAATGGTCTAGATCCTACAACCCAAGCTGAGGTGTGCCTTTTTTTTTACTATTTAATACTCATGATTTGTAAATGTTAAGGAAAATGTACCCTAGGACCTCACTTTTACATCATTCTAACAATCCTTGAAATAATTTGTACTTTAGAAGTGCATTATATTCTTTACAAGGTGTAGTGGCAATATTCAAAACCTGCAGTACATGCTATTCTTTAAAATGTTGTACTTTAGAAGCAAGTAAGTATTGCCTGTCAAAATTGAAGATTTGTTGATCAGAGAATGCTAGATCAATATGTGATTTCACGAGGTGCAGTAACTTATTTTCTTTTCAGGGTGGACTGATTCTTAGGTGGATTATATCTGGATATATAATGGTTTGTAGGTTATGTATTCACTTTGTTCTCCTTGCATATCATCACAAACATGAAGCAGATAGAGGATCTGGTTATTGAGGGAGCTGCATCTTGAAATGTAGGCATGGATCAACATCCATGTGGAGAGTTCTCATGCTCCATACACTGCTATGATGTGAGAAAGCTTAGAAGATGATGACAAACTATATATATTTTACTTGTTTGTTAAATATATATTAGGATTTTAGAAATAAAAATCAGTCTGGACTAAGCATCTATTTAAGGGTGTTTTAGTTAGTAAAAAAATCGTATGCTTATCTTTTAGGGACGCATGCAACTTAGTTGAGAAGAGAGATAATTTATTGAGTTTCATGTTATCCAATGCTAAAGACTGGTAATTACCGAGGGTTAACAGGTGCCCTTAGGGCACTGGTTAGCACTGCCTTTCTATGTCATATGTACATTTTGTATTTAGGCTAGAGAGACAAATGCTTAAGTTGTGGATTTATGTTTTGATGTTTTCATACTAGCTTATCTTAGAACAAATAGTCAGTGAGATTTCTGTCAGATACTACTTGTAGTTTGAAGTTGTGCATTTATGTTCCCTTGTATGTTTTCATACTTGCTATAATTGTGTTAAATTTGTTTTTTTGTTTGTTCACTTTGTTATGTATCTTATTATAATTTTGGCAGGTTTCATCCAACTTGTATGGTTATGACTATTGAACAAGCAAAAAATTAGAACGTTTCCTTTGTTCAGACTGTTCCTCAGAAGATGATGGCAAACCATCAATGAATGGCTTTCCTGTTTCACCGATCTCTGAGCCAAAGGTGAGCATAGTATTGGTTATTCATTATCGATCTCTCTTTTAGTATCAATTAGTTCATTGTTCTTTCATCTTAAAGACGAGGAAAAAGGAAATTTAGTCCGTGTTCTGAAATACATCTTATTAATTCTTTCAGAATCTCTTGTGTAGCTTGAAACTTCTATATGATTTCAACTTCTTGACGGTATGCTTTCATGGTTATATCTAGCCCTTCACTTACTTCTTTATAATTGTCATAACATAAGCATCACCACTATTACTTAATGTTTGTCTCATTTCTCCATGGAGGCAAGTTTTGGTTTTGCTTGGACAAAAATTCTTAGATTGTCATCTTACAACTATAAATATTGTTAGATGTTTATTAAACCAAAGCAGGGAGTACCCATATCTTCTTTTCAGAATACTATTCTTTCCAGGGTAGTGGCATAATACTATTGTTTCTTAGGGTGGCTATTTGACCTTTTACTTTTAGTAGCCTAATCTCACTTTTGTTTCCAATTATGCCTCATTTTTTTATTTCGTAATGCTTTAAACTTTTTTGTACTTGACAAAAATTTTCACAACTAGATTTTCTTCCTTCCTAGTTGTAGCATATTATTGTTCTGTCATTTGATGTACTTCTTACTTCTTAGATATATAACACTAAAGTGACTTGATTTGGGCAATCCTATTTTGATGGGAAAAAGTATGCTATATTCTCCCTTTCGAGCTTTTCTCCACATTTCCACCAAGGTATAAAACCATGGTAATGGTATTATTATCATATTATCTCTTAGAGTATTGAAAATTTACCATCATAGGTCAGGATATTAGAGTATTACGTCTTAACACATCAGAAAAACTTAAAGATATTAAGTTTATATCAAATTATAATAAATGAAGGTTAACCCAAACATACTTTCATACACTATTTATGCTTATGTTTGTTTCAGCGATAATTGCATTACTGCATGAGTTGTATGGAAGTATATACGACAATTGCTTATTTAATAGGCAATTTATCATATTTATATGCTTGTAAAAGTTTTGTAAAATGTGAAAATAAAAGTAAAACAAAGTCACCTACACATTTTGGCCAGTTTTCAGCAAAAGTTTTGGCCTATTTTAGTTTTCTTTCAGGAAGTTCCATGTACTTTGGCAAATTTTGTAACACTTGAAATATTTGTCCGATTTTAGAAAACTTTTAGCATGTTCTGTAAGCTTCAGCCAATTGAAACCAAATTTGGACAGTTTTCGGAGGGAAATATATTGCATCATCTTCTAATTGAGGGTTTGAGGAGGGTTAAGATGTGCATAGTCTTACCCTATTTTGCTGGGGAGGCTGCTTCCAATACAAAAGTCTTCATGCTCCATGATGCAATATTTTAACCCTTATTGTTGAACTAAGTGATGCCCTCTTGTATGCTAATTTTGTGTTTACTTTAAAGGTAATTTGTAGTTTGTTGGACTTTCTTAAGATTGGTTTCTGTAGAACTTTCATGCGGAAGGTTTAGCTTAACTTTCAATTTCTTTAGACAGTCCTCAACCATGCGTTTTGAGTTAGCATTAGTATTGCGTGATATCTGCAGGATACATGATCTTGTGTGAACTCATTTTTTATATAATAATATGTTTTCTTCTCAATTTTGTGTAGGTTGGCGTGTGAATTTTTGATGGTTGTGGATAGCTAGAAGGAAAGAGGCGATCGAGACATTTTATATGGAAATAGAATAGTTTATTTTGGCCTACTAGGCGTACAACTATTTTTTGTACATTTTGAATGCTTTAATGATAACTATATTTTGTACATCTTGAATGTTCTAATGATAACTACTTTTTGTACATCTTGTTTAATGAAAAATATTCATATTTTGGCAAACCTTTTCTGTATCTTGATTGATCGAAATGAAAGTTGGCGATTTAGCATGAATTTATATGGTTAATTGTATGTGATATCTGCAGAAATTGTGTAATGGCACTCAAAACGTCTAAATGTAATAGCATTTCCAAAACTATTGGCATTCATGAACACTATAATCCATCTATAGCATTCACGAACGCTATAAACAATCTACGGCATTCATGAACGCTATAATCCATCTACAGCATTCACGAATGCTATAAACAATCCACAGCATTCACAAATGCTATAAACCATCCACAGCATACACGAACGCTATAATCCATCTAAGCATTCAAGAATGCTATAAGGTTATAGCGTTCACGTGTCTTGACATACTATAGCGTGGGCAATTATAGCGGACAGAATATGCTATAAAAGGCTTTATATAGCATTTTGTGCATGCTATTGTAGGCCATATTTGTTGTAGTGCGGCGTCCGCATGAGGCACAGGATGGTGATATGCACACACTATCACCATTTCTACGGCACAATCATCTGCTACGGATCATAAGCTTAAGTCACTTCTATACAAGAGACTTGGGAACTCCCATCACAACCAATGCAAGTCAACCTGTCGCTCCAAAAGTACAATAACCTCGTCAACCTGAAGCACAAGCCTACTTGTCGCCTACAGCATAGTGGCTTTTGTAGCCCGAAACACAGCTTCATAAGTTGCTCTACAAGCACAGAAGTCTTGTCGTCATTCGAAGCCAAGTCCACTCGTCGCCTGAAAGCACAAAGGTTCCATCATATCCAGAAGCACGGTCTACTCGTCGCCCCAGAACCACAGTAGCACTTAGTCCTCACCAGAGGCACAGGAAACATGGGTGGACCCCAATTGGTTTGTTTAAACCACCTCTTACAGAGAAGATTGGAATTAAATCATGATTGATATTATATCAGATTGATTTAAATCTTATATGAGGATCAATTAGAATCTAAATCTAGGATGAAATTCCAAGATTTACTCAGCTGTATCCGAGCAAGCAAATCGCCAAGTGCCACGTGTTACCTCATTCGATTTTGTTTATAACCACCAGAGATCTCGGTTGAGGGGAATCTCAATGTCCGCCATGTGTCAGTACCGCAGAAGCTCGTACCGTACAATGAATGCAAATTCTTTCATATCTCAGGAACCCTAATGCATATCACATATGTGCTTGGTTCTCTATAAATAGAAGGAGTTCTTCTTCCAGAAAAGGAGAGGAGAAAAAGAAAAAGGGAATATTGACAATCGACAATCTTCAAAGGAGCAGCGATCTCTATCTACGAAGAGTCAACCACCCTCATCCACCTATCAACCAAAGAACCAACCAACCATCTTCAAAGGATCTTCTCATCCAGACAACCTCTTGATCGGTAAACCCAGAGTCCTATCAAAGGTGCCAAAGAGCCATAGCAAGGTTAATTCATCGTCAGATCGTCAATGGAGTAAATGAGCCACTACAGCGTTCGATCTCCACTTTCACACTTTTCCAGAAACCTCTTCTCCCTATACTTAGAATATCATGTTTATGACTTACTTTTTTGTACACAAATACCTTATACGTTCAATAAAGCAAAAAGTTTGTTCAACCTTTTGTTACGTCGAACAAAATGGTGACTCTGTTGGGGACTACCTTCTCCTCCAACGAGAAGGCGGTGACGTAATCTGATGACAACTTGCTGGGAGCTTCTCAAGACATGCTGGTTCGTACAACCGAAGAAGGAATTCTCCCCTCTGATGGAAAGTTAAAGACTTCGAAGTGGTTCGTACAACCGAAGAAGACTCGACGTGTTTGGAGGCCTAAGGCGGCTACATCCAGCAGCACGATGGCGGGAACTGCATCTTAGGTCCCCCTCAATGTCGAAGCCACATAAAAGATCCTGGCTGCTACAGCCTTATCCCCTCACCCGATTCCCGTCCAGGAAAAGCATGGCGAAGATGATGGTGGTTCCATTGTTGATCTGACGAAGGAACAATACTGAAGGAAGCGCATACCGGTCCAACCCTTCACGACGGGAGTATTGCCGGCAAGGAGATATGTCTTCGACAGAATCGCTTTCCCTTCAGGTAAACCTTCAGCGAACTCTGAATACTACTCGCCCGCTGGAGGTAGTAGGAAAAGGTCCCAGGTGGCTCGCGCGTCGTACAACAAGCATGCGACACCAGCGGCAGACTAAAGGCCTGTATTGATAGTTACACGCGCAGCCGACGGAAAGCTGTACAAGACTGGCTCT
This sequence comes from Iris pallida, assembly GCA_029216955.1. Classification (NCBI taxonomy): domain Eukaryota; kingdom Viridiplantae; phylum Streptophyta; class Magnoliopsida; order Asparagales; family Iridaceae; genus Iris; species Iris pallida. The sequence continues at coordinate 54,962 of JANAVB010018118.1, read as the reverse complement.
CACGCTCCGATGCCTCAACCAGTGGAATCTCCCTCCCACTGGGGTACTTCTGTACGTAAGCTAAGCTAGGGGGTACGTCTCACGAAAAAGGAGCCATGCGAGCAGCATTCCCGCAGAAGCGACAGAAGGCTTCCCCGTCAGACCCACTCTGACCGTACTTACATACAGCTTCCCTGTATGTACAATATAAGTGCTACTACAGAAGATCCAACCCTCCCCCAAGCGGAAGAAGAATCTACAGCGCAAGACATTCATAAATTAAGGCACTTTTGTACCCATATTACCATCAACTGCCGTTGTCAGCACACGGCTGCGCCATCGCCAAGCAGGCGCTCCGTCTTCCAGAGACTCTACTCCACGCCGACTCCATGCCAGAGGCCTAACAGGGGGTCGGTGAGACGTAGAGAAGACGAGCCCCGCATCGCCATATGCTACGCGATGTAAGGTTCCAGAGCTTTCAAGGAAACCTTCCAGAATCCTTCCATATCGGTTGCCAAACCGAAGAGGAGGTCAGAGAACAGTAAAGCTAAGGTACCCGATGCAGGTGCGTTCCAAGGCACTAGTTCCAAATCTGCATTGGATGCCATGTCAAAAACTGGGGTAGCCACCCCTCTAACATGCACAACAACCCTGTGTTCCAATCTGACGAGGCACAATACGACACGGATGTCTCCGTTGGTGCAGCCAGTTACCAGACCAGGGGTAGCACCCATACTGAGTCTGAATAAGATCATAATCTTACGGTATATCCTCAGGACAGCGAGACTCAGGCGTTTGAGCCAGAAAGTGAAGGATCTACGACTTCCTCGAGTCACCCTCACACTCGGTTTGTGTTCATGGCCGATGGCAATGAGAAAGACAACAACGAAGCTCTCAGACGTATCGAAGTCCTCGAGACGAAGTTAGATACGCTGGCGGACACCATGAAGACCCTATCCTCGATCATAATCATCCTCAAGAGTAGCGTGGCCCCCGCTGCCTCTACACATGCGCGTAATCTGCCAACCAATGACGAATCCAGCAGGTTACCTACAGCCAATCAGGCAGGACCATCCTCGTCTACTTCATCGGCTACAGGCTTCGTAATGCCGGCCGAGATACAGCAGGCCATCAAGGAGCTGTATGCTCGTCATGATGCCAAAGAAAAGCATGCAACGCTCTGAAAGATGGGGATCCGACAGCCATACCCTGCCGAGTGGGACAACATCGTCTATGCTCCCAAATATAATATACAGACGCTTACACCTTATGAAGGGAAGGGGTCTCCCCGATAATACGTGAGGTACATTGCCTCAATAACAGGGCACCTGCCGAAGGATGACGCCCTCCTGTCTAACATATTCATAGGAGCCCTACAGGGGTAGCCTATGAGTGGTTCTGCAATCTTTCGGACGACTGTATCTCGTTATTTGAAGACCTGAAGACTCGATTCGTGGACTAATTCTACGAAGGAGGCATGGATATGACCATGTCAACCCTCATGGAAATTGTCCAGAGGGACAAAGAGCATGTCCACACATACATCGAGTGCTTCTTCTAGGCAGCCCTCAGATTACCACCCGGCATGCCCGAGCCCATGCTCATGGACTCCTTGCCACAATAACATGTTGCCCACTATAAAATTGTGACATAGTGCTCCCTGCATGGAGTGGGTGCCTTTTATTACAGAGGTGGATGCCGTACAAAGGAAAGCCCAGGACGTGCAGCTCCTGGGGCTATACTTTTCTACGCCCGAAGACAAGGGTAGACGCTCGTCCAGCAACAACCCTAAAGACGGAAAAGGCAAGCAAGCCATGACCGTTAACATCTCTAAAGGTTTAGCAGCTGTGAACCCTAAGTCTGCGAAAGTACAGAGGCCGAGGGAGACTTACACCTTGAATGACGAGGATACGCTGGAGCTCTTCGAGATGCTTACGAAGAGTGGCAAACTGTCCATCCCGGCACCCAGGCGTCCTGATGAAGTAGAAAATGTGGACCATCCCAAGTACTGCTATTATCACCAGTACGTCCATCACTTAACACAGGACTGTTGTGTGTTGAAGGGGCAAATTCAGTGCCTTATTAATGCCAAAGTCATATCATTGGATTACATAGAAAAGACTATCGCGGCCAACATGGTTACTCTCCAGTTCAAGAGTTTTCCAGCCACAGAGGTACAAGATGGCATCATCCCAATTCCAAAGGCGACGATGGAAGTAGTCAACCTTCCACCAGCACGGGACAATGCTCAAGGGCTCATCCTGTTCTCTACGCCTCAAGGCGAAGTCATGTGGATACATCCTGAATTTGTTTTTGACATGATGACATCTACGACCCTTTCTGCCAAAGGGAAGAAAAGCAAGGCATGCCACATGGTCTCGACGTCGACCGACGATGCTTTGGTGACCACCCGCTCGGCGCAGAGGCAAGAGGAGAGCCAGGCTCTAGACCAGGAGGAGTCTCCACCAAATACTCCCCCTGTCCCAGATATATCAGGAGCAGGTCCACCTCAAATCCCTGAGACACCAAAGGCGGGTCCATCCCGGGCCTCTTTCGTAGACAAGCAAAAATAGAAGGACGTTCGCTTCGACAAACCTCTCGGAAAGGATCCGGTAATCGGGCCTAGCAAGCCCTACAACTTCGATATTCTAGCACAGCTGGCTAATACGCCAGCTAGATTGTTACTTTTCGAGCTCCTTCATCTCTCTAAAGAGACCCGAGATGCACTCAATAAAGCTTTACAGAACGCCGAGTCCTTCCTCACCCAGGCTCAGCCACAGAAAATGGATTCCGCAGCTTGCCCACATTGCCACAGCGTGGTCGAAGTGATTCCTAGTATCACTTTCACCCAGCAAGACATGTTACTAAAGAATAACCGGCACAACCGTTCCTGTACTATACGGGGTATGTCGGTGCCATTAAGGTTGATCACATCCACATCGACCCGGGTTCCTCTTTGAGTATTATCCCAAGAAGCCTGCTTCAAACTTAGGGGTTCCGATGCAACGGTTGACCGCCTCGAACATAACAATCAGTGGCTTCAACGCGGGAAAGAGCGAGCCCTTGGGCAAAATTTGCCTGAAATGTCAGATCGACGACCTTCACACTAAAGTGACTTGCTATGTCATTGATGCAGACATAAATTACAACATACTGCTGGGGCGACCATGGATCCATGAGTACATGATTGTCCCTTCCACCCTAGATCAGTGTATAAAATATGTGGCAAACGACGGGACTATCAAAACGGAGTTCACTGATATCGACCCATTCCGAGGACTTGAAGCCTACTGTACAGATGCTGATCTATACAAGTCAGTCACCTGGGATGACGATAGCAATGATGCTGACGACGAGGCAGAGACAACTTCAGAAAGTGCAGCAGTGGTCGAAGAACCTTTAAAGGTTCGACTGGAGGAAAGGCCTCCCAAGTTGTCAGTGCCTCTTGTTGTTAAGCTTCGGGGCAAAGCTCCACCTTTACCTCTAGTGACGATAGAAGATGGTCAGGAGCCTATACGAATGAGGTTACCCCGGAGGTCCCTATGGCTGACCATGAAGGAGCAAGCGCATCCGACCATAATTTCCTTCATAGTCAAGCTGAAAGGGATGTAGGACCGTTGAGCACCTCTAGAGGGGGGGTGAATAGAGTGTGTGTGCAGTGAAAAATAATCACCAATTAAAACTAAACTTTAAAACTATGGCAGTAAAATAAGAGACAGTAAATATAATACAGCAAGAGATAGAGAATTCAAACTCAGCGACACAGCGATATATACTGGTATCCCTCTGAGAGGACTAATCCAGTCTCGAGTACTCTTGCTCGATATTAATCCACTATGGCACAAGCTTTAACTGAGAGCTTGCAGTCTCTTACAACACTGTGCTTGGTGACAAGCGCACGACCAGCTTCACAACACCGTGCTTGGTGACGAGCGCACGACCAGCTCCACAACAAGAAAAGTTGTTGAACTTGGAACGACCTCTTTACAACTCTTAGAATACCAAAAGACTCTAAATCAACTCTGATAGTACTGGCTTTTGGCTAAGAGGTGTATAGGTATGATTTGAAAATCTTAGATCGTTTGAAAACACTTGAATAGCAGAGAAGAGAAGATGAAGAGTGAATGAATGATTTGAGATGAAAAGTTCTTCTCTATTTATATGTGTTTTCTGGAACCGAACTCGGACAGAGTTCGGGCAGAGTTCGGATGCATATATCTCGCAAAAAGACGTTGCTCACAGATTTGGAGGCAACAAAAGTTTGAATACAAACTGACCGAACTCGGACAGAGTTCGGGCCGAACTCGGGCCGAACTCGGTTATGAGTTCTGTCAGGAGATTTTCGAAATATTTTAACAGAAATTATTTTCAAAGATATTTTGGAATATTTTGTAAAAGAATATATAATGGGTAGGCTTTTTAGAATATGGACTGGGATAACCCTAAGCCAGTATTACCAAAACTGATTTTACAAAATAATTCCTAGACTCAATAAAATATAAAATACAGAATAAAATATAAAATAAGTCATCTCCAGATTTGATGATGTTGATGCTTCGTTGATACAGTACAACGTCCGTTGAAATTGATTTCATATATCCTGAAATGATTAGCAGCATTTTGTATATTTTGTGTATTGACTTAAGTGCGTGTTGATTATCGAAATCGGGTGTGACCATGGAATGGGCCAACAATCTCCCCTATTTTGATAATTGACAAACTTGAGTCTATACCAAAATATATCTTGATAAAATAGAACAAAATATAAGTATACCTGAAAAAAAATGGTAGAGTTTGTTTTTGGATTTGTAGATATGTATGCTTTTTGGTATGGTACTCTTTTTCTCCCCCTTTGTCAAATAGTAAAATGACTTGGCTCCCCCGTAATATGTGAAGCCAACAATAGGAAACAAAAGACAAAGTGAAGTAAAAGAGACACAATCACAGCATAAAACAGCTACAATAGAAAGAAAATACTGGAAATAAAAAAATGTCATACTAATAAGTGCTGAGTACAATCATCAGAAAATGTCTAACTAGTGGGTTTAGACATAAAAAGAAAAAAAAACTACATCAAAGCATAAAAAGATCATCATCTAACAAATATCCACTATCCAAAAGCTGAATCCATGTCGCATAGTGGGGTCGTCAGCACCAGGAGCCTCTGGAGGAAAGTAGGCTGCAGAGGGGTCGAAGTACTGGAAGGAAACCTCATCTGTGAACCGAGGACCCGGAAAGCCTGGGTGAGGCTGGATGGTGACTGGGTGGACTGGATCATGGGCTAGGCTGTAGTGGAGGTCAGCAATCCCATTCCTCAGCACCTGAGCCTGAGAGATGTGTCAGAACTCCGAATCCAGATAACTTTGATGTCGTTGCACAGATATAGCAACAAAATCATCAAAGTACTGATAGAAGGTCGGATCAAATCTCGGGGCAGGGGCTGGAGTAGGAGCAGGAGCATCAGGAACCTCAACGTCAACAGCTGGATCAGGCTGAGCTCCAGGAGGCAGAGGTGGAGCAGGAAACCGTCGAGATCTGGTAAGCTCGATAGGAGTAGAGGAGAATGCACATGTCTGAAGATCAATCTCAAAACGGCGAAAGATAGACGCCAAGTGCATAGGATATACCAGATTCCTTTCTGCATTTCTGTAGTTCAGCATCCAGGACATCATGGTCTTTGGAATAGAGAATGGAATGCCAAAATGAATGTGATATAAAGCAGAGAGTTCCAAGAAGGTCACTTCATCTGTGGATCCTTTCTTTGGAAGAAGGACAGAGAAAATCATTCGATGAAGTTCATAAAAAGATTGGTTCAAGTTCTTTGAATAAACCCTACGAGGAACTGGGTTTGGATGACAAATAAGTTCCCTAAAGGAGGCAAAGGTAACATCAGCAGGGAACTGGACATGGGTAATGTCAACCAAAGCGTCACCAAGATCAGGAACATGGAAAAATTTACTGATATCGGTAGCACTGAATTCTAGTTCTTGCCCAGCAACGCAAGAATAGAAATTTCCGTTAGGTTTTACTTGCAAATTGTAGTAAAACATTCGGACGGTATTGTCAAAAATGTTTTCTGATACCTCGAAAAAGTCTCGGTATCCTAAGTGGTCAAAAGTATGAGCATATTCAGAAAATATGGTAAAATTTACAAAAGCTCCATTGCAAATCCTACGAACAGAAAAAGAATCGAACCAAAGATCATAAAACTCTTTATCCGAAAACAAAGTAGAATCATAGTCTTCTGCATCCATTGGTTGTGCTGGACTAAAAAGACTAGTAGGTGTATAATCCGAAGAGGAGGAGGCACCTTGGGAAGATGATCTATGACGCTTAGGAGCCATTGAAAGAAATTGAAAGAAAGGAAGTAGATTACCTTTTTGAGAAAAAGGAGGAAGATGAGAATTTGAAACGCCCACCAGATCTCTTGGATTCCTTGCTAGGATGGAGGAGGAAGAACTTTCTAGGAGAAAGGAGGAGTAATCTCGAGTTGGTGAGTGAAAATGAGTGGAGAAAGAGGGGTTTATAAAGGGGCTAGGGCCGGCTGTTCGTTTCTGGAACCATAACAGTGCCGACCGAACTCGGTCCAAATTCGGTCCGAATTCGGTGCGAACTCGGTCAGAGTTCGGCCCGAGTTCGGTCACTTGCATTCCCGAGACAATAAATGCAGTTCTTGTTGGTTAAAAGTAATTTTTATGACTTTTGACTCTAGTATTTAATAACGAACTCTATTTATGGGTTAACTGTAGGGGTTGTCCCAGCTAACGGAGGTTCACCGGAGAACTCTTAAGTACCGCTTCGCTTCGACCGTAGTCGTGGTGACAGACATACCCTTTTTAGGTTTGTACCCAAAAATAATTTCCGTTAAATAAATTCCAAAGTTGCAAGTCATGAAATTAATTTTAATTACCATATTGCATTATGAATATAAAAATTCAAGTATACCGAGCTCACGCCTCATTATGTTAAAACGGTCTTCAGCTAATGGTTTTGTGAATATGTCTGCTAGTTGATGATCTGTGTCAATAAATTCTAAGCAGATATCCTCGTGTTGTTGATCATCACGAATAAAATGATGTCTTATCTCTATGTGCTTTGTACGTGAATGACAGATAGGGTTCTTAGTCAGATTAATAGTGCTAGTGTTGTCACAATAATTAGGAACATTAGTGTAGTGCAGATTGTAGTCTTCTAAGGTTTGCTTCATCCACAAAATCTAAGCGCAACAACGTCCTGAGGCGATATACTCAGCCTCAGTTGTTGATAATGCTACTTAATTTTGTTTCTTGCTAAACCAAGAGACTAAGGCCTTTCCTAGGAAATGACATGTGCCACTGGTACTTTTATGGTCCACTTTGCATCCTGCAAAATCCGCATCTGAGTAACCTATCAGGTCAAAGGATTTGGTTTTAGGATACCATAAGCCGACTGTAGAAGTTCCTTAAGGTATCGGAAGATACCCTTGACGGCACTAAGATGTGATTCCTTTGGATTTTCCTGATAACGTGCACAAATGCAAATACTAAACATAATATCAGAACGACTAGCAGTTAAATATAATAAACTACCAATCATACCTCGATACTTATGCTGATCGACAGGTTTGCCACTTTCATCAGCATCAAGCTTTATAGAAGTAACCATAGGAGTCCCGATTGGCTTTACATTTTCGAGGTCGTACTTTTTCAGTATGTCCTTTGTGTACTTAGCTTGGTTGATGAATGTTCCTTTTGAGTGCTGTTTGATTTGAAGTCCTAGGAAGAAGTTTAGCTCTCCCATCATACTCATCTCAAATTCACTCTGCATACACTTAGCAAAATCTTGACAGAGTTTTTCGTTAGTAGAACCGAATATTATGTCATCTACATAAATTTGCACAAGAAGGATATCATCATTCAAGGATTTGATAAACAAAGTAGTATCAACCTTTCCTTTTGAAAATCCATTTACAAGTAAGAAGGCACTTAGGCGTTCATACCAAGCACGAGGTGCTTGTTTGAGTCCATAAAGGGCTTTCTTAAGCTTGAAGACGTGATCAGGTTTTTGAAAATCTTCAAAACCAGGGGGTTGTTTCACAAAAACTTCCTCTTTTAAAAAACTATTTAAAAATACGCTTTTCACATCCATTTGAAATAATTTAAAATTATTAAAGCATGCAAATGCACAAAACATGCGAATGGCTTCTAGTCTAGCAACAGGAGCATAGGTCTCATCATAATCAATTCCTTCTTCTTGATTATAACCTTGTGCCACTAGACGTGCTTTGTTGCGTAGAACCTGTCCATCTTCACTGAGTTTATTTCGGAACACCCATTTGGTACCAATTATCGATTGACCAATAGGTTTAGGAACGAGTTCCCAAACTTGGTTTCTCTCAAATTGATTAAGTTTCTCTTGCATGGCAGAAATCCAAAACTCATCAGTAAAAGCATCATCTACATTCTTAGGTTCTATTTGAGAAATGAATGCTACATTTGCTGCTATATCAGAATTTTTAAGAGATGAACGTGTACTTACACCTTTAGATACATCACCTATGATGAGTGTTTCTGGATGATCTGGCTTGAATTTTAATGATTGAAACTGTTGGGTCATATCTTTCACAAAACTTTCCTCAGTTCTTGCATCTTGGGTCAGATCTTTCACAGAACTCTTCTCAGTCCTTGCGTGTGTATCTTCATCATCACTGTCGCTAGATCTGTGACTATTTAACTCATCAAAAGTAATATTAATAGTTTCTTCAACAATCATAGATCTTTTATTAAAAATTCTGTATCCCTTACTCTTAGCAGCATATCTGAGAAATATCCCGTCATCTGCTTTGGAGTCGAACTTTCCCAAGTTATCCTTGGTGTTCAGGATAAAACAGCGACATCCAAAAACTTTAAAGTAAGAAATGTTTGGAATTCTTCCAAACCAAAGCTCATATGGTGTTTTCTTCGAGATTGGTTGAATTAACACCATATTCAAAACATGACAGGCTGTACTAACAGCTTCTGCCCAAAAATATTTAGGAAGATTATACTGATTCAGCATGACTCTAGCCATTTCGCTTAGAGTACGATTCTTCCGCTCCACAACACCATTCTGTTGGGGAGTTCTAGGACAAGAAAATTCGTGGTAGTATCCACTATCATCACAAAACTTTTTGAAATCAAAATTTTCGAATTCGCCACCATGATCACTTCGGATACGAGTAATCATGAAGCCTTTTTCATTTTGTACATTTTTGCAAAATATCTGAAATTCAAAAATTGTATCACTTTTGTTTGATAAAAAGTAAACCCAAGTAAATCGAGAGAAATCATCAACAATAACAAAAGCGTAGAGCTTACCGCCAAGACTAGCGACTCTACTAGGACCAAATAAATCCATGTGAATCAACTACAAAGGTCTAGAAGTACTTACAGCGTTGATGGATTTAAAAATAGACCTATGTGCTTTATTCTTTTCACAGTCAGCACATACCATATCTCTCTTGAATGGAATCTCAGGGAGTCCTCTTACCAACTTTTTTGTACTTAGTCGTGAGATAGTATCCATGTTTGCATGTCCTAGTCTTATGTGCCATAGCCAGCTTTCATCTTGATTGGCTACTAGGCACCTACCTGCATTATTAGTATTCTCCAAAAAGAAAACATAAATATTGTCTTCTCTAATTCCTTTATATATGGGATCACCAGATGACATATCATATATGGTACATTTATCTTTCACAAAATTGATACCATAACCATTATCTGCCAAATGACTTATGCTTAATAGGTTATGTTTCAATTCTGTTACTAGACAAACATTCTTTATTACTGGATAGGAAGAAATACCTACAGTACCATTACCAATTATATCACCTCTCAAGTTATTTTCGAAGGAGACATATCCTTCTTTCTTCATCGATAGTGTAGCGAATAAAGATGCATCACCAGTCATGTGTCACGAACATCCGCTATCGAGGATCCATTAGCTTCTAGCATGAGAGGGTTGAGGGTCCACCTACAAGACAAGTAGATGAATCCTTTGGTACCCATTTTCTGAAGGGTCTATTCTGATTAGCTTTAGGTCTCCAGATTAAAGTATGATTGTCAACAAGCTTTCTTGCCAAATAATACTGTGATATGTGTCCATGTGTGCCACAATAAGTGCAAGTAAGTTTAGAACCAGATGTGGTCACAACTGTGTTTACATGCTTGTTTGGTTTGGAGAACCTATAAGTGAAAGCATGATGATATTCGTGTTTCTTCTGTGCTTTCTTATTCTTAGTCCTCTTAGGTGTATGCTTGGCATTATGACTAATTTTAGGCTGTGTTACAGGTATTGCCTGTTTGCCTAACTTGATTTCTAACTTTTTAGAAGTCGCAATAGACTCTTCATATCTAGCAGTCATATCTGAGAGTCTTTGTTCTGTTACTAGGAGCTTCTTCTTCTCTATGTCATATAGTTCTTGCATCTTGACATAGTCTCTTTCTTTCTTTTCAATTTTAAGGATAGCCTCATGATAGTCTACCTTGAGTTTGGCTATCTCTTCCGTGTTACCGGTAGTAGACGTCTCTTTAATATCTTCAATAAGATTGGACAGTCTAGCTAACTCGGTTGTGTATGTCTTAATCTCTTTTCGAGATTGCTTATACTTGTCAAGCACATTTTTGTGTTCTTCAAGTAAATCGCTAAAGGCATTTTCTAACTCATCGAAAGTAAAGTCATCATATAGAGGGTTTGAAGATACCTTATCAAATGCCATAAGACAGACATTTGCATTGCCGTAGGGTCTATCCTCTTCTTCTGAATCACTGGCATCACTTTTATGTCAGATACTTATGTTGGCATACTTTCGACCGTTTGTTGCTTTTCTGCTTGATCTTGATCTGTCTTATGGACTGCTTTTCTTGGTGGTTGGACAGTCTTTCTTCATGTGCCCTGACTTCTTACATCCAAAGCATATGGTTTCATCTTCATTGCTTTCTTGGATATCTTTCTTCTTTCTGCTTGTAAACTTTAGGTATTTCCTGAAGTTCTTCACAAGTAGGGCATGTTCATCACCACTTGATGATTCTTCATCAGAGTCATTGCATGTTGATTTTCTTGCTTGAGCTTTGAAGGCAATAGATTTTTCTTTTGGTGTTGCTTCCTTAAACTCTTGCAAATCAAGTTCATGGGTCATCAGTTTCTCCATCAGTGTTTCCAAGGACATAGTGGTGAGATCGTTTCCTTCAATAATTGCTGTGGCTTTTGGATTCCAGTTCTTTGTTAGAGCCAGCAGCACTTTTTTGATCTTCTCATGATTGCTGTAATCCTTACCAAGAGATTGCAAAGGATTAGTTATATCAAGGAAACGAGTAAACATCTGTGTAATTTACTCACTGGGTTTCATCTTGAGAGATTCATATTCCTGAGTCAGTCTACTAATTTTGGATTCCTTCACTTGGGAAGTACTTTCATGAGTTACCTCAAGAAGTTTCCAAATTTTGTGAGACGTCTTACAGGTTGAAACTCTGTTGAACTCCGTTTTATCAATTGCACAGAATAGTGCATTGATGGAACGAGCATCAAGACTAGCCTTAGCTTTTTCAGCTTCGGTGTATTTGTCATGAGGCTTGTCTACAAGCTGGCCTTCAACCACTGTGGGTGCTAGTTTCTTATAACCATCAATGACTATTGACCAAAGATCAAAGTTAAGAGACTTTAGAAAGAAAGTCATCCGTATTTTTCAATAGGTATAATTTGTTCCATCAAATAGGGGAGGTCTATTTGTGGATTGCCCTTCACCGTTGAATATTGATTTCACGGCTGCCATATATACACTCTAAGGTTTGTTATATAAGAATATAACATGCTCTGATACCAATTGTAGGACCGTTGAGCACCTCTAGAGGGGGGTGAATAGAGTGTATGTGTGCAGCGGAAAATAATCACCAATTAAAACTAAACTTTAAAACTATGGCAGTAAAATAAGAGACAGTAGATATAATGCAGCAAGAGATAGAGAATTCAAACTCAGCAACACAGCGATATATACTGGTATCCCTCTGAGAGGACTAATTCAGTCTCGAGTACTCTTGCTCGATGTTAATCCACTATGGCATAAGCTTTAACTGAGAGCTTGCAGTCTCTTACAACACCGTGCTTGGTGACAAGCGCACGACCAGCTTCATAACACCGTGCTTGGTGACGAGCGCACGACCAGCTCCACAACAAGAAAAGTTGTTGAACTTGGAACGACCTCTTTACAACTCTTGGAATACCAAAAGACTCTAAATCAAATCTGATAGTAGTGGCTTTTGGCTAAGAGGTGTATAGGTATGATTTGAAAAACTTGGATCGTTTGAAAACACTTGAATAGTAGAAAAGAGAAGATGAAGAGTGAATGAATGATTTGAGATGAAAAGTTCTTCTCTATTTATATGTGTTTTCTGGAACCGAACTCGGACAGAGTTCGGGCAGAGTTCGGATGCATATATCTCGCAAAGAGACGTTGCTCGCAGATTTGGAGGCAACAGAAGTTTGAATACAAACTGAACGAACTCGGACAGAGTTCGGGCCGAACTCGGGCCGAACTCGGTTATGAGTTCTGTCAGGAGATTTTCAAAATATTTTAACAGAAATTGTTTTCAAAGATATTTTAGAATATTTTATAAAAGGATATATAATGGGTAGGCTTTTTAGAATGTGGACTGGGATAACCCTAAGCCAGTATTACCAAAACTGATTTTACAAAATAATTCTTAGACTCAATAAAATATAAAATACAGAATAAAATATAAAATGAGTCATCTCCAGATTTGATGATGTTGATGCTTCGTTGATGTAGTATAACGTCCGTTGAAATTAATTTCATATATCCTGAAATAATTAGCAGCATTTTGTATATTTTGTGTATTGACTTAAGTGCATGTTGATTATCGAAATCGGGTGTGACCATGGAATGGGCCAACAAGGGAGGCGTCCTCCTTCTCCTCCGGCGACAGCTCTAGCCCTCACTGACGAAGAGCTAGAAGATTACCTCTGAGACGATACAGAGGCCTACTCTTTCGATGATGTAATCCCTCAGGAAAAGATATCCCACTTCATCAACAGAAAGTTGTCATCGAACTACTCTGGCGCGTGCTAGAACACCAAGTATTTCCTAGACAATTCTCTGTGTAAACTACAGACGCAAGTGACAACTACCAACCATGTAAGCCGAGTTGTCCCTGTCTGAGGCACATATTTCATAGTTCCAGCCAGGAAAAAAGAAGAGGAACCCATCATATTCGGTCGATTGGAGCATCCGCAGCGAATAACTCCGGAAGACTCAAACCTCGACAGCGACAAAATGTATTTCTACCGCTATACGGCGTAGGCCAAGAATTTTATCCAGAAGATGGGCTACGACCTGCATAGCAACAAGGGACTCAATTATGGCAAAGGTTGGCGTCTTCCCATATGGATTCACGCTCCAAAGGGAAAAGTTGAAAACTACAACCAACGTACTCGTCGAGGGATGGGGTATGTTAGACCTACGACCACCTCAAAAGAATTAGAAGAAGTCATGAGGCACTCACACTCTTCTGACTCCTCAACTTGGGACTCCGAAACCAGCATGGGTCAAGTCCTTAAGAAGATGTTGTCTGCTAACACCATCACTAATCAGTTAACCGCCAAGTGGGAAGGACCGTTCGTCAAAGAAACGGTGTACTCCAACGGTGCTTATGTAACACCCAGTTTTCTAAATGAGGGTAATTTTGAAATTTTGTGTTTTTAATTATTTAATTATGCCATTTAAATAATAATATGATTTTTGGTGATTTTTAACCATTTTAAAACTATTTAAATATCATGACTTATGATTTTGATGTGCAGCTAGTGAAACCGTAGAGACTGTCTGCCCTAGAGCCTAGCCATGTGATTAGGATATTTTATTTATCATTTTTAGCTTGAGGGTATTTTGATCATTTTGAATTATTTGAATTTAATATATATTTTATTGGAATTTAATATGATTAATGGGATGGTATGATTTAATCATTAATTAATCAATTGCCTTGTGTTATGTTTAGCCCTAACCTAGATTGACCTAACATAGGTTAGTCATACCTAGACTTAGCTAGCCATGGTTAGTGTTGGTTAGTATTGATTTGTTTTCATTTAGTCATGTTAGTTAGAGTTAACTAGGTTGCATTTAAGTCATGTGTGAAACCTAGGTTGTAGGCCCTTGATTTGACTAGGAGAAAGGATAGCCCTAGATCAAATCCCAAAAAAAAACCCTAACCCTAGAGTTTTGGTCAGCCAACATAGGGAATCTCACCCCTATATAATGACTCTTTCATTAGTTGTAGCCTCCTTAAGAAAGTTTCCAAGTTTAGAAGAAGGAGAGGTATAGAAATCGTCCTCAAGCCCTAGATTCTTCATTTTAATTCCTTTTCTCCTCTAGTCTTTTGCATTAGTTCCTAATCTAGCTCTAATTCATGTCCATGGATAGAAACCTCAGCTTTGGAGCAATTTGGAGCATTGGGCTAGCAAGGAGGAATCCTTATTTTAGGAGTTTTCTTGAGGAAGAACAACCAATAGGTAACCCTATCTAAATTCATTAGATTCTCGATTTATTTGCATATTTGCATAGCCCTAGGTGTCCCCTAGTCATAGGTATTAGATTTGTGTCGATTCGTATCCATTTCATGTCTGTATCGGACACGTATCAACACCTAGGTATATGTGTTTGATGAAATGCCACACTCATGATTATTTCACTATTTTTGAAATATAATTGATTGAATTTGTAGTGTTATGTGTCATGTTTAATTTTGTGTTGCACTGAGTTGGGTTTAGTGTCGTGTCGTGTCAGCACAAGGACACGAACACGCGCGCAGCTGGCTGCGTACAGTGCCCTGCTACTCGGGTACTGTAGCGGACATGACACAGCACGTATGGACACGAAATTTGGTGGACACCTAGGCCACGTGTCTGATACTACAATGACAAAATTTTAGGTAATATTATCGGGTATATTGAGAGAAAACCCACCTACACGGAATTACACTGTCACGTACACGCACGAACAGTGGCTCCTGACACGGGCTTCGTGTCCCTCGTGGACACATCATGGTGACGTGTCAGGGACACGAACATGTTGCCCTATGTTGGGCGAACATAGGAACACGAGCACGTGTCACGAATCGACTTGTGTCGTGTGCACGAACCCTCGACACGCGTGCACGAGATATTATTTTGCACTGTGTTCAGTTTCTAATATTCTAGTGTTTAATTTTTAGTTTTAATGGTTTAAATTAATAATTAATTATCATTCTAATTCCTAGACATGTTTAATAATCTCTGTAGTTCGAATTTACTTATTAGTTTGGGTTGTTGCCATGGAATGGGGATTTCGAACCATATGTTGGTCGACTGATACTATTGATACTCAATTTACCTAACTTAAATCCTATTTTTAAACCTGATTTTAGATTGATGTTTCAGTTGTCTTTGATCCTACATATGTATCAGTATCTGTTAAATAGGTTTTACACATTAAATTAGGTTTATGTTCCATAGACGGATTTTTGTCATGTGAGTTGGGACATTATATGTTGACTGATCCCATTTCTTCTTAAATACTCGAATTGATTTCCTTTCCTTAACTGATATTGATTCATCCCTTTTTAAAACTGATTTTCATTGAATGTTAATTCTCCATACATTGCATTTGTTGTTTGGTTGATTGAATGATGGTTTGATTTACTAAATTCCTGTCAAGTGATTTTGATTCATAGATGAACTGTCAATAGTTCTCATCAAAACCGGAGAAAATCTGAGAATTGGTTTCCCTCTCATTTTCTTTAAACTGAACTTGATTGATCATTTAGTTGAAGTTTTGAATTCGATTTGGATCTCCCATTTTCTGGCTGTCACCCGACTGATACTTCACTGATTCGGTTTTTCTTGGGTTTTAAATTGTTAGTTTACTGATTCTAATGATGATGAATGTTTAGATTTAGCTCACCTACATATTTAATGAGTGATGAGTAGGTTAGATTGCAAATTTGATGGTTATTTGATTTCGAAATCATTGAATTCCAATAGGGACTGATACTTCCCTGTTTTAGTATTTTCGAATTATAAATTTGCATTCAAACTATTTTTGTGAGAATTAAATGTTTGATCTAGATCACCTACATATGTAATGGGTGATGTTCATGTTAGTTTGGGACTGTGTTGAGCAATGGGTTCGAAATTGACTTTTGGATATGCTAACTACTAGGGATGAATTTTATTGAACTGTCATTATTGAATTCCTGAGAACACATGGCTGGGATATTAATTCTGGGTTTAAGTGTCATTTTCTACTGATTTTAATCATGATTAGGTAGTTAATTAGTTTACCTACATATGTATGAATAATGTTCATGTCAATTTGTGACTTATGATTGAGTTTTGGGTTGCTAATTGTCACGACCCGCACCCTAGAGTTAGGGTACGAGAACGTAACAACGCCCAGCCTACGCCACAGTGTCGGCGGTAGAACGCTGTCCCAGGTCTCAAGACATCTAACAGTATAAGACTAAACAGTTTATACTCCCTGAATGGGGGTGACATAGCAGATACAGCCTCAATCACATGTAAGGTAGAGCATGATAAGGATAGATAAAACATAAAATCCAAAAGAGATACAGGAGATAGAAGTCTAAGTGTCTAAGATACATAAACCCAGAAATACATCTCAAAACTCAAATACAGATACAGTAATCCACAAAGTAAATACAACTCCAGACAAAATGAAATAACTACCTAAACAACCCCTACTGTGTCTCCTCTAGGCTAGCAGGCAATCCCAGGCCATCTGTAAAATTTATCAACAGGTCCAGTCAGGACAGGAGCGAGCACAATACATCTCACGCAGATCATAACAGGTTAGAAAATATAAACATGCAAGAGAGTACGATACATGAAACTGAAAGAAAGTACATGATGTAAACAGAGAGAGAACTGTAATAGAAATATCTACTATAAGTAGAGAGCTACCAGTGACTAGTGATTTAGAGTACAAAGTCGACATGTGAACGGCTGGATTTGCACATGACTATACTAAAGAGGTGCACATGGCTATACTACTTTGGAATTGTTCACATGACTATTTATACTCCCCCACACCCCAATCAATACACAAAGATCCAAACAAGTTATGTTACGTACATGGTTTTCACATGAAGCCCATAAAGGGTGCACATGAAGTATACATGAGAGCTCATACATGAGTGCACATGAAGTTCACATGGGGGCCCAAAAATGGGTGCACATGAAATTCACATGAAGGCTCATAAATGAGTGCACATGCAATATAGGTTATACATGAGATACATGGGAAACATGACCGATTCATGAGAGCACATGAGAGTACACGAGCGAGCATGAACGAGCATGATGCACATGAGAAACATGAATAACATGAGAGCGAGGAATACAAGATGTACATGAAACACATGACACAATGTATCCGATGCTCCCGAGGGGGATAATATCTCAATGTATGGATCCATATAGTACCAATCCGTGATAATATCGTGACAACATCAAATAAGGTAAACTAGAGCAGGAATATAATTCTAAGCAAGTTATAAAATGATCAGAGAATGTACTCGCCTGATATCTGAATGTCCAAGGTAAAGATACTGTCCGAGGAGGGATGTCTGGCTCCTAATTAGAACAGCACAAGTCACAACATGTCCAGAAGGGTAATATAAAGCACTACAATGCATTCTACATGAATCTAGGTCAAACTAGGCCAAAGTCAACCCTTGGTCAATTCTGGTCAACTGCACTAGTCAAACTAGGTCAAGCTAGGTCATGTCCTAACCCAGCAAGTCTTACTAGGCCTAACCAAGACTATCCTAGCAAGCACACATCAATACAAGGCTATACAAGCCAACATACACCCAACTCTATATAGCATGCAATTATTCAATACTCAAATAGGCAAGAATTCACATTAGATATACACTAGGTAATCTATTACTTTAAGCTATACATGTCTACACATATATAAACATGCATATATTGGTATTCAACATTAGGTCTATAATCATGGCATTTCAATGGCTATATAAACTTATATATTACAATACAATATGCTACCATATATATAATATACATACATAGCTAAGTTAACTATATACATAAATACTTATTTAAGAGGCTATGTGTGTGTATGTGAACATGGTAAAGGGGCAAGTGAGGGTTAAATGGGCATACATAGTGTATACATATCAAAGAGTGTCAAAGTGTAAGTGAACAAAGTGTCAAGTGTGATAGTGTCAACATAGTGTAAGGGATACATGAGGTAATATAGGATTTGTGTTAACATAGAACATTACATATCATTAACTTGTATATTACATACATTACATCTATCATTACATTACATTCATGCTTGCATTCATTCATCATTCATTTATTCTCTTACACTACTATATGCACCATACATTACATACTATGGAACCTACATATTCATTACAAGCCATACTTATACATGCTTACATTAGATAGGATGTTACACCTTATACATCATTTATTTAACTATTTACTCATGCATGCATTCTCTATTTAGTTACATAATATATATACATTAACATGGGTTAAAATCAAATAGAACATTATATTACACACAAGGGTGCACAAAATACATATGCCGAATAGTAACTCCTACTAATAATGAATACTGTACCAACTCAGCATGTATTAAATTCTAGGATTAAATTATGTTATAGATCTATGTGTTAGCTTTCCGAAACTTCAAACGGATCGCGTTTTCGTTTCCGGAAACTCCCGGAATCGCGAAAACACCGAGAACGCGTTTGTCTTTCGTACAGCTGACACTCAAATAATTCTCCAGAAAGTTACAAAAAGAATTAGGCCTATTAATACATTTTTTTGGAAAGCTAACTTCAATACGCTTCTTTTAAAAAAAATAGGAGATTAAACCGAGCTTTGAGCTAGAAGTTATGACATTTCTAAGTTAGGGCTGAAATTAAAAACGTGGATAAAAATCATGACGGATTTAGATAGTTTGAGCCAAAAGAATACACAATATATATCCTAATTATTCACAACAATAATAGCAATAATAATATGAGGAACCACACTCACAAACTTGATTATATAATCATCATGAACCATTTATTACATATATAAATATAGATACACTCTCATTACAATATATATATATATATAAATCTATATATGTAACATGAACACATCCACAACACAAAGGACACTCCTATGACCTCCAAATGGACACAAAATGGACACAAATGGAGATACAACCATGGGGATCATTCCTATGGGTTCAAAATAGACCTATATGCATGAGGTAATGAAAAGGAGGAGGGATTTATACCTTCCGGTAGATTGAATCGAAGAAAAGCCTTCCCGGAGCGACACCGACACGTAGAGATTCCAAAAGGACACGAACGAGCTCCGAATTCTCCCAAACTTGGGTAGCTTCCTCCTTGGCTAGAATGGAGAAGGAAAGAAGAAGATTTGGTGGTAAAATGGAATGATTTGGTGGAGAAATTGCTAGGGATTGCTCTCTAGGAATTTGGGGAAGAACAAGAGAGAGAAAAATAGATGGATAATGACAAATGGGAGGCTCAACCCTATCCTTATTGTGGCTGACCATAAAGGTGGTTTTGTCCTATTAGGAAAAGTCCAAAAGCCCCCTTTCTAGTCTATTTACTAATACATTGGTAAGGGGTTAAGTCGGGGGTAGTTTGGTCAATCCTAAAACACTAATCCATATTAATACTAACCAAAATAATTAGTCTAGTCACTAACTAAAATTAATATCATGTGGACTAAAATTAATATTATGTGGGCCATGCCTAACTAGTGTGTGGGCCCGCTAGAGTCAAAACTACCCGGGGTCCCCGATACAAGTCGGAATGAGTTAAAATTCGAACCCGACTCAAATAACCCCAAAACAATATCATAAATAATAAAATAATATCAAAATAATTCAAAGAGGTCAAATGCAAAAATATCCTTAGGCCAAAAATGATATTAAAATATCATAATCTCATGGTTAGGCTTTAGGTCAAACAGTCTCTAGGGTTTCACTAGCAAAACGTCAAAACCACAAGTCATTGATTTAAATAATTTTAAAATAATTTAAAATCACCAAAAATTATATCATAAATTAAATATTATTATTAAAATAATTATAAACACAAAATTTCAAAATTACCCTTATTTGGGAAACTGGGTGCTACAACTCTACCCACCTTAGAAAAATTTCGTCCTCGAAATTAAAATGTCCATACTCCCTCTAGGTCAAACCCCCACAATCAAAGTCCCAGATTAAAACAAATCATGTGATCAAAAGGACGACATACATGGTCATGGCATACGGTGGTAGTGAAAGTCTCATCTAGATATACTAGTCATGCTAAACTAAAACGGTCATATGGTATCAAAACACACAAGCAATCTAGGGTGCTAAACTAGAAAAGATACAGAAATAACAATCATCAAGACTGTAAGGCAGTCTACCATCCTATATAAAAACTGGTACTTATCAAAATAAAATAAAGTTAACTACCATTTATCTAATAAGGGGTACTATTCAAGAAAATCAAAATCAAAAGTTAAAGAATGAAAGCCAATTGCATGGAAATCCAATCACAATATATTTATATATATAGCGTTAGAGAGGGAAAAGCTAACATTATGTACAAATTATGTAGTTAGTGTGTGTATAGGTGTCTGTGGACATGTTCATATGGTTAGATAATAGGCGTGTGTGTATGTGAAATATACATGAAAGTGCATAGGAAGATTTGGGTTTCAAACAATAACTATCAAGTTACACTAATCATGGCATACTGGTTAAACAATCTACAATACACAACTCATTTTCTCATAACATGCATGGCTAACCATGTATATATGTATATATAAAGAGGTAAAGATTTAGTTATGTATGTATATACATTATAACATGTATGCCTAAGCTCTATATATATCTATATAGATATATAATCATGACATAGAGAGGAAGAGTTAGGTTACATGACAGGGTATACTAAGTTAGGGTGTGTGTGTGTCCTTGTACAGGGTTATAGCTTAGTATTGAAAGGTTAAACCCAGTTTTAGTTCAGCATTTACATACAAAATCTGAAAATAAGCTAACATTTAAATCAGTGTAATATTAACATAATGCAATTTTAAAATTTAGGAGTTTGAAACATCACAACTAATCTCAATGCTCCCAATACATCCTAACATGATAGAAATGAAACCCTAATATACTATCAATACATTTATCTACGTATACAGTTCAA
This sequence comes from Iris pallida, assembly GCA_029216955.1. Lineage (NCBI taxonomy): Eukaryota > Viridiplantae > Streptophyta > Magnoliopsida > Asparagales > Iridaceae > Iris > Iris pallida. The sequence goes on along the minus strand of JANAVB010018118.1, from coordinate 33,678 downwards.
TATTACATGTTAAATCTGAAATTGAACTAAACATGCAAATCAATGTAAAAATGTTAACATGTATTCAGTTTTCAGGATTTTGGAGAATTTGCACATCAAAACCAACTCAATATTTATCACAACCTAACATGTAAGAATATGGAACCTAAATTTATATCCCTACAACAACAATGTACACAGCTTTAAATATTATATTTAAAACAATCAATTTGAACTAACATTTAAAATCCCGTATTAAGGGTTAATATGCACACAGTCTCAGATTTGACAAATTTAAACACAAAACTCAACCAAAAAAATTTTTGAATTGAAACCCTACGTATAACATACATGTGCAATGATATAAATAAAACTATTATCATGAAATTTTATATTTAAATTACGAGTTAAGCTAGAAAAGTAGAGAATCAGAAATATTGGGGTTTTGAAAATTTAAACATTAACGACATATTAATATGTATTCAGATAGGTGGAAATCAAGTGTAGCATGCATAAGTGTCAGAAAAGTGTCCACTATATATATTCATATATATTCTCATGTCCCAATATAAAATTTTAATTCTACGTTAAGACCAACAATTAGATTCCTACCAAGGTTGCAAGCAGGTTATTGACGTAATCAATACAGTATTATTATTATTATTTAATACAAGAATAATAGCAAGAAAGAAATAACGATAAAATCTGTTTGAAAGAAAAATCCATTTTGAAACCCAGAGCTAAATTTTCAAATCCAAGATAAAGTCTAGCAAAATCATCGATTCATTGTATTAAGAAGAATTTCATAGTAAGAAGTTACACAAAGTTTATAAAAACAACTAAAGTTACTCCTAAGTTAAATAAATGAGAAACAAAACAAAACAAACAAATAACAATTCTCTCTTTCTTTTCTTTTTTTTGAAGGACTGAAACAAAAGTAGAGAAAACATGTTCAAAAATATTTAAGGTACAATCTGATAATCATATGTGTCTTCTTTAAATTATGTTGTCAGAATTCTGCCACGCCAATAAGCATAGCTGCAATAAACGATAGAGTCCATAATAAGGCATACACCCTATAATCATGTTATCTAGAATTCTTACCACGCCACCCGGTATGGCTGCAAGAAAATCTAGATTTCATAACTAAGATAAGTATAGCTATATCAGGCTCTACGTCCTTGTCATGCTAGCAAATATGACTGCAATAAATTCTAAATTCCATAATAAAGTAGACTTTTACCTTTCTCACTGTCCTTATCAAGTATGTTATCAGGTTATACCTTAATTCCAAAAAAAAATGTATATATACATATAAATTCAAACTCAAATTCAATAACTAGCATCAAGATTCAAAATTCAACAATAATCCATCAAAAATCATAAAAATACAGACTCAAATTCAACCACTAACATCAAGATTCAAAATTCAACAATAATCCATCAAAATCAAGTTCAATAACAGGAAGTAAAGGTAAATCAAATCAGGAAAAAACATATTTCAAATCGAAGTTAAAATAAGATTCTCAAGGGTCGTCCCAGGAATCTCTCAAGGAATCCTAATCGTGATTGAGTACCTTCAAAATATATCATATTCCTACTGCAGGCTGTAGTGGTACTCTAGTTCAAACACCACTACATAAACTCGACCTGCATGGGCTACCACTAAAAACGTGTCACGACCCGCATCCTAGAGTTAGGGTACGAGAACGTAACAACGCCTAGCCTACGCCGCAGTGTCGGCGGTAGAACGCTGTCCTAGGTCTCAATGCATCTAACAGTATAAGACTAAACAGTTTATACTCCCTGAATGGGGGTGACATAGCAGATACAGCCTCAATCACATGTAAGGTAGAGCATGATAAGGATAGATAAAACATAAAATCCAAAAGAGATACAGGAGATAGAAGTCTAAGTGTCTAAGATACATAAACCCAGAAATACATCTCAAAACTCAAATACAGATACAGTAATCCACAAAGTAAATACAACTCCAGACAAAATAAAATAACTACCTAAACAACCCCTACTGTGTCTCCTCTAGGCTAGTAGGCAATCCCAGGCCATCTGTAAAATTTATCAACAGGTCCAGTCAGGACAGGAGCGAGTACAATACATCTCACGCAGATCATAACAGGTTAGAAAATATAAACATGCAAGAGAGTATAATACATAAAACTGAAAGAAAGTACATGATATAAACAGAGAGAGAACTGTAATAGAAATATCTACTATAAGTAGAGAGCTACCAGTGACTAGTGATTTAGAGTACAAAGTCGACATATGAACGGCTGGATTTGCACATGACTATACTAAAGAGGTGCACATGGCTATACTACTTTGGAATTGTTCACATGACTATTTATACTCTCCCACACCCCAATTAATATACAAGGATCCAAACAAGTTATGTTACGTACATGGTTTTCACATGAAGCCCATAAAGGGTGCACATGAAGTATACATGAGAGCTCATACATGAGTGCACATGAAGTTCACATGGGGGGCCCAAAAATGGGTGCACATAAAATTCACATGAAGGCTCATAAATGAGTGCACATGCAATATAGGTTATATATGAGATACATGGGAAACATGACCGATTCATGAGAGCACATGAGAGTACACGAGCGAGCATGAACGAGCATGATGCACATGAGAAACATGAATAACATGAGAGCGAGGAATACACGATGTACATGAAACACATGACATAATGTATCCGATGCTCCCGAGGGAGATAACATCTCAATGTAGGGATCGATATAGTACCAATCCGTGATAATATCGTGACAGCATCAAATAAGGTAAACTAGAGCAGGAATATAATTCTAAGCAAGTTATGAAATGATCAGAGAATGTACTCGCCTGATATCTGAATGTCCAAGGTAAAGATACTATCCGAGAAGGGGTGTCTGGCTCCTAATTAGAACAGCACAAGTCACAACATGTCCAGAAGGGTAATATAAAGCACTACAATGCATTCTACGTGAATCTAGGTTAAACTAGGCCAAAGTCAACCCTTGGTCAACTCTGGTCAACTGCACTAGTCAAACTAGGTCAAGCTAGGTCATGTCCTAACCCAGCAAGTCTTACTAGGCCTAACCAAGACTATCCTAGCAAGCACACATCAATACAAGGCTATACAAGCCAACATACACCCAACTCTATATAGCATGCAATTATTCAATACTCAAATAGGCAAGAATTCACATTAGATATACACTAGGTAATCTATTACTTTAAGCTATACATGTCTACACATATATACACATACATATATTGGTATTCAACATTAGGTCTATAATCATGGCATTTCAATGGCTATATAAACTTATATATTATAATACAATATGCTACCATATATATAATATACATACATAGCTAAGTTAATTATATTCATAAATACTTATTTAAGTGGCTATGTGTGTGTATGTGAACATGGCAAAGGGGCAAGTGAGGGTTAAATGGGCATACATAGTGTATACATATCAAAGAGTGTCAAAGTGTAAGTGAACAAAGTGTCAAGTGTGATAGTGTCAACATAGTGTAAGGGATACATGAGGTAATATAGGATTTATGTTAACATAGAACATTACATATCATTAACTTGTATATTACATACATTACATCTATTATTACATTACATTCATGCTTGCATTCATTCATCATTTATTTATTCTCTTGCACTACTATATGCACCATACATTACATACTATGGAACCTACATATTCATTACAAGCCATACTTATACATGCTTACATTAGATAGGATGTTACACCTTATACATCATTTATTTAACTATTTACTTATGCATGCATTCTCTATTTAGTTACATAATGTATATACATTAACATGGGTTAAAATCAAATAGAACATTATATTACACACAAGGGTGCACAAAATGCATATGCCGAATAGTAACTCCTACTAATAATGAATACTGTACCAACTAAGCATGAATTAAATTCTAGGATTAAATTATGTTATAGATCTATGTGTTAGCTTTCCGAAACTTCAAACGGATCGCGTTTTCATTTTCGGAAACTCCCGGAATCGCGAAAACACCGAGAACGCGTTTGTCTTTCGTACAGCTAACACTCAAATAATTCTCTAGAAAGTTACAGAAAGAATTAGGCCTATTAATATATTTTTTTTGGAAAGCTAACTTCAATACGCTTCTTTTAAAAAAAACGGGAGATTAAACCGAGCTTTGAGCTAGAAGTTATGACATTTCTAAGTTAGGGCTGAAATTAAAAACGTGGATAAAAATCATGACGGATTTAGATAGTTTGAGCCAAAAGAATACACAATATATATCCTAATTATTCACAACAATAATAGCAATAATAATATGAGGAACCACACTCACAAACTTGATTATATAATCATCATGAACCATTTATTACATATATAAATATAGATACACTCTCATTACAATATATATATATAAATCTATATATGTAACATGAACACATCCACAACACAAAGGACACTCCTATGACCTCCAAATGGACACAAAATGGACACAAATGGAGATACAACCATGGGGATCATTCCTATGGGTTCAAAATAGACCTATATGCATGAGGAAATAAAAAAGAGGAGGGATTTATACCTCCCGGTAGATCGAATCGAAGAAAAGCCTTCCCGGAGCGACACCGACACGTAGAGATTCCAAAAGGATACGAACGAGCTCCGAATCCTCCCAAACTTGGGTAGCTTCCTCCTTGGCTAGAATGGAGAAGGAAAGAAGAAGATTTGGTGGTAAAATGGAATGATTTGGTGGAGAAATTGCTAGGGATTGCTCTCTAGGAATTTGGGGAAGAACAAGAGAGAGAAAAATAGATGGATAATGACAAATGGGAGGCTCAACCCTATCCTTATTGTGGCTGACCATAAAGGTGGTTTTGTCCTATTAGGAAAAGTCCAAAAGCCCTTTTTCTAGTCTATTTACTAATACATTGGTAAGGGGTTAAGTCGGGGGTAGTTTGGTCAATCCTAAAACACTAATCCATATTAATACTAACCAAAATAATTAGTCTAGTCACTAACTAAAATTAATATCATGTGGACTAAAATTAATATTATGTGGGCCATGCCTAACTAGTGTGTGGGCCCGCTAGAGTCAAAACTACCCCGGGTCCCCGATACAAGTCGGAAGAGTTGAAATTCGAACCCGACTCAAATAACCCCAAAACAATATCATAAATAATAAAATAATATCAAAATAATTCAAAGAGGTCAAATGCAAAAATATTCTTAGGCCAAAAATGACATTAAAATATCATAATCTCATGGTTAGGCTCTAGGTCAAACATTCTCTAGGGTTTCACTAGCAAAACGTCAAAACCACAAGTCATTGATTTAAATAATTTTAAAATAATTTAAAATCACCAAAAATTATATCATAAATTAAATATTATTATTAAAATAATTATAAACACGAAATTTCAAAATTATCCTCATTTGGGAAACTGGGTGCTACACTAATTGTTGAGTTTACTTAAACTGCCATTAACTGAACTGTCCTCCAGGTTTTAAATTGCTTTTTAACTGAATTAATGAGGCTGAATGATTAAGGTAGGTTCACCTAAATGCATTGGGTACTATCCCACATACTTTGGTTTTGTGAAGGTAAGGGACTTGGTTTCGAACTACATTGGACTATCACTAAATATCTGAGAACATGGGAGTTTCCCTTGTTGTTAACTAATGAGGCAAACTAAGATAGAATGACAGTTGTTAGACTGAACTGAAGGCAATAACCTGAGTTGGTTTTATATATTAGACTGAGACTGATTTTCCTTTCATGATTAGGACTAAATGTCTTATACATGAGCTAAACTGAAACCCAAATTGACACACACTGCTATACACTTTACACACTCTAACCTGTCACACAGGCCATCCTATTTTCCTGCCACTATTTTCAATCTCACACAAACACACACATGACATACACACATATCTAACACACACACCCCCAAATCTATTTCCTATCACTGATTTCCAGGTTTCCCTCACACAACACACACACACAGTCACTCACACACCCTACTTTATTTTCTGTCACACATTTATTAGCACTCACACACACACTTACACACACTCATAGTAATGCCATGTAATGTATGAACCCATGCCATGTGTGATATGCCTAGTGATCTAAACTAATATGGGCATGTGTAGATATGAGTAGACATGTACACTCTATGTGAATGTTGCCTAATGTATATCCTATGATACTAATGTATGCATGCTACATAGGTTGGGTGTTTGTTGGCTTGTATAGCCTTGGAATGGAGTGTGCTTGCTAGGATAGTCTTGGCTAGACCTAGAATGACTTGTTAGTCTAGGTTTAGACTTGGAATGGTTTAGTTGACCTAGTTTGACTAGTTGACCAAGAGTTGACTTTGGCCTAGTGTGACCTAGATTCATGTAGAATGCATCATAGAGCTTTATATTGCCATTCTGGACATGTTCTGACTTGTACTATTCTAATAGGAGGCAGACACCACTCCTCGAACAGTATATTCTCTTCAGACACTCAGGATATCAGGCGAGTACATTCTCTGACCGTTTCATACTTGTCTAGATTTACATTCTTGCTCTAGATTACTGTACTTGATGCTGACATGATTGTTATCACGGATTGGTACTATATGGATCTTCTTTTGAGATGTTATCCCCCTGTATTCACTAAATACATATTGTGATGTGCGCTTCACTTACATATTGTATTTATTGAATACCCTTATCCTTATATACTCATTGTGCATATTGTACTCTCATTATCACATGAGTCCCATGGATAGACCATTGTACGACTATTGTATAACATTGTACACTATTGTATAAGATAACATAACTGGAGTGGATCCTTGTGTATTGATTGGGGAGGGGAGTAGAATTGGTTATGTAATCAAATCCTATTGTACAACATTGTATAACTATTGTATATGTCCATTGTGCACTCACGTACAATGGAGTTACCATTGTATTGTCCAAACCGTTTACATAACCATATTCTACTCTAAATCACATATTACTTACAGTTCTTACTTATCATATATAGATATTCCCTATTATCAAATCTCTGCTGTTTTATATATACATTCTTCTTTCAGCGTTTCCTATATCTTACTCTATTGCATGTTTTATATTTTCTAACTTGATATGAACTGCGTGAGATGTTTTGTGCTCGCTCCTGTCCTGACTGGACCTGTTGAAAATATTACAGAGGATGAGGATGAGGCCTGCGTAGACACCTACGATGGGACAGCTATAGATGACTCTTGTGACCCGGACTTCCAGTCGGATCCACTAGCTGTAGAGGCTGATATTCCTTAGTTTAGGTTTCTCTTATTTCATATTATTGGAGATTTGAGTTGTATATTAGGATCTTGTATATTCTGGATGTTGTTGAGTTTTATCTTAGACACTTAGCATTATCTCTCTCTGTTGTACTTCTTGTGTGGATTTTTGGTTTGCATATCCATCTATCTTATCGTATTCTACCATAGTTGTGATTGAGATATATTCTATTATGTCACCTCCATTCGGAGAGTATAACTGTATATTACCTTACTGTTAGATGTATGTGAACTAGGACAGCGTTCTACCGCCGACACTGCGGCGTAGGCTGGGCGTATTCACCTCTCGTGCCCTTACTCTTTGGTGTGGGTCGTGACAGCTTACCGGCTAGCTAAGCCAAATGGGGATTTGCTAATGATGTCCATCAACGACAAGTTTCTAAAGAAGTATTACATCTGAAGACAGAACCCGCATAGGCACACACATCCCGTAAAAAGGGTGCCTGTCACGATCCGCACCCGCTTTTCCGGATACGAGACGTGTCCAAGCCAGCCTACGCCGCAGAGTCGGCGGTAGAATGCTGTCGAGCCCGCAAGAAATAAATGCTCAAAATATCACATATGCTGCTCATTCACATTTCTAAGTTTATTACAACAGTTACAACATTTATATTTGAAGAAAAATACAATGTTCTCATAATTAATGAAAATAACAACTAGTTCCACTATCTAGGTCGGCCTCAGCATACCCTTGTCTTCCCAGTGCTAAGAGTGATCGCGGCTAAACCTGAAAAATGTTGGTTTCCAGTCAGGAATGGAATAAGTACACAAACCGACGACAATGCGAAAACACAATAGAATTAACAAGACATGAAAATAACATATGAGAGATAAAAACTGGAAGATAACTGATGACATAGCACGATAGAAAAATAAACAAGGAAAAACTAATAAAAGACATCTAAGTCGTGTGAAATATCCTTTTCGACATGTGAACGACTAGGGGGTAAATCCGGCACATGCATGTGTCGTGTACAGGTGCTATTGTTCACGAATAGACATCATGGGATAGTTCTGGGTAGTCCACATGTCTACTAAGATATTTCCCCTCCCGACTACTCCGTGTGACGAGCGTGTCAACAAGCAGCAAGATATATGTATAGACATGAAATGAAAAGACTACTATAAATCGAAAAGCAATCAGAAAGTGCACTTGCCTGAGGTCCTTAGCTGGAGAAACCAATAATACTATACCACTCAATGAGCCACAATCAGTCAACACATGCAGAAGTCTCCAGATACTGAAATAAACAGTACCAACGTTCTCCGAATAGTCAAATTAGCTAGGATTGCCTGTCCTTAAGTCCAATTCTGGACACAGGGGTAAAACGGTAATTTTGGGTCAAAATGGTGTCCGCCGTTGGACCCGCTTTGCACCGAAAAGCATGCCAGAGTCAACAGTCTCTAAAGTCGTCAAACTATATGTCAACAGGTTCGATTTTCCGATACGAACCCAACCGTATGTCTAAAGTTGGATTTCGGCGGGCCGTGCACAAAATTGCCCGTTGAGTACAGGTTAGTCCAAATAGCTAGGGCTGATATGTAGAAATCCGGATTTTGTAGGAGTATGAATTAGTCAAAATCAAGATTTAATCTAATCTAAGAAGAATTTAGGAAAATAATCTCATAATCAATTATGCATAGTTATTTATTTAGAAATTATATTTAGACATAAAATATTCTTTAGTCAAAGGATATTATAAAATATTTATAACTATTATTATTGTATATAAATTATTTAAATATGAGATATATAAACAAGCCCACATTAATAACAATATAGGTCATAATAAAAATAATCAAAATCATAATTATATATACATATGTGCATACTTATTCAAAGTACAAGATGCTGATAATAAACTGAAACATAATTATTAGTATAAAATAATAATAAAATTAATCGGTATACTTCTATACAAATCTATATAGATGAAAGACTTCCCACAATGTCCCATTAGCTCATACAAAATCTACTGTTCTTTTATTCTAAATAACATTAGTCCTAAATATTTTTTTCAGTTGCCTTTACTAACAACAACAATTCCTTGCTACTGTGTTCCCATTAAAATAAAAGAGTTAAACAAGGATTACACTTATTCCTATCAGTTGCAATACAATTAAATAAACTAAAGATAACCAACCCATACTTATTCCAAATAAGAGACAGGGAGAGAGAGAGAGAGCGAGTGAACGGAAAAAGAGGGGAACGCTCACCTGGCTTCGATCGACGGAGAGGACGGAGCTCTCCGGAGCTCGGCGATCGAGGGAGGCGCACAGGCGCGAAAACCTGGAGGCGGTCGCGGTGACAAGGCTGGCGTCGGAGAAGCTCAGCACATGGGTCGAGGCGGATCGGCGTGCAGAGGGACGCGGGGAGGCGAGGAACGGCGGCATACGAGGAGGGCCGATGCGGATCTGAGGTCGTGGAGGAGGATCGGTGGAGTTGGCCACCGTGGTGACGTTCACCGACGCGGCGGACTGGCGAAGGGCGCACCGGATCCCGTTCACGGCTTGGGAACGGTCGGCCCCGGGGGAAACGAAGGCGCAGGTGGCGAGGAGTCTGGAGCACGCCGGGCGCGGCTAGATGCGGGTCTCGCCGACTCGTCGTTGGACGGAGGAATCACGGCGGCGGCAGGAGGTTAGGTTAGAATTAGTGCTTTGAGTTCTGTATCTGTGTCCGACTCAGACACGAGGATTTGTATTGGTGTGAATGACTTGATAAGGGAATGGATGAAGCCACGGACACACGGGTCCGGACACGGTAATTTCTGTGGTGGTGGTGGACACGGACACTTGGGCACAGGATTGGCTATTGGTGTTGCGGTGGTTTTGGGTGTTTGTTGTGGAGGTCGTGGTGGCCGAAGATTAGCGTGAGTGGTGATGGCAGTGATGGTGGTGCGGCGGTGGGAGGCCAGGCGGGGCGCTTGGTCAGAGGGGACGGCCAGAGTATGGCTGTGGACGGAGGGAAGTTTCTGGGTGGTGTTGGCTAGTGCCCTTGGTGTCCGCAGTGGTGATCGATGGTGACGGTGGTGGTGCACTTTTGGCAGTCGACGTATGTCGGGATGGAGCAAGGAAAGATGGTTGCGTCGAAAAGGTGATGGTGTTGTAGTTGTGTGGGGAGAGAGCACCGGAGGTGGAAAGGATTGTTGGTTCCTTATATATTCTGTATAGATGAGGGCGTAGAGAGAGGAGTAGAAAAATAAAGCGTTCCCAATGGATAATCTTCCCAAAAACTTAAATTAAAATCAAATGGAATTTAAACACGATTTTATCTAACCGTTATAGCATAAATGATTGTAAATAATTTAAAATATTATTTTATATTTTATCAACTAGTTTAAATCATGTAAAAGCAGATAACTTTTAAATCAAACAACAATAAATTTTAAAGTGATATTCGATGTTAACCAATAATTTTAATTGTATAAATCTAAATCTTAGACGTTTAATTAGTAATCAATATAATAATTTAAACTAATCATTGTTGATATCATACTAATAGTTTTATTAATCCAAAATTATTTATTTTAAATATTTAGCAATCTTTTTATTCATAGAGTTATTTATGTTTTCTTCAAACTGTTTTCGAAATCAAGGCTTTGAAAGTCTAAAATTAAGAACCAAACATCTTTACAAATAATAACGAAATTCAAGGATAATATTTAGGATTATTAAAACAAATTTGAATCCTATGGAATATCATTAGGATAGAATTAAAACTATATACAAATAAATACCAAAAATCTATTAAAATTATTCGGTTGATCCTTATTAGTCAAGATAACTCAAGATTTCAAAACAAAATCTATATTTTCAATATAGCTACGTAATATTTAGTATCCCAAAATAGAATAAGCTATATCTTTATTAGCAAATCTTTTTTTTATTTATAGAAAACTACTTACAACTTCCAGTATCATTTTGAAACTAACTTAATAAATTCAAAAGCAATAACCAACGTCTTCCAAAATTTCAATAATTAATAAAATATTTTCATCAAACAATTTAATACTCTTAAAATATTTAATTCAAAACTAGTTCTTGATAAAGGAAATAATCATAAAAGTATCGAAAAAAATTACCTTCAAACACTATAATAACAATAAAATTAATTTTAACCAAAATGTTCGAAAAGAGGAGTTACAAATTTACACACCTTAGAAAAATTTTGTCCTCGAAATTTCAAAGGATACAGTTAGGCATGATCGAGAATTTATACGATGAAAGATTAAAATGAGTTAGATCGAAAATACCTTAAGAAAAGATAGCGCGTGGCAAGATTTAAGTTTAGTCAAAGGGTCTAGTCATAATGGTCAATGATATAATCGAGGTAGGATTAGTTAAACAAGAAAAAGTCGTTAGGCACGATCAAGTACTGTTGGAATTATGTAGGCATGGTCAATGATCAAATTATAGACAAAGTCTAAATAGGTTAAAATTACTTAGATACAACTAAGATGCAGTCCCGATCAAGGTTAATCATGCAATTACCCAAACATGATCAAGATTAAAATGGTTAGCACAAGCATGAACGTGGTCAAAATAGTCATGATCATAGTGGAATGAAAATCTAGCATTTGCAATAACTGACTTGAAATATAGGCACGATTATGATTATAGTCAAAGTTTAGTCACGATCAAAGTTATTTAGAAACGATCAACTAATTAGCAAAACTGTTTAGGCCCGATTATAGGGTCAAAAACCTATGAAATGATACGAATTGACTTGATCAAAATATGATAAAAGTAGTCTAGTCGTGATTCGAGACTGTTTAAGGATGATCAAAATAAAATCATTTCGATATGCTTACATATTTATCCAAAATCATTTAGGCAAGAGTTTTAGAACTCGGAAACTAGATACGTTTTAGGAATCTAGTGGAAGAAAATTAAAGTAGTTTTTAAAAGATGACGATTCAAAAAAATAGAAAGAAAAGAAGGAAGGAAGAGCTACCGGTTTATTGAGAAGATGGTAAATAGGATTGAGGCATAAGTCAATTTGGAAACTTAATAGTCATATGCCAATAAAAGATGTAGTCTCTATGGTATTTGAAACTCGCAAACATTTTCGAAGTCACTTTATCGAGAATTTTTGCCTCGCCAGTGTACAGCTAGCTGCAATAAACTCTTGGTTCCACAACTCAAGCAATGATACGGTAACGAATACCCTATCAACTCTATCTAATCTTAACATAACAACTCAAGGATGAAATAGGACACCCAAGACATAGTTTTAATAATGTTCGATCACCCACGCTTATTTGGAATTACTTCAACTTAGGGGTCATGCCTCGCCAGTACGCTGCTGGCTGCAGTGAACCCGTAGTCTCCATAATTCAAATAAATGACGACAGTGCGCTGCTGTCTTTTCCATTGCGAGTCATCAAAAATTATTCCAACTATATCCTCAAGAATTTCAAAGGAGTCTCAAAAGTCATACAAGTTGATAAGAATGCATGTATTTGTTCTTGAAGTGCGGTATCAATTTTAGAGTTTCAGATGATTGATCAGGGAGAAATGGCCGAAGACATTAGAGAGATATAAAATTCATATAAGGCGTTATGTCTACCTACTATGATTATATTCACACAAAAATATATATGTCTAGTCTAAGTAGATCCAAAAATTCCAAAATATCATTTTAAGAGAAGGTTATCCTATAAGTTTAAATAGCAATAATACATATATTATGTCCAATATATAATTTCTAGAAATTATTCAATGCTAGAAATGGACTACCAATATATATATATGTACATCTGTATTTTTACATGGATGATGTTGGTCGCACGATATGACCATAAGGACTTGGGTTGGGTTCGGGTCCAGTCAGGGCTGAATTGGTACAACCAGATTCCCTAAAATCATAATATTAATAAATAACTAATTAAGTCCTTTATAGAGGTCAAGTCGCAACTTAGTCTGATTTTCCTAGTTAGGATACACCTATGGATCGACCTTCTCTACCATAGCTAGAACATTAGTCAAGGCACACGACCACACTATTCGTGCCATGATTTCTAGTCATCTTGTACTCTAAATCTTAACCATGACTAAACCCTTCTATAATTATAATAAAATTCTAAAAATCATAATTTAACTCAAATAAATAAAAGTTTACTTTAAAAAAATTCAGAAAGAGGGGTTACGGTCAAGAATTGGATTCCGGAAAGGCCTAAGTTGATGAGTAAAGAGTCTACCCACCTTAGGTCACATCGTCGTATAAAATGTAATAGTGTATCTATAAAACTTTTTAGGCCATCTAAATTTAGTAAATTGCATGGCCTAATCCTTAACTACCCAATAATCAAATTAATAAGGGACTCTTATTCCTAGTCATTCTCCTAAATTAATTCAATCCTAATTATGAATGAGCATTTCCTAATCGCAGGCTCGCAGCAGTACGACTAATATGGTACTACCGCGAGTTCGCATAATTTACGAAAACGGACCTGCATGGGCCACCACAAAAACTTGTCACGACCCGCACCCGCTTTTCCGGATACGAGACGTGTCCAAGCCAGCCTACGCCGCAGAGTCGGCAGTAGAACGCTGTCGAGCCCGCAAGAAATAAATGCTCAAAATATCACATATGCTGCTCATTCACATTTCTGAGTTTATTACAACAGTTACAACATTTATATTTAAAGAAAAATACAATGTTCTCACAATTAATGAAAATGACAACTAGTTCTACTATCTAGGTCGGCCTCAGCATACCCTTGTCTTCCCAGTGCTAAGAGTGATCATGGCTAAACCTGAAAAATGTTGATTTCTAGTCAGGAATGGAACAAGTACACAAACCGACGACAATGCGAAAACACAATAGAATTAACAAGACATAAAAATAACATATGAGAGATAAAAACTGGAAGATAACTGATGACATAGCATGATAGAGAAGTAAACAAGGAAAAACTAATAAAAGATATCTATCTAGGTGGTGTGAAATATCCTTTTCGTCATGTGAACGGCTAGGGGGTAAATTCGGCACCTGCACGTGTCGTATACAGGTGCTATTGTTCACGAATAGACATCATAGGATAGTTCTGGGTAGTTCACATGTCTACTAAGATATTTCTCCTCTCGACTACTCCGTGTGACGAGCGTGCCAACAAACAGCAAGATATATGTATAGACATGAAATGAAAAGACTATTATGAATCGAAAAGCAATCAGAAAGTGTACTTGCCTGAGGTCCTTAGCTGGAGAAACCAATAATACTATACCACTCAATGAGCCACAATCAGTCAACACATGCAGAAGTCTCCAGATGCTGAAATAAACAGTACCAACGTTCTCAAAATAGTCAAATTAGCTAGGATTTCCTGTCCTTAAGTCCAATTCTGGACACAGGGGAAAAACGGTAATTTCAGGTCAAAACGGTATCCGCCGTTGGACCCGCTTTGCACCGAAAAGTGTGCCAGAGTCAACGGTCTCTAAAGTCGTCAAACTATATGTCAATAGGTCCGGTTTTCCGATACGAACCCAACCGTATGTCTAAAGTTGGATTCCGACGGGCCGTGTACAAAATCACCCGTTGAGTACAGGTTAGTCCAAATAGCTAGGGCTGATATGTAGAAATCCGGATTTCGTAGGAGTATGAATTAGTCAAAATCAAGATTTAATCTAATCTAAGAAGAATTTAGGAAAATAATCTCATAATTAATTATGCATAGTTATTTATTTAGAAATTATATTTAGACATAAAATATTCTTTAGTCAAAGGATATTATAAAATATTTATAACTATTATTATTGTATATAAATTATTTAAATATGAGATATATAAACAAGCCCACATTAATAACAATATAGGTCATAATAAAAATAATCAAAATCATAATTATATATACATATGTGCATACTTATTCAAAGTACAGGATGCTGATAATAAACTGAAACATAATTATTAGTATAAAATAATAATAAAATTAATCGGTATACTTCTATGCAAATCTATATGGATGAAAGACTTCCCACAATGTCCCATTAGCTCATACAAAATCTACTGTTATTTTATTCTAAATAACATTAGTCCTAAATATTCTTTTCAATTGCCTATACTAACAGCAACAATTCCTTGCTACTGTGTTCCCATTAAAATAAAAGAGTTAAACAGGGATTACAATTATTCCTATCAGTTGCAATACAATTAAATAAACTAAAGATAACCAAACAATACTTATTCCAAATAAGAGACATGGAGAGAGAGAGAGAGCAAGCGAACGGAAAAAGAGGGGAACGCTCACCTGGCTTCGATCGACGGAGAGGACGGAGCTCTCCCGAGCTCGGCGATCGAGGGAGGCGCACAGGCACGAAAACCTGGAGGCGGTCGTGGCGACAAGGCTGGCATCGGAGGAGCTCAGCGTGCAGGTCGAGGCGGATCGACGAGCAGAGGGACGCGGGGAGGCGAGGAACGACGGCATGCTGTAGGCCTTTAAAAATGACAGTCACGCTGAGTTGATCAGAACAAGTCCAGCAGTCACGCTGAGTTGATCAGGACAGAGTCACGCTCAGTTGATCCAGACAATATTTACAAATCACGCTGGGAGACAGCTCATCATTTGTCAGAGAGTCATTATGACTGACAGTACGACAGTCGAAGAATGTCTCTTCGTATACCACGTATACACAGAACTCGAGAGATCACCGCCGTCTATTGCGTGACTTTCGAAATCTTCTTCAGCAAGACTCAGCCTTCATCGAGTTGGCGTACCAAAAAGGGTTTCTTGTTATTTAATGCGACTGACAAAGCAATCACTGTCAGAGATTTTGTGTCAGTCAAGACACGCCAAATCAAGACAGCTGGCAGTCCTATCTCAAGTCTGTGTGTATCTTTGAGTTCTTCACCTCAAGTTTGCGTGGATTCGGAAGTTTTCTTCCTCAAGTCTGCGTGGATTTTGAAGCTTTTTGCTTCGATTCTGCGTGGATCCTGAAGCTTCTTGCCCCAAGTTCGCATGGATTTTGAAGCTTTCTACACCGAGTTTGCGTGGATTTCGTCTTCAACAAGTCTGCGTGGATTTCATCAAATTGGAGTACGTGGCAGCCACGCCACTGATCTCTCGCCTGCGTGTCCTATAACTTGCACACGACTCACGCATGATCGCCATGTGTCCAACAGATACAGGCCACGTCCAGTAACTGCTCACAACCTTGCGTATGTTAAATCCTGCGTGATTTTCAACTAAGCACAGGCTGTGAAGAAAGTTATCTTTTCAGTTTTATTTTCGACTCTATAAATAGAGTTCTTTTTCTTATTCATTGTAGAGATACACTGATATCTACTGTCAAAATTTTGAGAGCTTTTCTTCTTCGCATAGTCCAAGGGATAAAGCGATCGTCTTCTAGATCGGACTCCCACAGTTGTAATTTTCCCAGAAACACAATAAATAAAGGAATTTATTTATGGAAAACAAATTGGCGACTTTGCTGAGGAAAACCATCTCCTCTTCTGAGATGGCAACAACTCAATGCGACACTTCGTCAATCGGTTCGACGAAGAAGGTGATGACGATCCAATTCGATCAACTCGCCTATGAAGAAATACAGCGGGCTAAGAGTGGCAAACCCACTCCAGCCTCCATTACCACTGCCAAATTGAAGGGATACTCTGTCTATGTCCCTAAGAATCAGTTGGCAGTCAATGGTGAAGTCTCTGCCACAGTGTCTACTCCTAACACTGGCAAGCACTCTACTGCAAGCACGCACACTCTTGTGCGCTCAAAGATGACAGTAATTGAAAGTCACGCTGACAGTACTGGCTCCTTAGCCAAATCTGTTCCAGCGTGCAAATTCAACCTCAAAAGTCACGCTGAAGTACTGGCTCCTTAGCCAAATTTGTTCCAGCGTGCAAATTCAACTCTAAAAAATCATGCTGATAGTACTGGCTCCTTAGCCAAATCTATTCCAGTGTGTAATCCCACATTCAACAGTCACGCTGACAGTACTGGCTCCTTAGCCAAATCTGTTTCAGCGTGTAATTCTAAATTCAAAAGTCACGCTAACAGCTCTGGTTCTTTAACCAAGTCTGTTTCAGCATGTATTTCATCCAAGAAGAATGGCTCTTTAGCTATCTCTTCTTCTTTACCAAGTTCTCCTAGAATTGGGGGTGGTCTTCCACACAAAGTCCCTTCGAAAAGGAATAACTCTTTAGTTGTTTCTTCTGCTCCTGTAGTTTTTACTTCAGGAACAGCTTTGACTGACACTTTTGTTAGTCAAAGGAAAGGAGATGGTCTTTTGACTACTCTTCCTTCTGGACATTCTATGTCTCAAAACTTGAATGAGTCTAAGAAGAAACATTCCTTAATGTCTTCTTCTATGACTTCTTCAAATTGGGCACAGAATCTATCTAGAAAAGAAGGTCTGTTACCAACTCCTAATCAAAGGGATGGTTCAACTCTTCCTTCTCTGCAAATATCAAGATCAATGGAAGGAAAACTCCATGTTTCCAAAACTAATGTGTTACCTTTAACTGATCTAAGAACAAAACTTAGCACTTCTGGTTGTAAGAAACCATATCAGTTGGAAACAAGGATAAGAGATCCAGATGCAGAGTATGCAAGAAACTATGTGGCTCATATCAGTCACTCTCTGTATAATCAAGAGCCATCAAGAACCAAGAACAGGAAATATACTCCTCAATCTTCACAAACAGATTTACGAGAACATCTTTAACAGAAGAGAAGGAGTAATTCTATGACAAAAGATCATGCTGAATGTGACTTCTATCCAAGAGTCATAATTCAGTACAGATGTCAATCAATGGTTCAAAACCATGGTGATCATGAGTGTGACTTCCAGCCAAGAGTCATAATGCAATGCAGATGTCAAACTAAACAACAATCTATTTTCAATCGGATTCAGTGTGAACCTATGCCTGATGAAGATGAGCCTTTGTTTGCTTCTGTCAACATGACCTCTCGGGATGCTGGGGGTAGAGCTGATAGTCCAGATGGAGTATATAGAAACACCAGAGCAAGAGTCCTGGCCTCTAGTCAAAGAAACTTGATCTCTGAAGATGATTCTGAATTTCTAGGAGAATCTAACTTCCCACCTCTTTCTACTGGGGGTAGTTCTCCTCTAAATGACTTTGATGCACGAAGCAGTGATTCAGAGCATACAACATCCACTAATTCATCAATAATCCCTCGTACAGTCACTACATATATGGTGGATGGGAATACTGAATTGAACAATGAACCTTCTTCTTCGGTTACTCCTCAGGACCAAAGAATTGCTTCTTTGGAACAGCAAATGAAGTCTATGGCTGATACTATGAAGTCGATGTATGAACTCATGACAGCTCAGTTGCAGAATCGACAGACTGTATCAGATGACATACCAACTGACACTGATATAAGTCCAGTACAAGTTCCTCCAGCAGTACAATCCAATACTCCTGGACCAGCTCAACCAAATCCTAGTCTCTCTGGAGCTGGGGGTAGTGCTTACAATGTTGTTCCTCCTCCTAACTATTCTCTACAAGCTACAACTCCACAATCCTCCAGAGTTGTTAATGAAGAATTGAGGAATCTCAAAACTCAATTCGAGGCATTCAAACAGAAAGATGGTTTACAAAGGTTAGGCATCAAGCAACCTTACCCGATAGAATGAAAGCAAGTATCATATCCTCCTAAATACAAGCCTCCTACTATCTCATTCTATGATGGAACCACTTCTCCAAGTCAATTTATTAATCATTTTGAAGTGATGACTGACCAGTTGCAACCAAGTGATACTCTCCTTACTCGGGTATTTATTGGATATCTCAAGGGAACTGCTTATGAATGGTATAGAAGTCTCCCAGATGGGTGCATTACCTCATTTGCTGGTTTCAAACAGATGTTTCTTGAACGGTTCTATGAAGGGCTCAATGACATGACTATGTCTGCTCTTATCAGAATCAAGCAGAAAAATAATAAAACTACAGAGGATTACATTGAACGGTTTCGAAGAGAAGCTCTAAAGATGCCTCTTGGAACTCCTGATGCTGTCACCATCGACACATACAAATCAAACTTGTTGCCAATCATCAGCATGTGGACAGGATCCACCCAATTCCAAGACTGGCCTTCTTTCATAGTTAGTGCCAAGGCTGCAGAAATTAGTGCTGAAACCTTCAAAGGTTTAGGAGTGCAGATGACTCCCAAAGAAACAGGTTAAGGTACTAACAATAAAAACAATGCTCGCAAAGGAAAAAAAAACTCTTGAAGTTAATTTTCAGAGCAAAGATGTATCAACTGTTCAAACTCCTGCCTCTACAACTCAACAACCAAGAACACCTCGCCCCAAAGAAGAATACTCTTTCGATGATGACGATGTCCTTAGTATCTTTGAATGTCTGCTGAAAGGTAATAAAATACAATTACCTGAAATCAAGAAACCTGATGAAGCTGGTAAGACAGATCATCCCAAATACTGTCCATACCACAGAATGCTGGGTCATACAATTCGTACATGTTATGTACTGAAAGGAAAGATCCAAGAAATGATTAAGTCTGGAGCTATCTCCCTTACTCCAAAAGAGAAGACCGTCACCTCCAACGTCGTCTTTATGCAATTCGGAGACTTCCCTCCTCAACTCCTGGAAAGTGGGATCGTTCCTATTCCCAAGGCAACTCTTGAAATAGTGAATATTCCTCCTCCACATTCTGAAGGATTAGTGCCAATCACTTTGGAAACTGGAGAAATTATGTGGATTCATCCTGACCTAGTGGCAGATTTTGAATCACCCTCTCCTCAAAAGACTACTTCTCAAAAGTCCAAGAAGGCTGGAAAGATTAAGTCATGTCATATGACATCTCTGGGATCTACCTCCGACACAGAGCCAAAAGATAAAGAAGAAGCACTTGTTAGTGCTACTCGAACGGGGAAACCTTATCTAAAGGATTATTCCAAGAATCCTGAGGATACTCCTGATATCCCTCCAGCTGATAGAGATGCTCCTAATGCTCCTCCTGAAGAAGAATCATCTACTGCACCTGTTCCTTCAACTACACCGGTTGAACCTGTTCCTCCCAAGCCTACAGTTCTGGAGAAAGGCAAACAACAGGCTCGGTTTGATAAACCAATCAAGAAGTCTCCTCCTCTTGGGCTTCAGAAGCCTTACAATTTCGATATTCTAGCTCAACTTGCTAATACTCCAGCTAGAATGTCCCTCTTCGAACTTTTACGTCTTTCTAAAGAGACTCGGGAGACGTTAAGTGAAGCACTTCTTCAGGCAGACTCTTGTCTTGCACAGTTAAAGAAGCCAGATGCAGAACCTGCCACTTGCTTACATTGCAACAGTGTACTGGAGATTATTCCAAATATCACCTTTTCATAAGAGGACATGCTACTGGAGGATAATCGACATGATCGGCCTCTCTACTATACTGGTTATATCGATACGATGAAGATAGATCGTATCCTTATTGATCCAGGGTCTGCTATAAGCATCATGCCAAAGAGCCTATTGGATGAACTAAAAATCCCTCTTCACAAACTCTCCAAGACGGTTACTACTATCTTGGGATTCAATCAAAGCCGAAGCGAGCCTTTGGGAAAGATTCATCTGAAGCTTCAGATAGGCAATTTCAGATCCAAAGTCACTTTCTATGTGATCGAGATCGTAGGATCCTATAATCTTCTTCTTGGGAGGCCCTTTCTTCATGAAAATAATGTGGTGCCTTCTACTCTTCATCAGTGTTTTAAGTACATTGATAGCAATGGAAGAGTACAAAAAGAAGTTGCTGATATAAATCCCTTCCATAGGGTAGAAGCTTATTTCAATAATTCCCGAATGTACAAAGAAGAGTATACAAGGATCATACAAGCCATGGAGAAAGAGGATTCACAAAGTGAGACCTTAATAATCCCTGTTAAAGGTCGAACTACTCAACAACAATCTCCCAAACTCTCTGGAAAAGGCTCTTTAATCATTCCAGTAAGTGGATGGACCTCTCCACTATCTCAGTCATCTACTCAAGATACTCTGATCATTCCTGTTGGAGGACGGACTACTCTTCCATCTCAAGTTTCAAGGGAGCTCACCTCTTCTGAGCCATTTGTTATCGATCTTAATCGAAACAAAGCTTCTTCTTCTTCTTCTTCTTCTCCCCCTTTAGTCATTGACTTGGCTAAAATCTCTAAGGCCCAGCCTTCTCCTAATGTAAATACTGCTGCTTTTATATTTAATGAAAAGTCTCCACCTTTGCAGTACGCTGATGTATACAATTATGTTCATAGTTATTTACATCTGTTAGATGACTTGAGCACAATAACCATTGGAGTTGTATAGACTGTTCATACAGATGTATCCCTAGAACCAGTACAATCTTCATACTTCCTAGTTCCCTGCAGAAAGCCAGAAGATATTCCAATATTCTTCTACAAAGGACCCCAAAGTCCTCCTGATTTAGAAGATGATGACAGAAATGATGATACTGGAAGATTACAACTACGTCGTTATAGTCAGCAATCTAAAGACATCATCAAAAATATGGGCTATGACTTCAGGACTGGCCTCAATAGTGGAAAAGGAAGAAAAATGCCTATTCGTATTCCTCCTCTGAAATATGGGAGGACGAAATGCGGATTAGGCTATATTACTCCTACTCCTTTCATCAATATTATCCATGAAGATCCTGAATCTGACGAAGATAAGAGATCTGATTCTTCTAGTACTACTTCTTGGGATTCCGATACAAGTATCGGGGACTTCTACTGCAACATTCTGTCTTCCAACATGGTTTCTATTGATCATTCTGAAGAAAGTGATGAAGACGAAGAAGAATTTGAAATCTCACCTGAATCAGAACAATGGGCTCAAAGGTTAGATAATCAATGGGAGTTTCGATTTGAGCAAAAAGAACCTCCGACTGAAGATAAACTTGTTCAAATAAATGTTGGTGAAGAGGGATACCCCAAACCAATATTCATCAGTGAAAGTCTTTCAGAAGCTGATAAGCAAGACATGATCAAGCTCATTCGTGATTACATCGACGTCTTCGCTTGGAGTTATGAAGATATGCCAGGGCTTGATCCACAAATTGTAACTCACAAGCTCAATATCTTGCCGAATGCTAAACCGGTCAAATAACAACAGCGACGATTTCGTCCAGATATTATGGATGCAATTGAAGCTGAAGTCAATAAACTCATGGCCTCCGGGTTTATTAGAGAGGAACAACATCCCGATTGGGTGGCTAACATAGTTCCTGTCCTTAAAAAGACTGGCAAGATCAGAGTATGCATAGATTTCCGCGATCTCAATGCGGCATGCCCTAAGGACAAATTCCCTCTACCAATTACTGATGTCATGATCGATAATACCTGTGGATTTGAACGGATGTCATTCATGGACGGGTATTCTGGGTACAATCAGATTAAAATGTTTCCAGATGATGAGAAGCACACTTCTTTCAGAACGCCGATTGGTACATACTGTTATACAGTTATGCCATTCGGTCTCAAGAATACAGGAGCAACTTATCAACGAGCTATGAGCACTATATTCTGTGAATATTTGCGAAAAACAGTCGAATGCTACGTTGATGATATTGCAGTCAAAAGTCGACAAAAGGAGGATCATATCCAAGATTTGAAGACTATTTTTGATCTAATGCGTAAGCATCAATTAAAGATAAACCCTACTAAGTCCTTCTTAGGCGTCTCTAGTGGTAAATTTCTCGGCTTCGTCATTACCTCTAAAGGTATACACGTGGATCCCGAGAAGATCAAAGCCATCCAAGAGATGCGTCCTCCACGCACCTTAAAAGAGCTACGAGGATTTCAAGGAAGGATCGCTTATATCAGGAGATTCACCTCTAATTTATCAGGACGCTGCAGACCATTCAACAAACTTATGAAGAAAGGTGTCTCTTTTGTCTGGAATGATGAATGTCAGAAAGCATTCGATGATATAAAACAATATCTGATAAGCCCTCCAGTATTGGTACCTCCCATTTCAGGAATTCCATTTCTCCTATATACTCGAGCAATGAGTCATTCATTGGGTGCATTACTTGCTCAAAAGAATCAAAATGGCCATGAACAAGCCATTTATTATCTCAGTCGTACTATGATCGGAGCTGAACCTCGTTATTCACCGGTCGAAAAAGAATGTCTAGCCTTGATGTTCGCTGTTCAAAAGACACAACATTATATCATTGGCCAGACTATTCATGTCATCTCCAGGATCAATCCTATACGGATCATGATGAAGAAACCCAGTGTTTTGAATTCTCGACTGGCTAATTGGGGAATCCTACTCGCTCAGTATGACATGTACTATATTCCTCAGAAGTCAGTCAAAGGACAAGCTTTAGCTGATTTTCTGGCTGCTCACTCAATTCCAGAGAATTCAAAACTCTATGACAAAATCCCAGATGAAGTCCTAGATTCAAATCAAATTGCTAAAGAAGATCCTACCTGGCATTTATTCTTTGATGGAGCTTCAAGGATAGGTCCTAATGGTGATATTGTCGCTGGAGTTGGAATCGTTCTTGTATCGTCGGAAGGTCTTGCTATCCAAAGAGCTTATTCTCTCGATCAACCAGATCAGTTATATCTATGGTTTCTTCATTTGAAGAATTCTTTATTGAACATGTAAGGCGAGCATGTAATACAGAAGCTGATGCTCTAGCTAATCTTGCGGCGGTGTTGGCTATTCCGATCAGACGGCAACAAATGATTATTGTTCGTAATCGAGAATTATTTTATCTTGAAAATAACCTGACCCTAGGACTTCCAGTTGACATTGAAGAATCAACATCTCATGACGTCAACACAACAAGAGGATTTGGATTCAGTCGTAAATCGATGTCATCTTCGTCTGATTCCAGCATGGAATTTATCTTCAGTAACTCGGCCGAGAATCAAAATACGGATAAAGATTGGAGACTTTCTTTCTTGGATTTCGTATTATATGATATTCTTCCGGATGATCCGAGTGAGGCAGCATCTATCAGACGACGATCACTCAGATTCTATTACAATCATACAACAAAAACCTTATATCGTCGAGCTTATGATGGTTTACTTCTTCGATGTGTTGCTGGTGACGAGGCTCAACAAATCATTCGTGAAGCACATGATGGAATTTGTGGTGCACATCAGCCTGGACCAAAACTTCAAGACCGTATTCGACGTATGGGTTATTATTGGCCCACTATGGTATCTGATGCCATCGAATACGCCAAGAAGTGTAAAGCCTGTCAAATCCATGCGAATTTTATTCATCAACCTTCGGAATTTCTACATCCGACGGCAGCATCATGGCCCTTCGAAGCTTGGGGCATGGACATCATTGGTCCAATCAATCCGCCATCATCAAAAGGTCATCGGTTTATTCTCGCAATAACCGATTACTTTTCCAAATAGGCTGAAGCCATTCCTTTATCTGAAGTTAAGACGTCCAATGTCATCAGCTTTATTAAGCATCATGTTATCTACAGATTTGGTGTTCCTCGACGCATTATTCATGATAACGGACCACAGTTCGTCAGTCAGAAGTTTACTCGATTCTGTGATGATCACCGGATCAATAATGTGGCTTCTACCACGTATAATCCGGCAGCTAACAGATTAGCAGAAGCTTTCAACAAGACCATCATTAAACTCCTAAAGAAGTTTGTCTCTACTAACAAACGTAATTGGAGTGAGAAGCTCGGTGAATGTTTGTGGGCTTATCGCACTACAGTTCGTAATGCTACTAAATGTACACCCTTTTCTCTGTTGTATGGTTGCGAAGCTGTTCTTCCATTAGAGATTCAAATTCCTTCTTTAAGGATAGCAATCGCTAATAAACTCACTGCTAAAAATAATGATCGTCTTCGACTTTAGGAATTAGAAGCTCTGGATGAAAAGCGATTATCTGCTCAACAGAATATTGAATTCTATCAAGCTAAGATCTCAAGAGCTTTTAATAAGAAAGTCAGAGTTCGAGCATATCAAAAAGGAGAACTTGTTCTAACAGTCAGACGTCCTATGACTATGACTCATATGAGCAAGGGCAAATTTGACGCAAAGTCGAAAGGTCCCTATATTGTGAGCAAAGTTTTCTCAAATGGAGCTTATCAACTCTCAAAATTGGATGGTCGAAAAGTCTTGATGCCTATTAATGGCAAATTCCTTAAAAAGTACTATGTATAAATGCTTGTAATCATCAAACAGTTTTATGTTTAGAAATAAAATTTTTATTTTATTTTTAATCATGAATGATGATACATGATATTAAGGAAGATCACTATCATCCTTTTCTACATTTGGACGTGGGCCACTGCCATCCTTCTCGAAGACGTGATCAGCAAAAGAGCTGAGGATCTCCTTGCTGGAACTCATAAGAAACTTGCAAGCTGCCATCCTCATGGCTTCTTCTCCTTCAGTCATTCCTGGTTCGAGCAGGAAGTCCAGAATGTCCCTTGGTGGCTTGGGTGCAGACGAACCTTCGCCTGCTTCCACCTTCTTCGATTGAATTGGATCAGCAGGGTGTTCTTCAGTGCCTTTCTGAACCTTCATGGCGATTTCAGCCTTCTTGGATGCTTCTTCAGACGACATTTTTATGTTTGAAAGAAGAAGCGTTCATTCTTGTCAGATTTCTGCTATATTTATAGGCAGAAGTTCCTCAAATAATGAAGCGTCACATTCATCCGACGATTCATACATTCATTAATACTTGACGGTTCAACCGTTCATTTATTACATTTATTCGACAGTTCATCTGTTCATCATTTCCTAAACGATTCGTCCGTTCATAATCTTCTATCAATTTATTAAGTGGGAATTCGTTATTGATCACATTTTTATAACCTCTGAATCAATTCCGAATCTACTTACTCATTTGTCATTCTTTTTGACCTCTGCATAGAAATCAATCTACTTTCTTTTTGAGTTCCTACATATTATCACGTCCATAATACCTCTGATAATATCATATACTCTAAAACAGAAAAGAAGATTTCATTATCTATCATGTCCACAATTCATCCACAAATACAAATCTTTGAGCATAGAAGGATTATCATTTCCATTCTCATTTCACCACAAAAAGTCTATTACATTTTCTTAGACTTTCTTACAAATCATAATGGAAATCTATTACAAATCTTGGATTTTCATTCTATGTACAACTGAGATCTATTTCTTCTTGGATCTTCTCTGGCAATCTCGTTGTTTGTGGCAATTCCTGGGTGTCCAGCAGGAATCAAACTCTGGTCTTATCTCTCAGACGAGAGGAGAACCACAGAGTAGGGCAACACGAAAATGTGTTGCTGCCAATACAATTGGTGGATTGGGGGTAACCTCTCAAGGAAGACAGGAATGTATCCAAACCTTGGGATACAATTCCTAGTTCTGCCATGAAAGGAACTCTACTACCCGATTTCTCGGGGTAGAGTTGACTCCACCATCCAACTCTCGTGTATAAAGGCTCTTCCTACCATCTGAGGAAGACCCTTCTATCCCACGAAGAGTTCTGAGTTGTCTAATGTACGCGTCAAAAGCGTATGAGCTCCCTGATGTTAGTGTCAGCAGGATATTCTCCACAGCATCCACATCACCAATGCCAGTTCTGAAGAAAATTTTCAACCGAGCTTCTGCAGAGAACAGCAAAGAAAAAGAGAATTAATCAACAGAAATGTTATTTGACACGCACTGACTTGTCAAGCGTGCATTGTTCAATCAGAAACAGAAAGCCTATCTTCAACAGCAAAAATAGTACGCGTACTATACTGGACTTACCTTCAAGTTTGGTGCTAAGGATTGGCAAACTCATGTTTGATACAGTATGCAGAAATCGAACATTAGAAGGCATTGCTTTCCTGTTTGAGAATGAAATCTGTCAAAAATTTCGTTCTCAGAGAAGAAGAAGAAGAATGAGAGATGAGTATCTTTGAAACTCAGCTGCCTATTTAAAGGACAAAGTACAAGTCTATTCTTGGAAAAGATCCGCGTAAATAGCGCTCGTAAACCATGGAATGAATGACACGTGTGCTTTGGAAGACAGCGCAACATTGGAAACAGTCAAAGAGTGCTAATTAACATTCTTCATTAATGCACGCTATTCAATGCAAAAGTTGTACTACGTTCTTCAAAACAGGCACTGATGGCCTTACAAAAGACAAGACAAAAAGAATACAATAAGAGCATGAAAAACACGCTCTATTTCCCAGAACGGCTGAGCTTGGTGCCCAGTTCTTCTACGCTCTTGACACCCATGCGGTGCAACAGAGCCTTAAACATTTCACGCTGCTCTATGAGGCTGCGCCCATCAGAAGAGGACGAGCCATCCAACCCAAAATAGCTCAAGAAATTCTTGGCTAGTTGCATGGGATCATCTTTGAGCTCGAAGACAAAGGGCTCTGGCTCTTCACCTCCAAAAGTAGGGTCACCATGGGAACAAAAGCCCAACTTGCGTGCTTCTTCCTCAGCTTCTTCCTTTGGTGTCATGTTGACGTAAGATGAAGATTAAAAATGAATCTTCTCCCTGTTTATATAACAGAGTTCGCCGGCGGTTCATATTCCACCATAAATTGGATACAATCAGTCTCGAAAAATGAAGAGTCATCATGACATTTAAAGAACTTCGAAGTCTTTCCGACTTCCGAAAAATTTAAAGACATCTCAGCGTGATTAAATTCAAAGTATTTCGAAAATTTTGAAGTCTTTTCAATTTTTGAAAACTTTGAAGGGGGTTTTGTAGGCCTTTAAAAATGACAGTCACGCTGAGTTGATCAGAACAAGTCCAGCAGTCACGCTGAGTTGATCAGGACAGAGTCACGCTCAGTTGATCCAGACAATATTTATAAATCACGCTGGGAGACAGCTCATCATTTGTCAGAGAGTCATTATGACTGACAGCACGACAGTCGAAGAATGTCTCTTCGTATGCCACGTATACACAGAACTCGAGAGATCACCGCCGTCTATTGCGTGACTTTCGAAATCTTCTTCAGCAAGACTCAGCCTTCATCGAGTTGGCGTACCAAAAAGGGTTTCTTGTCATTTAATGCGACTGACAAAGCAATCACTGTCAGAGATTTTGTGCCAGTCAAGACACGCCAAATCAAGACAGCTGGCAGTCCTATCTCAAGTCTCCGTGTATCTTTGAGTTCTTCACCTCAAGTTTGCGTGGATTCGGAAGTTTTCTTCCTCAAGTCTGCGTGAATTTTGAAGCTTTTTGCTTTGAGTCTGCGTGGATCCTGAAGCTTCTTGCCCCAAGTTTGCGTGGATTTTGAAGCTTTCTACACCGAGTTTGCGTGGATTTTGTCTTCAACAAGTCTGCGTGGATTTCATCAAATTGGAGTACGTGGCAGCCATGCCACTGATCTCTCGCCTGCATGTCCTGTAACTTGCACACGACTCATGCATGATCGCCATGTGTCCAACAGATACAGGCCACGTCCAGTAACTGCTCACAACCTTGCGTATGTTAAATCCTGCGTGATTTTCAACTAAGCACAGGCTGTGAAGACAGTTATCTTTTCAGTTTTATTTTCGACTCTATAAATAGAGTTCTTTTTCTCATTCATTGTAGAGATACACTGATATCTACTGTCAAAATTTTGAGAGCTTTTCTTCTTCGCATAGTCCAAGGGATAAAGCGATCGTCTTCTAGATCGGACTCCCACAGTTGTAATTTTCCCAGAAACACAATAAATAAAGGAATTTATTTATGGAAAACACATGTGAGAAGGGCCGAGACGGATCTGAGATCATGGAGGAGGATCGGTGGTGCTGGCCACCGTGGTGACGTTCACCGACGCAGCGGACTGGCGAAGGGCGCACCAGATCCCGTTCACGGCTTGGGAACGGTCGGCCCCGGGGGAAACGAAGGCGCAGGTGGCGAGGAGTCTGGAGCACGCTGGGCGCGGCTAGATGCGAGTCTCGCCGACTCGTCGTTGGACGGAGGAATCACGGCGGCAGCAGGAGGTTAGGTTAGGATTAGGGCTTTGAGTTCTGTATCTGTGTCCGACTCGGACACGAGGATTTGTATTGGTGTGAATGACTTGATAAGGGAATGGATGAAGCCACGGACACACGGGTCCGGACACGATGATTTCTGTGGTGGTGGTGGACACGGACACTTGGGCACATGATTGGCTATTGGTGTTGCGATGGTTTTGGGTGTTTGTTGTGGAGGTTGTGGTGGCCGAAGATTAGCGTGAGCGGTGATGGCAGTGATGGTGGTGCGGTGGTGGCGCCTATGGTGGTGGTGATGTAGACAGAGGGAGGCCAGGCGGGGCGCTTGGTCAGAGGGGACGGCCAGAGTATGGCTGTGGACGGGAGGAAGTTTCTGGGTGGTGTTGGCTAGTGCCCTTGGTGTCCGCAGTGGTGATCGATGGTGACGGTGGTGGTGCACTTTTGGTAGTCGACGTATGTCGGAATGGATCCAGGGAAGATGGTTGCGTCGAGAAGGTGATGGTGCTGTAGTTGTGTGGGGAAAGAGCACCGGAGGTGGAAAGGATTGTTGGTTCCTTATATATTCTGTATAGATGAGGGCGTAGAGAGAGGAGTAGAAAAATAAAGCGTTCCCAATGGATAATCTTCCCAAAAACTTAAATTAAAATCAAATGGAATTTAAACACGATTTTATCTAACCGTAATAGCATAAATGATTGTAAATAATTTACAATATTATTTTATATTTTATCAACTAGTTTAAATCATGTAAAAGCAGATAACTTTTAAATCAAACAACAATAAATTTTAAAGTGATATTCGATGTTAACCAATAATTTAAATTGTATAAATCTAAATCTTAGACGTTTAATTAATAATCAATATAATAATTTAAAATAATAATTGTTGATATCATACTAATAGTTTTATTAATCCAAAATTATTTATTTTAAATATTTAGCAATCTTTTTATTCATAGAGTTATTTATGTTTTCTTCAAACTGTTTTCGAAATCAAGGCTTTGAAAGTCTAAAATTAAAAACCAAACATCTTTGCAAATAATAACGAAATTCAAGGATAATATTTAGGATTATCAAAACTAATTTGAATCCTATGGAATATCATCAGGATAGAATTAAAACTATATACAAATAAATACCAAAAATCTATTAAAATTATTCGGTTGATCCTTATTAGTCAAGATAACTCAAGATTTCAAAACAAAATCTATATTTTCAATATAGCTACGTAATATTTAGTATCCTAAAATAGAATAAGCTATATCTTTATTAGCAAATCTTTTTTTATTTATAGAAAACTACTTACAACTTCCAGTATCATTTTGAAACTAACTTAATAAATTCAAAAGCAATAACCAACGTCTTCCAAAATTTCAATAATTAATAAAATATTTTCATCAAACAATTTAATACTCTTAAAACATTTAATTCAAAACTAGTTCTTGATAAAGGAAATAATCATAAAAGTATCGACAAAAATTACCTTCAAACACTATAATAACAATAAAATTAGTTTTAACCAAAATGTTCGGAAAGAGGAGTTACAGTGCCCACGAGTTCTGGTAAGGGGATCTCTCGCTCCCACTCCTATATATTCTCTCAAGTAGATGAAGCACTACACGTCCACATTACCTCTGGATTGCTCCTCTAAGCCTAGAAGATGTGACTATCCTGTCCACATTATCTCTGAGTAGTCGTTCTTCTCGCATCAGTTCTACGATTAGCCCAGCGGTCTAGAAAACAGTTCACGTCCATATTATCTCTGGATTGTTGTTCTATACCTATGCAAAGATCAAGCCTACCACATCCATATTACCTCTGGTCAGGAAAATTCATTATGAAGATTCCCTCCTTATTCTGGAGACAAAAGCAAATGGAACAAAAAAGATTCTACATATAAAAACATGTGGCTACAAAGACCTATTATAGACTCTTCGTAGTTACATACATAGAAGCAAAAAAAGCTAAAATTATGGTACAAGCTCTCAATAGCACGGGCGAGGCGGCGACAAAGACAATCACTTCATAGTCAAAAGTAAGCCAACGCCCGAAGCTGCTACTGGCCCGAGCCGGGGATGAAGACCAGCACAAGACTCCCCTATCTTCCCAGCTGGCCGGCGAGAGCAACCACAACAGCAGGACTTGTTATTCCTTGGTCAGAATGGCAAGCAATCCAAACCCATGAAGCAAGGGCTCGAGACGTCGTTGACTCGCACCACATCCAGGATGCGGGACGTCTCGATATCCAATGGTAGTTCTACTACAGCTTCTTTGGATAAAAAGATTTGCCACCGACGGCCACCTCAAGCAAACTCCAGGGTCGTCAGGAGCTGAACATCGGGCAAGCAAGGCCATTGTTGAAGCAGCTGAGTCTTCTTTTGAAGGAGGACAGTCCTTTATGTAGGCTATTCGTGTGGTCCAAGCACGAGCCAGACATCGGTCAGAAGAAAGCTTACAAGTTAAGCTAAAGCTCCACTCCATGATAGATGGCAGTACTGCGAGTGACCAAAGGAACATGACTCTGAACCTCCTCTGCAAAAGAGATTCGTGATCCCTACAAAGACGCAAGCGACTCCAATATCAAGAAGCCATCAGGAGCTCATGCTCTGAAATGATGACTCAGGACAATTAATACTAAGAGCTAGGCATGACACCAGCCATCACCCAGCTCGTACAGTCCTGTCACGTGTTCATGCTTCTGTTCAAAGTATTCCGAGCTTGACTCAAGTTTGGGACACTTTGAAGGGGGTCTTGTAGAAGCATGAAAAATCTCAACTGAAGACATTCCTTCGCCAAAGCGCAGAAGATGCAAAAGACTCGGGCTCAGTACTAAAAAGGCAAAATAGAAGATATGGAGAGAAGTTCCTTCATTGTCATGTCTACCAAAGTCTAGTACAGACACATCAGGATCATACATAAGGGACTAATTCTGTTCTTCTACAAAGGATCTAGTACAGATTCGACAGAAGCCTAGAGGGACCTACAAGGGATGCAGTCTTTATCGAAGCGCAACCTTCCTTCTTCTCGATACACTTGCTGGAGGATTGACCTCCACCGAAGCATGTTCTGATATTCTTGTCGATGCAGCCTCTCAGAAGTATATCAGCAACCCAGCACTTTGAAAAAACCAGAGCCTTCAAGCCAGATGAACAGCCACCTCCCTGCGCCATCCTCAGAAAACAAGATGGTGGTAGGCCCTCCTCCCCTTCTTTTATTCCAGAAGCCTGTGTCTTCACTCCAGAGGCGCAGCTACCTACCTGCGCTAATCACAAGGCGCACAAGGGTGTCATACCCTTCCCTTCGCAGCCAACGCCTTCACTGTCCAGAGACGCAGCTACTTACCTGCGTCCGCATGAGGCACAGAATGGTGATATACTCATACCATTTCCATTCCTATGGCACAGTCATCTGCTCTGGATCAGAAGCTTAAGTCACTTCTCAACAAGAGACTTGGGAACTCCCATCGCAACTAATATAAGTCAACCTGCCACTCCAAAAGAATAGTAACCTCGTCAACCTGAAGCACAAGCCTACTTATCCCCTACAGCACATTGACTCTGGTAGCTTAAAAGATAGCTTTATAAGTTGCTCTACATGCACAGAAGTCTCATCATCATTCGAAGCTAAGTCCACTCGTCGCCTGAAAGCACAGAGGTTCCTTCGT
This sequence comes from Iris pallida, assembly GCA_029216955.1. Lineage (NCBI taxonomy): Eukaryota > Viridiplantae > Streptophyta > Magnoliopsida > Asparagales > Iridaceae > Iris > Iris pallida. The sequence continues at coordinate 757 of JANAVB010018118.1, read as the reverse complement.
CTCTAGAAGCACGGTCTACTCGTCGCCCCAGAAGTACAGCAGTACTTAGTCCTCACCAGAGGCGTAGGAAGCATGGGTCTACCCCAATTGGTTTGTTTAAACTTCCTCTTGCAGAGAAGATTTAGATTAAATCATGATTGATATCATATCAGATTGATTTAAATCTTCGATGAGGATCAATTAGACTCCAAATCTAGGATGAAATCCCAAGATTTACTCGGCTATATCCGAGCAAGCAAATCAGCATGCGCCATGTGTTACCTCCTTCAGTTATGTTTATAACCACTAGAGATCTCGTTTGAGGGGAATCTCGATGTCCGTCACGTGTCAGCGCCGTAGAAGCCCGTACCATACAATGACGGCAGATTCTTTCATATCTTAGAAACCCTAATGTACATCATATGCTCGGTCCTCTATAAATAGAAGGAGTTCTTCTTCCACAAAAGGAGAGGAAAAAAAGAAAGAAGGAACACTGACAATCGACAATCTTTAAAGGAGTAGCGATCTCTATCTACGAAGAGTCGACCACCCTCATCCACCTATCAACCAATGAACCAACCAAAGAACCATCTTCAAGGGATTTTTCATCCAGACAGTCTCTTGATCGGTGACCCCAGAGTCCCATCAAAGGTGCCATAGAGCCATAGCAAGGTTGATTCGTCGTCAGATCGTCAACGAAGTAAAGGAGCTACTGCAGCGCTCGATCTCCATCGTCACACTTTTCAGAAACCTCTTCTCCCTGTACTTAGAATTATGG
>JANAVB010018117.1:0-21357 GCA_029216955.1 Iris pallida | reverse complement strand
TGTTCGGTTCTTGAGTATCTTCTCTCTTCGGTCCAAAATAGACACAGGTTGTTCCTCGTAAGACAGGTTGGTACCAACAACCAGCTCAGAATGATCAAGGATATGGCTTGGGTCCGATACATACCTTCGTAACGGAGATACATGAAATACGTCATGCACCTCTCGTAACGACGGTGGAAGGGATAAACGATAAGCAACATCGCCTATCCTATCAAGGATAACGAATAGTCCTACGTACCGTGGACTCAACTTCCCGCGAACGCCAAACCTAATGACCCTACGGGTAGGTGAGATCCGCAAAACACGTGGTCCCCAACAGAAAATTCTAGCGGCCTACGATACTGGTCTGCCCAATGACGATGCCGATCTTGCGCAACTCGAAGTCTCCCTCTAATTCGTTTGACCACTTCAACTGTCTGGACAATCATTTCTGGGCCTAACATCTTCCTCTCCCTGATATCATCCCATGCCAGTGGCGACCTACACTTCTTACCATATAGAGCTTCGAATGGCGTCATCTGGATACTGGCTTGATAACTGTTGTTATATGAAAACTCAACCAAGTGCAGATGGCTCTCCCAAGATCCTCCAAAATCCAGAGTGCAAGCTCGCAATATGTCTTCCAAAATCTGAATTGTTCTTTCTGATTGTCCGTCCGTCTGTGGATGGTAAGCCGTGCTAAATCTTAACTTGGTACGCAGACTATGATGTAAGCTCTTCCAGAAATGTGATGTGAAACGGGTATCTCTATCTGACACAATACTGACAGGGACTCCATGCTGCCTGACTATCTGCTGCATATACAACTCTGCCAACTTTTCTCTAGATTGTCCTACTCTGAAAGGAAGAAAGTGTGCCACCTTTGTAAGCCGGTCCACTATTACCCAAATAGCATCTTTACCATTTGGTGATCTCGGTAAACCGGTCACAAAGTCCATTGTAATGTGCTCACATTTCCATTCCGGGATAGGAAGCGGGTGCAATAATCCAGCTGGCCTCTGCTGTTCTGCCTTCACTTGCTGACATACCAAGAAACGGAAAACAAATCTAGCTATCTCCCTCTTCATTCCATTCCACCAGAAGTGTTGCTTGATATCTTGGTACATCTTGGTCCCTCCAGGATGTATAGAATACTGAAAACTGTGAGCTTCTGTCATAACCTCCTGTCTGATATCTCCACTAGGCACACTAGGCGCGATCCAAACCTGAGAGTACCATCTTCATGAATTTGCATCTCCTTTCTGAATCCTGACTCACATTCTGAAGCTTCTGAATTCTTGGGTCCTGTGCCTGAGCTGCCTTGATCCTGTCTGCCAAGTCAGATTGAACTTGTAGACTTGTTAGAACTCCTTCATCACTAGGAAGTATAACTTCGATACCCATCTCCTGAAGGTCCTTTAAGATATGTTTCTGTGTTGTCAACATAAATGCGCCGCCTCTCCTGCTAAGAGCGTCTGCTACCACATTAGCCTTGTCTGGATGATACTGAAGCTCAACGTCGTAATCCTTGATCAGCTCTAACCATCTTCTCTGTCTCATGTTCAGCTCCTTCTGAGTAAAGATGTACTTCAGACTTTTGTGGTCTGTGTACATGTCCACTCGATCACCATATAAGTAATGCCTCCATAGTTTCAAAGCAAATACTACTGCCGCCAACTCTAATTCATGAGTTGGGTAATTTTTCTCGTGGTCTCGAAGTTGCCTAGATGCATATGCTATCACCTTTCCATGTTGCATAAGGACACATCCAAGTCCTTTACCTGACGCATCACAATATACAGTAAAACCTCCGGGCCCAACTGGCAATGTAAGAATAGGTGCTGATATCAACTTCTGCTTCAAGTTCTCAAATAATGTCTGACATTCTGTCGACCATACAAATGGCACATCCTTCCGTGTCAAGCGGGTCATGGGTGCTGAAAGTCTTGCAAAGTCTGATACGAACCTTCTGTAATATCCTGCCAATCCCAAGAAACTCTGCACATCGGCTACGGTCTTGGGTACTGGCCAACTCTCTACTGCTTCTACCTTCTTAGGATCTACTGCTACTCTATCTCCTGATATGATGTGACCCAAAAATGAAATGTGGTCCATCCAGAACTCACACTTGCTGAGCTTGGCATACAACTGGTTCTCTCTCAGAACCTGCAACACTTTCCTGAGGTGGTCTTCATGCTCCTTTTCACTAGCAGAGTATACAAGAATGTCGTTAAGAAACACAACGACAAACTGATCTAAGTATGGCATAAAGATGCAGTTCATCAAATCTATAAATATTGCTGGAGCATTGGTCAAACCAAACGGCATTACTAAGAATTCATAATGCCCATACTTTGACCTGAACGTTGTCTTAGAAATATCCTCCTTCCGAACCCTCACTTGATGATACCCTGAACGAAGATCTATTGGAGAAAACTCTAGCCCTGCTCAACTGATCAAACAAGTCATCGATCCTTGGTAGTGGGTACTTGTTCTTTACTGTTGCCGCGTTAAGCTTCATATAATCGATGCACAATCTGGATGATCCATCCTTCTTCCCCACAAGTACCACTGGTGCTGCCCATGGTGATATACTAGCTTGGATGAACTTCTTCTCCTTCAGTTCCTCTATGTGCTGATATACCTTGGCCTGCTCTAAATCCGCCATTCTGTAAACTCGATCTGATATTGGTTTAGTTCCAGGTGCCAATTCTATACTGAACTCAATATCTCTAATCGGTGGTAGACCTGGAAGTTCTTCAGAAAATACGTCTAGAAATTCTTCAACTACCTTCGAAACTTGAACTTCTTCCATTTTTGTTACTACTCCCTGCTCTTGCTGAGTTGCCTCTGATCTGACTAAGGTGAATCTCTTCATGCCTGGAATATCAAAAGATACACTCCCTCTACGACAATCGTATGACTGTCTTTCAGCCAGTCCATGCCTAAGATAACGTCGAAATTTCCAACAGAAAATTCTATCAACTGGGCGGGTAAGTAATGCCCGCAAACTACAACGCTACACGCTAGAATAACTCTACTAACTCCTACGAGCCCATTGCCAGTAAGTATATTCAACCTCCCTGGCAATGCCTCGAACTCCATTCCTAGCCGTGTCGTAAATTGTGCAGATATAAATGAGTGTGATGCTCCCAAATCAAACAATGCTACTACGGGATATGAGGCGACGAGAATGTTACCTGCCACAACATCTTCCGATGCTAATGCCTCCTAGGACAGAGTGAATGCCTGCCCTCGACCTCCTTGCTGGTTCCCATGTTGCGGCCTAGCCTGGTGCTGCTGCGGGCCCCTGCCTTGATGATGCTGGGGTGGTCTATGCTGCATCGGCGGTCCCTGCTGCCGAAACATCTGAGCCTGTGGCATTAACGGACGCTGGGCCAATGGTCTCACTGCCGCTGTTGGTCCTCGATACTGGCCTGCGCCTGGTTCTGGCAGAGCAGGAAACTGCTGCACTGGTCCTCCTGACCTCGAATTCATGGGACAGATGGTAATCCGATGATCTGGATTTCCACATATCAAACACAGTTCGTTCAATGACCGACACACATCTCTAGTGTGTCCTACCTTCCCACAATAAGTGCAGTCCGCTGGGGGTTGCTGATTCTTTCTCTGTTGCTGCTGCTGCTACCTGGGTGGTGGTGCTGGCCCTCGTATTGCCACATCGTGAATGCGAATGCCAAGGGATGGTGTTGTTGTTCGGGGCACTGCTCCCCCTCCTCCTTCAATCTGACTGTAGGATCTCTTCTGACCTCCAGTCCTTGCTGTGATCCTCTGAACGGTGATCTCATGCCTTCGGGTTGCCGTAAATACTTCATTAAAAGTCTGATAATTGTGCCATTCTACCAATTGCAAAAGCTCAAGATGAAACCCTTGCTGGAACCTCATAGCCCTCTGGCTCTCCGTTGCTACCATCTCTGGGGCGAACCTACTCAATCTGCAGAACTCCGCTGCATAAGCATCTACCGTCTTGCCGGCCTGCTTGAGGTTGATAAACTTCTGTTGTAGCTCAAACTGCGCCACAACTCCATAGTACTTCGTTTTGAACCTTGCTGTGAAATCGTCCCAAGCAACAAGACGTCTGATACCTACTTCCTCTGATTCCCACCAATCACGTACGAGATCCTGAAGTAACAACTTCACTTGATCCACACGATCTTCTGTCGGTACCTTAGCTGCTATCAAAATAGCCTCAATATCCTTAAGCCATGCATCTGCTGAGATGGCATCCTCCATGCCCTCGAAACGACGGGGGTTAAACTTGCAAAACCTGGTTGATGCTCCTGAATCTGGCCTTGCCCCTCTTTCCAAAGCTGTCTGTAACCCTTGGTTGAGTAGTACGTTCTGCTCCTGCAACTGAGCATGTATGCGCTGCTGGGCTAACATCTGGTGTTGCTGAGCAACCATCATCCCTCTCATGATCTCCAGAAGAGCTGGTGTGTCCACTTCCACAGGGGTAGGTGGAACTGTTGGTGGTGGTGGAACCTCCGGATATTGTGATCCAGTTGCTGCTTCCACTATTACTTCTTCTTGGATAGTCTCTTGGGGTAGTACTGGCCCTTGTTGCTGACCAACCTGGTCAGGTTGTCCGTGTTGCCCTTGTTGTTGCTGTCCAGCTCTGACAGGTGCTGACGAAGTGCCCCTAAGAAAAGGGACAAGAGAACAATCAAACGATCGGACAGGAAAGATCAATGAAGTCAAAGGATACCAGAATGTCAAGCTAGAGTCGAGAGTAACGAGTCATGAGATCAAGGGAGAACATGTGTGATTGAGACATCCTATAAATTAAAACACCCCGTAAGTCTAAAATTAGACCTGCATGGGCCACCACTAAAACCTTGTCACGCCCCAGAACCATAATACTGGAGAGCGGAGGAATGACTCAGCCAGCTACGTATTACGAGTAGATGAATACCGTATAATACGATCAATGCTGTCTAATAAGACGAGGGGGTGCATACTACATAAAAGTCTCACTATGGTCACTTTTCATCTATTGTCTCAATCATTCAAACAAGAAACGAAATAGAGAACATGTGAGATAAAGCAGTAAGGCGTCCCAAATACTTAGTCAAAATGTTCTTAATATCTGACTTTACAAAACACAACCAGATGATGTAGTAAGTATACACAATTGTTATCAGCTGCAGCCTGACTTAGCTACAATTATGCAAAAGTAGATACAAGACAATCCGACTAACATGTCGGTGCCAAACAGCAAAGTATAAAGTAATTCACAAAACGAGCGGGGAAGTAAGAAATCCACTCGAGTCCTCCTGCGATCATCCCTCTAGTATTGACCATCTTGGAGGTAGAAGTAAGCTGGATCCTCGGGGACCGGCTCTAAATCTGGCCATGCAAAACCAGAGGTTAGACCTCTAATAGCAAGTACCGCAAGGGAGCACGATATGAGGAATGAAGCCAGTAAGAAGAGAATATGGTAATAGATCTCTGCTATCTACTAGGATTCATATAACACCACGACACTTCGAACCAACCTCCCAACCAAATAAGGACAGAAGTTGGCCCGTCATGTCCTGACATTCTGATCATCTCAGTTAGGTAACGAGTAGGTACAGTACACAAACAAATCAATTAAACGGCCATGCAACTACTACGGCTTGCTACTATGAGTTCCAAGTTATCTTGGAATTATGTAATAAAGGATTTTTCAGTTCATACTATGTACAAATAAGGCTAGTCTATCCAGTCAATCAATTGCGCCAATCATGTATTTAGACGAGTCCCAGCGGGACGCTCGTCGTTAGTATACCATGTACAAATAAACAATATAAGGAGATACCGCTCCCTGCCGTGTGACAGATTTACAGTACCTGTGGTAACCAGCCGGCCTGCCGGGCACTTAATAGTCCCAAGAGGGCTGCCATGTAAGAACTCGGGAATCCATTCTCTTCATGCAATTATTATTTTATTTAACTTAATAGTCTCTACGTTGAGTGAAGTCCCATGCCGTGGATCATGGTCATTCAAATGACTACTTTCGTACGGGGTACGATATGCACAACTCTACAACAATACCCGTGCGGTTAGGTTGTAGGTCTTACATAGCGTAATGCAACAATCAAAACTAACCACGGAATAATCATGCCTTGACCATAAAGTACACATGCTGCTTTGGTAAGATAAAATAAATAAATAAATAAATAAATAAATTGAAGCCTGCATGTGCCTGTATGCCAATATTCGGGATTAGCCAGTCGATTTCAATAGTTCATAATTAATATGAATGTGTCTCATTCATTCATTTCAATAAGACGACTAGCCAGTCTCTTAGTTCCAACTAGGAACGCATGATCAATTATTAAATTAAGATGACAATCCTCGTTTATTAATGTCAAGACAATAATTAATGTAATAAGTACCAAATCAATCAATAAATGTCAATCAATTTCAATCAATGTCAATTTGAAATAAGAATAAGCCAAAAGGTATTATGGCTAGCATTCATGCGACGGAGAAATTATTGATTCATGCGGCCGGGAATGAATGGGTTACATGCGGCCTAGCAAGGGTGATTCCATGCGGCCGGGAATGAATGGGTTACATGCGGCTAGGCACGGGTGATTCCATGCGGCCGAAACCAAAATAGTCTCATGCGGCCAAATTAGCAAAGCCCTATGCAGCTAGAAATTAAAGGGGTCTTATGCGGCTACAGGCAACATACGCACATGCGGCCAGGGAAATTCTATGCGGCAGAATAAGTGCAAGCCTATATGCGGCTAAGAAGTCTCATGCGTCATGCGGCTGAGAATGATCAGCGCCATGCGGCTGAAAATGATCAGCGCCATGCGGCTGAAATGGGTGCACTGCCTACATGCGGCAGATAAGTCTCATGCGGTCAGATAACTCTATGCGGCTCGGGCTAATCTTTATGCGGCAAGCGGCCGATCAAGCTTATGCGGCTGACTAAGCCCATGCGGCTGACTAAGCCCATGCGGCCCAGGAAGACTTGCCGCATGAAAACTCATGCGGTCAAGCACTGTTCTTCTTTCTCCTCTCTTTCCGAGAGAAAGAACCATGGGAAGTCATTGCTTCTGAGCTCCATAAATCCTTCGTTCCAAGTCCCAAATCGGACTTCCATAGGTCAAAATTGGAATAAAACAAAATTCTCTACAACATAGAACCATCAAAACTTGAAGATAACAAAGTTTACTAGATCAAAACCTAGAAATCCGAAAATACATTAAACTTAGATCTACAAGGAATGAACCATGGAAATTGAAAATGTTAAGTACTAAAGAGGCTCAAAATCAAGTAAGAAAGATGATGGAACAATAATAATGGTGATCCATCAAGAAGCAAGTTGGCACTTGCCTTGGCGGCGGGTAGGTGGGGGAGGAGTTATGAGGAAGAAGAAGATTAATGGTGAAGTAATGAAGAGAGAGAAAGGGGTGGACCTTAAATGGAAGGGGTGGTAGGTGGGGGTTTGTTTCGGTTCCTGATGAACCAACCTAACTAAACCAATCCAAGCCGAACCCAAAGTAAAGCTAAAGCGGAGTATGAAACCAGAAAATAAAATACAAAAATAAAATTACAGAAAATTAATTAATATAAAATTAAAGGGGTTTAATTACAGAATAATATATGATGAATATTAAATAAATAATTAAAGCAGTACATGTATAAGAATACGTATTCTGGGAACGGGAAGTGACAATGGGGGAGCAGAAACTCTGTCACATGACGACAAGCATGGAGTCCAGTTGAGGAGCCATGGGGTCAACACCCTTCATCAGACTGGAGGGGGAGATTGTGGAGTCTAGTCTGGATTTGGTAATAGCATATTTATGGAGTCCAAATCTGATTAAATATTTGATTTAATTTGATTTGGATGTCCATAATTAGTGCTGGACTATTTTAGATATAATAGGATTCTTATTTGATGGTTTCCTATTTAAGAGATCCTATTATAATCTAGAATAGGATGTTGATTGGCTATTTTAGGTGTAGTAGGATTCTTATTTGAGGGCTTCCTATTTAAGAAATCCTATTATGACCTAAAATAGGTTTTTCTCATCCTATATATGGGGGAGGGTGGAGGCACAAAAGTGAAGATTCGAGGTGCTCGTCCACACGAAATCTAAGAGAAAGTTTTGCACTTTGGTCTTAGGATTTCGTCATCCAAGACAGAAGGAAGAAGGGATCTAATCGAGGGGTCGTCAACTTCGGTTAGGGAGATTGCTACGGGTTGGTGAGCGATTTCAATTGTAATCTCTTTTTTTTCTTGAGTGTGGTGAGGGGTTGAACTTATTAGGACAAAGGGTTCAACATTAATTTTTTTCAATCTTATAATTTTATCTGAGTTATAAAGATTGTGATTTGTCCAGGTGACGTAGTCACCGCAATATACTTGTCTTATCTGTGCTTGGTGTTCCGTTAGACGGGGGTTGGTTATTTCAGGTGGGTTGACCTAAGTTTTCGTTGCGACAACGTCTCAGATACGGTATCGGAGTGCAGGAGGACGTATCCAATTCCCAACAATAAGAGAGATTATTCTATTGTGTATCAATAATATTGCAAAAATTTCGATTTATTGTGTGAGGTGACAAAGATAGTTCGCTTACAATTTTTGTGACTATACACACTATTGTTGCTATAATCAATAGTGTCCTCATTGGTCACATAAGTTGCCTAGTTGAAAAAAAAATTGGCAATATTTGTTACAAGAATTCTACCATTATATATTTATATGTAACTAAACAGTGAAAAGATTGAAATAACACAACAAAATATTGCATATAATGTTGCATGTATTTCATTTAAACCCAACAAAAGCACACTTGTTATTATATCGACTTAGAAGTGCAAATGAACATAGCATATATCAAGTTTACGGTTGTTGGATGTCCGAAGTGGAAGGAAGTAAAAAAGTATATTTGTAAAAGTTTTTTGTACGTACAATTTAGTTTCATGCTAGTTCTTGTCCGAAAAAATCAAATTTTAATATTTGGATAGATAATATTTTATTCACAAAAGTGGCAAAATTGACACTTTCATATTTGGATGCCAAATAAGAGGTGAGATAGAAAAATATTGTATTATAACAATAACAAAAAATTATAAGATTGATTATTATTAATACTAATTTTATTCACAAAAGGGGCAAAATTGACACTTTCATGTTTGGATGACAAATAGGAAGGAGGTGAGATAGAAAAAATTGTATTATAACAAAAACAAAAACATTAAGATTGATTATTAATATTAATTACTACTTTTTAAATTAACATCACAAATATATTTATTGGCAAATTGTTTTAATAAATTAAGTATAAATTTTTTATTACTATTTATTTTTATTACTAATTAATTTAGTTTCTTTATCAAACAATCACTTTTTTTATAAAAGAATTACATTATATAATTAAAATCTTTTCAACGACACTAATGACTTCCCTATCTATTAATTCCCAATATAGCTCTTCACATACTGTCGATGCCTACTCCCTATCTGTTAATTCCCACATCTTTCGGTCTAATCAACGACACTAATTTTCTCCTCAATTTCTTTGACAAAAAATATAGAAAAGTAATCTTTCCTTTTCCAATCCAATATTCCACGAACCAAACGAGAAGTGTAACAAATTTTATAGAAAATGTCCCAATACATGTTGATTTTTTTTACCGATTATAATAATACTAGTTACAGAAGATTTCTATATCTCTACTGTTATAAAGAGGCTTCAAAACGGCTCAATCTTAAGCCGTCTAAGTCGTATGTACATTTGTTTTTTTTAATTTTTTTTTTTTATAAAAAGGTTCCATAACTGTAGTAATTTTTTCACTTAGTTTAAAATAAAATTAGAACCTAAAATCCTCCTAACTGTATGAATATGTATAAATACTAAAATATTTTAGAATTTAAATTATATTTAAACTAACTAAATGATATTATCTAACTAAATACATATCCAAAAGTTCTAAAATATATTATAATAAATCATTAGAAAAATATTCAAATTATATTTAAAATATAATAACATAATTTCAATTTTTATATTTTAATTATTCTGTAGATTTTTTTTTTTTTTAACATGCAACGCACGTGAAAGTAACTCGTACCAAAACCAAACAACCCCTAAGACTAGACTAGGAATTCATAACGCGGGATACAAAGTAAGCCCAGTCTAGAGCCTAGTGGGCTTTTCTTTCTCAACCCAACAAATTTAGTTATTAATTAGCTGAGCCTGGAGGCTCCGCTGGGAGACTATAGGCCCATTCTAATGGGATATAAAATTGGGCCATAAATCATTCTTAAAAATAAAAGGAACTCACATTATATATATAAAATATTATCACCAATTTCAAGAACGTAGAATTGAGTCAATTGACACGTCAAAATCATCACAACGAACAGTAATATCCTGATCGAGAAGGAAAAGAAATACCACATACCAAATACGAACACATGTCACCGTGAAATTTTTTATTCAAGAAATATCCTCATATATTTACTAATAAAAATTATTTATTTAAATAGTTATGTAATTTTATATAGTTTTTTTTTTTTAAAAAGAAAGTTGTTTGTTTTTTTCAAGTATTATAAAATACGCACAAGACACATGCATATATACTAATAATTTTAAATAAATAATTTAATAAATAAAAATTACAGGTAGAGGCATCTACTAACAAATTACAAGAGAACAAGCATACGACTAAAATTTACACATATTGCACCAAAGAAACAAATACGAAAAAAAATTAATTAAAAAATGACTAAATTATAATTTGATACCCACAATTATTCAAGTTTTTCAACTTGATACCATATACTTTGTGAGGTAGCAACTTGATACTCTAAAAAATAAAAATAACGAAACTACCCCCGTTCCTCCTCCTCTTCTCTCTCCCGCCCTCACCCTACTCGTCTGCACCACCCCCCCCTCCGCTTGGCCGTCCTCCCTCCCCCGCCCGGACTGCACCACCCCCACCGTCCCCCCTACCTTGTCCCATTTTCTCTCCGCACCGGCGGCAACAGCGAGGGTGGGGCATCGGGGTGGGAGGAGGAGGGGGGTTGTGTGAGAAAGTGAGGTAGTTTGGCCAATTTTCTGTTTTAGAATATCAAATTGATATCTATTAAAGTTGAGATTATCAAGTAATAATTGTATATTAAGAAACATAAAACAGAAAAGTTGTAATTTATTAGAAATGAATGACCCAAAAAAACACTTAATATTTTATTTTTTTGCCCTTCTTGTGACCTCCCAAATGTGTTAGATGCCAAAGCAGACACTAAACTCAATCAACAACTGGGATGATGCTAATCCCCATTAGCTCACAATAATTAGTACGAAACATGCAACGGCTCTATATAAATTATGCAATGCTTATCCTAAGTTCCCAACCTGGCCATCAACAAGCCAAAGGTTCCCAACTTTTGCAAATCACCACAATTCTTTAAAAAAAAAATTAAAAAATTAATAATGCCTCATATTGGTTATACTCTTAACCACCAATGACGTTTCGCACTCGAGTCAAAATTCTAAACTAAATTTGTCACGTCTCAACTAACGAGTACATCAAAACACATGTACATGTGCCACGTACATAAATTATTTGGTTCGATCTGTCAAAATGTTTAATTAGGACGTATGCACAAGACTTGATTATTTTAACATAAAAATCAAACTCTCATCTCATTACAGAAATAAAGTAGATAGTGGAATATCACAAATTCAAGATATTCAAATAGCTTGTACAAATTCAACCCACGGTTACCACTCGGGCCGCATGCATCTCTCTTAACCACTAGGCCAGAGATCATTTGTAATAAATAAATAAATATAATATATATATATAATATATATATATATATATATATATATATATAATATTCGTTATTGATATTTTTAAAATGTCATCCTGCACTCATTATCATTCAAATTTCAAATCTACCATTGTATTACATTATTGGCACTCCTAAAATGCCATCATGCACTACTCCCTCCATATATGCACACATTATGCTAGATTTAATTAAGGATAAATTTGAAATAAATAAAATTAAAGAGGAGTGCATGATGACATTTAAGAGTGTATTGAACTTTTTTTGATATGTACTTATCTAACTTTACTAATTAAAATTGTTCAATAATTTAATGAGCGCAACTAGGTAATTACACACACACACACACACACACACACAACACACACACACATATATATATATATTATATATTATATATATATATATATATATATATATATATATACACTTTTAAGAAGAATATAGTTAGTTATTATGATGTTTTTGCTCTTCCTAAGTACAAAAAAGTAATTAAAAGGAGGTTTAAATAAGTGCAAGACATGTGCATATTACGTGTGTGTGTGATTTAAAAAAGAACAAAAAATAAGGCCACTAGGTCTTGAATTCATGTCCTTTTTCATAAAAGGTAGAAGTAAAAATTAACTTTGCTAAGTAAATTATTATTATATATTATAGGCTTAATTGCACTTTGCTACTCTCAACTATTTCGCTTTTTCAACTTGATACCCTAAACTTTTTTTTAATACCTCAACTATTATTTTTTTTCAACTTGATACATAATTTTTTAAAAAATTCCCAAATGTCCTTATCTCCCTCTTCCCTTCTCCCCCCCTTCCCCACTCCGGCCACCCCCCTCTCCACGTCTGGCCAACCCCCCCTCCCGCTTCTGGCACCACCGCCGCGGCGGCCGGCGACGGTGGGGTTAGGAAGGGTTGGCCGGACGCGGGAGAGGGGGGTGGCCGGGGAGGCGGAGCGGAAGGGAGGGGGTAGCCGGATGGAGGAGGGGGGTTGGGGGTGGATAATTTTAAGGTTTGAGCATGGGTATTTTCGTCCCAAATTTTTTTTGGGTATCAACTTGTTACAAAAAAAAAATTTAGGGTATCAAGTTGAAAAAAAAACGGAATAGTTGAGGGTAGCAAAGTACAATTAAGCCTATATTATATATATGAGCACTAATATTCAAAATATATTATATCTATTTTTTTGTGCCACTTAAAATTATTTTTTGTCCTGGACGGTGATCTTGAGCACAAAAACTTTTAGGCCTCGTTTGGTTCACGGGAAGTAAATAAAAGTAAATCAATTTTTGCTCTTCTTTTCCTTTGAAGTTTTGATTCTATAAAAAAAAAATTCGGTGATTGAAAAATCCAAAATAAATTGAAGGAAAAAATGACGTTAGATGGGCGGGAGAACCATTTTCTCTCCTATATCCGTTTAATTTTTGTTGGCACTCAAACACTGCAAAAAAAAAAAAGAAAAAAAAATCTTCCGTCATAATTCCGTAAACCAAACACGGCCAACAAAAACATTGAAAGGACAAGACGATATTCTGTCCCCTTTCTATTATATGTAAACCACCGTGTGTGTGTATATATATATATATATATATATATATATATATATATATATATATATATATATATCTCATGATCCACATATAACAGGAAGGAGGACAAAAATAAATAGAACTAAATAGGACAGCAGATCTGCTCCCACATATACGACTCAATTATAAGCATTTGGTCGTACTAAAATAACTCTACTGCCACATGGTCTCTACAAGGCTACTTTGTTATGGGAAAAGAAAGGGAAGGCAGATATGAAACTTAACCTAATTGCTAAAGGGGCTGTTTGAAAAGATGTAATTCTTTGAAAGTGTGAAAGTGAGTACACTTGCAGTAAGTTGAGTTTTCATGGACTTGCAGCAAGTGGCACTTTCCAAAATGTATTTGGATGGAGTATTTTTGTCTGGTGAAAGTGGAAAAAATTGGTTTGGTGTTTGGATAGTTATGTAAGTAGAAAGTGAAATTTTTTTTTGGAGATATGGTAAACTAGGTATGGTTATCCCAAATAATTAAATTAGTTATCATAATTAAACAAAAAAATTAAAAAATTAAACTAAATAAATTAATTAGATACCATAATTAGCTGCTAATTATATGTCATAATTGGCTATTAATTACCATAAATATTAATTACTATTAATATTAACTCTCCCCCTCTCTCTTCTCCTCTGTCTCTGGACTCTTCTACGAATTCTCTCTTCTTATTCTTCATCTCTTCTCTCTCTCTCTCTGGCCCCTCCGGCCTGGCTGGCCACCGTCCTCTCCACCACCCTCTCTACCACACCACACGCCCTCTCCAGAGCCCCTCCCCGCCCTCTCCACCACCACCACGCCGCCACCGGTCCACCGCCACCACCACCGCCCTCTCCACCGCCACCACACCGGCCACCGCCCTCTCCACCGCCACCGCCCTCTCCACCACCACCACCGTCCATTCCAGAGTCTTCCCCATCCTTTCCTCTCTCTCCACACCCTCTCTCCACACCAAAGTCTTTTCTCTCTCCTCCGTCCGCCGGTTCCTCCTCCGTCCTTCCGTCCGGACGCTTGCCCTTGGTGCTGGTGCTGCTACAGTTCAGTTTCTTCCCACTTGCTGTTTTTTTGATACAACTCGATTGTATCAAAAAAGTTGCACACAGCAACTACTGTTGCAGAAACTAGACACTTGCGTCTTCCAGTTACATTGTGAACCAAACGTCGAAACTGCTGTGACTTCGGACGAGTTATAGCAAAAACTCCCACTTTCCGGGAAGTTTCTGTGAACCAAACAGGCCAGAGCAAGTCAAAAGGAAGTGAAACAATGGACAGTGGACACTTGCACCAGAATTTATTTTCTTCTTTCTTCTGATGACACGGATGTTAAGTGTGGATAAGAAAGAAGGAGAAAAGAAAAGAAAAAAATGACACGCAAGTTCGATAATAGTTGATTGCTGACTGGGTATTGCTTGTCCTCTTGTATTTTTTTTTTTTGGTGTGCAAAAACAAGACTCTACAAACACCATGCATGTTTTCATTCATTACTTGCCTTTTGCTAGCTAAGAACCCTCCTCTCCCATCATTTAAATTTCAGAGTGGAAATTGGAAGCAAAGCTATGTAATCCATACATATCGCCAAAGCCTTCTAGTTTTAGTTTGTAGTGACTTAATATGTAGAGGCATAACATCGTGAAAAAAACAAATTTGTTTCAAATTAATAGTGAGAATGAATTATTTTAGAAAACCAATTTCATATATTAAGGAATAAGAAGGCAATTCGCACTTTTATGTGCTAGATGTCTACATTTTTTTTTCTTAGGATGTGTTTGATTGATTTTTTTTTTTCATGAAAAATATTTTCATCACAAAAATTCTACCAATTATAGTGTTGATAGCGTATACTAAAACTCATCGATGAAAACCTATCCTTTATTTTATTTTATTTTGCAGGAGTCCAGACAGAAAAAAAAATAACGAGTCTAAATAGAAAAAAACAAGTTCGCGTGTCATAACCATATTGTTAGTTTTTATTTTGAGTTACTATTTGAGTTTCTGTAGTCGAACCTAGGATTGCAACTTGGGCGGACTAAATCCGAGCCCGATCGGATAAACCCGATAATGGGTTGGTTAGGGTCGAAGATACTTGGGCTTGGATTTGGGTTCGGATTAAAATATTTGAACCGATAAAAAAATCGGGTTGGGCTCGGATTCACGTGTCCAATTATTCAAAGAATCCGAAATCCGACATACATATAATATGTATACATTGTTTCATATTTTTTAAACAAAAAAAGTTTAAACCCTACATTTTTTAACTCAAACTCTTAAACTCCTTCTAAATCCCATGTCAGTTTGTATTTGTAATGCTGTATTGATACTTGATTATGTATTTAATATTAATTTTGTTTAAAATTATTTTAAATATATTAGAGTCCGATAAATTCGACCTAACCCAAACTTCCTCCGGGCTCGATCTTGAGCTTCATATAATGAACCCGAGGTCGGATTGGGCTCGAACTCGGACTAGTCTTATTATTCAACGGATTGAGCTCAAGTCCGACCCAAACTGTCTCAGTTGCACCCTAGTCGAATCCGTTTTTTGGATCATCTAACTCTTGTTGTGCCTTTTGGGTGTTGTCAGTCCGACGGACAAACTTTTTTTTTTTCCATCTATTTTTTAGGACTATTTATAAGGGCACATCAAAAGTTAATCGGGCTAGCCCAAATCTAACTTTCGTTTATTTACAAATTTGCCATTGAAAAACTTACTCATGGCTAGTCCAAATGTAAGTATAAGTCAATTTTTTTTTTGCTCTCTATCCTTCCTCACAAGAAGAATAACAATTTTCTCACAAGAAGAACAAGAAGAAAGAATAAGAACATGAAGAAATAAGAACAAAAAAAGAAGGAAAAAAAAAACAAAAGAACATTTCTTTCTCTAAATCCTAGTTTTTTTTTTTTGCTCTCTTCTAATTTTTCATATTTCTTTCTCCAAACCTTAGTTTATGGATGAAACCCTAGTTGTAGAAGAAATTGGGTTATCAAATCTATTAATCAATTTTTTTCAATAATAGAAAATTTGTGGATGAAATTCGAAGAAATTATAAATGAAACCCTAATTCTAGAAGAAATGGACTTGCTGTACAACAAGTCCATATCAGGACTGTTATAATTTTTGGCAGTCCTTGAAGTATTGAGACTGACAGAAATTGTGGCAATCCTGAAAGGGACTTGCAGTACAACATGACTGCCACAATTTCTGGCAGTCCTAGGAGTATTGAGGACTGCCAGAAATTGTGACAGTCCTGAAAGGGACTTGCTGTAGAGCAGAACTGCTACAATTTCTGGCAGTCATAGAAGTATTGAGGACTGTCAGAAATTGTAGCAGTTCTAGAATCGAAATGGCCGAATGAAAAAACTATGTTAGGGTTTATATCCATCTTGATAATAGAGTGAAATATACATTTTCATCACAAAATTTCCACCAATTGTAGTGTTTGATAGCGTATACTAAAACTCGTCGATGAAAATCTGTCATCCTTTATTTTATTTTTTTGTAGGAGTCTAGACATAAAAAAAATTACGTGTCTAAATAGAAAAAACAAGTTCACGTGTCATAACCATATTGCTAGTTTTTTTGAGTTACTATTTGAGTTTCTGTAGTCGAACTGTTGGTTTTGTTGGATTTTGTTGCTTGTGAAGAAGCAACACCAATATGATTAAAAAAGGCATCTTCTTTTTTAGACCCACATGGAAAAGGAGGAAAAGTTCTCCTTTCCATATAAGATTTTTCCCTCCTCAGTGGATATGCGGATTTTGTACGGGATGGGCTATATCCCATCCAACCCGCGAGCGGATACGCAATTTTGACACGTTATTTGTCGCGCATTTAGCACTTTGCGGCACGCAAACCGAACCAAGGGTATAAATATAATTTTCTATCTCATATTAATTTTTATTTAATTTATTTTTTGGTTCGGTTGCATGGTCTTTCGCAGTTCTGTTACCACGTCATCCGTTACGAGATTTGTTGATCGTGAAGATAATTATGGCTACGTACAGAGAGATTTGATTTTAAAAATCAAATCAGTTGATGTTGGTTCAGATACGAAAAATCGTTTCTCTCTCGTTCGAAACTCTGTTCGTGCACAAGAGAAAAATCGTAACCAGAACATTTCCCCTCTCCTCGTCCAACTCCTTCTCTGGGCAAGGATGTGATTGATCGAGGGATTCACTACCAGGTGCACGGTGTTGTGGATTGAAGGATTCGTTGTATCTCGGAAATAGATCGCCTGGAACCCGCTGCACGATTGCGGGGGTGAAATTCTATTATAAGGACAGCGTTGTAACGTGCCTCGAATCCTAAACTCTTAATTTTTGTTCTTAATTTTACTTCTTCTGATTGCATGCGTTAGGGTTGCAACTTGGGCGGACCAAATCCGAGTCCGATCGGATAAACCCGATAATGGGTTGGATTAGGGTCGAACATACTTGGACTTGGATTCGCGTTAAACACGATTAAAAATCAGATTGGGCTCGGATTCGTGTCAGGATACCCAAAGAATCTGAAACCTGGCACATATATATATATATATATAATATATATATATATATATATATATATAATATATTATATATATGTTTCATATTTTTAAATAAAGAGTTTAAATATTATATTTTCAACTCAAACTTTTCAATTCCTTCTAAATCTTATATCATTTTGTATTTTATAATAATTAATGCTGAATTGAATTTGATTAGGTCCGGACTAGTCTTATCATTCATCGGTTGAACTCGGGTCGAGCTCAAATTGATCCAAATTGTCCGAGTTGCACCCGTAGTCGAACCAGTCTTTTTTGAGATCATCCAACTCTTCTTGTCCCTTTTGGACATGGTCAGCCCGACGGACAAAAACTTTTTTTTTTTTTTTTTCCAATCATTTTTAAGCCAGCTGACCCCGTCCACGTAATTGGCTCCTGTTGCATCCTACAATCCTAACAAAATTAGCACAAACCCTCTCGTCATGATTGTAGTTCGGGCGCGGTGGTCCTGCCCACCGACGCCAGCGCTCGCTTGCTCCCTCCGCGCCAGCACAACCGATCATGGTTTCCTTTTCTTCGATCTAAGCTGTCGATTTGCACTGCAATTCCTCGAAAGCGCAATCACTTTCTTCCTCCGCAAATTAGTAAGCTTCCTCGCTTTTGCGCCTCTCCTGAAAAAGAAGGAGGCAAGCATACTCGATCTGGCAGCTGTTCGAAGAAATGACAATAGGGGATTGGCGCAGTCCTGACCTAGGGTCACGTGTCGTCTTTTGATTGGCCAGAAGGCTGGTGGGCCCAGAAGTTAGCAGGGGTGACGTTAATCGGAAGACGACACGTGATCTGCAGGCCAGAAGTGCAGTCCAAGTCCATAGGCAACGTAGCATTTTCGATGACAATATGGAACAAATGGTTGTGCTTGTCCACAACCCCGGTGGGAGTCCATGCGCCATGTTGATGGATTCTTTGTTCTTGGCATCGGAACAAAATTTAGCCCCTCTCTCTTGCTAGTAACAAAAGCATAAAGCATAAAGTAGAAAAAAAGGGTTTATTTAGTAATGTGATCTTGTATAATATTTGATATTGGAGTTTGAGCCTATAAATTGTCTTGACATTAGAGTTTAGATTTCCAGTTGACTAAAAAATGGTAACATGAACTGTAAAAATGAGACACAAATTCTAATACTGGACAATTTGGAGACACAAATCTAATATTACATATTGTATGAGACACTATTACTAAATAATCATGTTTAATAATAGGGTCTCATATAATATGTGATATTAGGCCGTGACCCGGTCCGAACCATGTCAAAAATTATCGAGTCGGCGTGATCGGTCCACATAACACCTTGAGTTGTTGGCTGTCCGTAAATAAAAATCCCTTGCATCAATTGGTTCTTTAAGTAGTGATGAAAATTCATTGTTTATTTGTAAATAATGTGAAAATTTACAAATTCACTGTTTTGAATAATGTAACTAATATGTATGGATGCAGCTTTTGTTTGGGTAGATCAAAATTTATTCGGGAAAATTTATGAAATACCCAAAAAACGAAAAAAAATTTATGAAAAATCCACCGCGTAATAACATTTCATCGCGTGCCCAGAATTAGCAAAAAATATATAAAGAGGATTCCGAATGACCTTTTTGCCCTTCCTTCTAATTTATAGAAAATACCTACGAAACTACTCTTAAAAAAAACGTTTCGATACTTCCTTCTTCCATACGGTGCACACTTTCGAATATAGGTTTTCTCCTGAAAAATCTTCAAAAACTCGTTGAAAAATTTCGGAAAGACGAGACAAACGGCAAAATTGCTAAAACGGAGGTCAAAACATCATTTTTTTACGATTCTAAAATTTTGGAAGGCCGTCTAACAAAAATATCGTTAATCTCAGGCTCCTCGAAAATACGCTCATTTTGCGACAAACCGGACCTCGTTTCGACCTCCCAGTCAAAAGTTATGGCCCTCCAAAGTTTCAACTGACCATAAAATGCAGGAGAATGACCATTCTCCGTGTTAGAACACGGAGAATGTTAATTTCACATGAGGGTGGCCATTCTCCGTGTTAGTAACACGGAAAATGACATTCTCCGTCTTAATTTACACGAAGAATGACCATTCTCTGTGTTAGTAACATGGAGAATGACCATTCTTGGCATTCTCCGTCTTAATTTACACGAAGAATGACCATTCTCTGTGTTAGTAACATGGAGAATGACCATTCTTGGCATTTCCGTCTTAATTTACACGAAGAATGACCATTCTCTATGTTAGTAACACGGAGAATGGCATTCTCCGTCTTAATTTATACGGAAAATGACCATTCTCCGTGCTAAATTACACGAAGAATGGCCATTCTCCGTGTAACTTAGCACGGAGAATGGCTATTCCAGTATTAAAACGCAGGAGAATGCCATTCTCCGTATTAGAAACACGGAGAATGTTATTCTCCGTGTTAAATAACACGGAGAATGGCATTTTTCGTCTTAATTTACACGAAGAATGGTCATTCTCCGTGCTAAATTACACGGAGAATGGCCATTCCAGTGTTAAAACGCGAAGAATACCATTCTCCGTGTTAGAATGCATTCTTCGTGTTAATTTACACGGATAATGGCCATTCTTCGTGTAATTTAGTACGGAGAATGTTCTCCGTACTAAATTACACGGAGAATGGCCATTCTCCGTGCTAAATGACACGGAGAATGATCATTCAAATGTTAAAACACAGGAGAATGACCATTCTTCGTGTTAGAAAACACGGAGAATGGCATTCTCGTGTTAGTAACACGGGAATGGCATTCTCGTGTTAATTTATACGGAGACTGGCATTCTCTTTATTAAAATGCAGGAGAAGACTATTCTTCGTGTTATATCGACGGAGAACAGTTGACAGAAACTTAATTTTTTTTTGTTTTGTGGATTTTTTTTGACATGAATAAAGATTCTTAAGAGTTCTCGTTCTTCTTTTAAAACGATGCTAACTCTTATGGAAAAGAAGAAGAAGATCTTCTCTCCATAATTGACCTAATTGTCGGAAAAGAAGAAGAAGAAGAAGAAGAAGATGGGCGATGATCGGAGTTCGACTGAAAAAAAAAATAAGGTAAACTACGAACGATCTTTGTGATCTGCTGAAGATGAGAGCAATGGAATTCAGATCTCTCGTGAAGAAGAAGAAGAAGACGAGAATCGCAATCCAAATCTGAGTTTGTGCGGAGGGGTAGTTTGGTATTAATTTTGTAAATACAGAACATCAAAGGAAATATTGGAATACTTAACGTGAAAATATATAATTATGGGCATTTCATAAAATCCATCTTTCGGGTGAATTTTTCATAAAAACCAACCCTGAAATTGGGTTTCTCAGCAATTTCCAGAAATGTATTGTTTGCTATGACTTTATTATACTAAATCAAGAAAACAATTGGAAATGATGTAATTTATGTAATATTTGTTGTCATAAATGAAATTGCATTGATGAAGAAA
>JANAVB010018116.1:0-232953 GCA_029216955.1 Iris pallida | reverse complement strand
GGCATTTTTTATGGCTCTCGGGGGATTTGTGTCAGAGATCTCTTTTCTCTTTCCTAGAGATTCGTCATTATGACAGAGTCATAATTACTTCTTTCTGTGTCAGGGCTGTCACTTTTTCAGAGTTGTCAGCCATCAAGCAATTAATGCGAGAGGGCAGAGGAGAGGGCTGTCCTGCCACGTGTCTTTCTGAGCCGTATGGGATGTCTGGGACCGCATAGCCCCTTATGCCGAATGACTCTCTGAGCCGCATGGGCTTTCTGACCCGCATGGGGTTCTTTGGCCGCATGAGTCATTTTCTTTAGTATTTCCCATGCTTCTACACTTCTATAAGTTGGGTAGGGCTTTGAACCAAGAGCACTTTACTTTGTAGGATATTGAGCCAACATTTATTTCCTTTTACAACTACCCTCCTTCTTTTCGGGAACCAAGTTACGATTTGGCATACTACACTCTCTTCGTACTATTCTCGTTGTTCTTGGATATAGGTTTTATTTTAATTTGAGGACAAAATTTTTATAAGTTGGATAGGATGTAAACCCCCTAAATTGTTTTAAATTTTTTATTGATTTATTTTAAATTTTACAGTATTTTCAAATTAATAAATAGCAAATGATACCTAGTTTATTTTTAAGCAATACTTAAAAGATTATTTCAAATAACAAGGGTTTGTTACATGTGTACATATGTTACATGCTATAGTATATTAAATACTTTCACTTTAGTAATACATTAGCAAGTATTATATTCTCGTACTAATATAGATATATTCATATATTAAGAGGTATATCTAAGTGTACATAAAATTGTACATAACTCGTAGAATCCTTGCATATATATATCCATTTGTAAATATAAGATTTATATAATAGCATATATATGTAGATATACTGTACAAAAGAAGAGAAAAGAAAAAGAAAAAGAAAAAAAAGTTTTCTTCAATTTCTCGCGAGATAGCAATATCTCGCGAGATGGAAAGAGGGATTTTTCCCGCTGGCCCATAAACTCAGCCGAGTAGATAACATGGGCTTGAGTGAAGAAATCGAGAGGAATCAAATCCTCATAAAATCTTGATAAAATTTTTAAATTTTTTCTGTATAATCCTAAGATGATTCTCCACCCGAATCTGCCTAATATTTAGTTTAAACCCGTAGAAAAATTGAAATAAAATCGGATATGCGTGCGGTTATATAGATAGGCATCGAACGAAGCATTCAAAGGAGACCTACCAATTCCTCCTGTGAACTTTAAAACTGAAGACCACTGCCTCCCTGACATCCACACGAACACCACCCACCGCCTGTAAGCCGTCGGCGATCGACTGACCGCCGTAGACGTCGCCGAACCCGAGTAGGAACAGAGGACAACTCTGTTTAGATGACAGCGAGGTACTCACCTTCCCACTTCATTTTCTTCATCGATTCTCAATTATTTTTTTTTTTGTGAATTGCTTTAGAAATCCCACATGACCCACTCAAATTCCTACCAAGGAATTTGAATGTGACAATACGACCACCCTGTGAACTTGACACAAAGTCGTTACAAATCTGTTCAAAAACAGAACTTAAGAACAGTCCAATACACTATTTTAGAAGAGAAATTCTGAACCAAACATTAGGAGTTTTCAAAAACTAACCTAAAACAGACCTAGACAACATATAGGCTACAATACCATTTCTGCATAAATTGATTTCGATGACTATGTGCCGAGAAATTGGCTTTCCAATTTGACCAAAAACCGTTTTTAAAACTATTAAAATTTTATAAAATTTCTCATACGGCATACGTCCCGACAAATCAGGCGTCGTGGTCGCAACCCATAAGCATTGAAAGACACATATGGATGTTGTCGACGTGTGAGAACTGACGGGACTCAATTTTTGTACGTGCACGACGAAGTAAGAGCATATCCATCAAGATACCCGCGTATCGACCCTATGTAAATTAAGCTATAACTTTTTGAACAGTCGTCGATTCGAGATGAAACTTACGCCAACTGGACCTTATTGTTTTTCTGGTCCTGTGTGCCAAGTTTGGTCCGATTCTGAGAAGGTTGACCAGAACGCCTTTTTGGCGGGCCTGCTACTAGATCCAACAGGCAAAATTGTGCACAGTCCATCGGAATCAAACTTTGGACATATAGTTGTGTTCGTCTTCTTAAATCGGACCGATAGACATGTAGTTTGACGACTTTAGAGACCGTAGGTACTGGCACGTATTTTGGTGCAAAACGAGTCCATCGACGGACATCGTTTTGACCCAAAATTATGATTTTACCCCTGTGTCCAGAATTGGACTTTTGGACAGGCGATTCATGACATCTTTTACACCAAGAATGTTCTTGATGTTTGTTTTCAGCATTCGAAGCTGTTTGTGGATTGTGATTTCTTTTGCTATGGATTCTGACTATTGGATTGGTACTCTTCGTACCACCCTCAGCAAGATACCATGCCACCATACTCTATGATTACTTTACTTTGTTTTTTAGTTATAATATTCAATTTTATTTATATGCTGCATGTTTCATATCACTGTGCATCCAAGTCACACTTGGGTGCAAGCGACTGTATCGGTCGTTTTATTTATTTTTGTTCGATTTCTTGCATTGGCTTAGCTCGAGTGACAACCCATTGATGAGGTATTGGTATATCTCATATAGCCTTGATACATACTTTATCACGTATTGAGTCACATGTAGGACACATACTCACATAGTCGGTCGGCCACCGATACGTATGAGACGTACGACGGTTAGGAGTAACTGCCGATAGAATTGCATGCTAGTGGACTTGGTGGTTGCTAGAGGTTCATATGAGTCATGGATATGACTCCACTATGAATTGGGTGGGGAGAACAGTTTCTTGATGTATAGGCCACATATACACTATTATTGTAACGTAGGTCCACCCTACTATTACTGATTCCCTCTGTCGTTCATGGAGCGTTATGGACGTTTTATTACTGATTTGATTCCTATGACATTCACCAAGAGTTATGGATGGAGGCACCTGGTTTTCGAAGGAAAGGGACGATGCCACTGCTATATAGCCTGAGTGCCCATATGTAAAGGTTGTTCTTAATTGCATATTCACTAGACGGTTAGGCACCCTACTGCATGCATCCTTCTGTTATTTTTTATATATCACAGTTTATACGGCATGTTATTTTCTTGTATCTTGTTACGTCCATATGAGGACCTGGTGATCTCTCCAGGTGTGTGCTTTTGTCTTTTCACAAGGCTCTAGCCAAGATCGTGGTCTTCCCTTTCTATCGAGAAGGCTTGCTCTTAGATCGTTTATTGCTACTTTTATCTATCCTTTTCTGTGTTGTTCTTCTTATTTAAATGGTTGATAGTGGATCTATCTCCGCCCAACTTTTGTACAAATGATAAATTCAGAGTTGGTTTTTTTATACAGTTATTTTCTTATTGTGGATGAGATTAGTTGTCATGGATTACTGTATTTACAGCTTATCTATACATACGAGGATTTCACATATTGGAGTATACTTCGTATGTATGCTGCTGACATATCTACGTACTTAGTCCTAAGTATTTTCTGACTGGGTCGTTACATTAACGCTGAACCTTTGGAGATATTGACGGTCATGGCTTGCTTCCCTTTACCGTCCTTGGGGATGGGGTAATTGCTAGATGAATGCTTCCTTCTATCTTCGAGTGAGGGGAAACTCAATCCCAACGGTTGCGCATCTCGTACCTTTCTTTCAGCTACATCCGCCTCGGTGATGAAAGGTGTCCACTCTACATGAAGCACTGTGCCAAAGTGTATGTTTTTGTGGCACGAGTCCATGAGCATAGGTTCAGGTACATAGGTGGTAACCTTAGAGCTGCCTGACGGAAGCGCTCGATATAAGCATGTATATGCTCTTTCTCCTTCTGGACAATGTCCATGAGAGTAGACATCGTCTTGTCTATTCCTTCTTCGTAGAATCGAGCAAAGAAGAGACGTTTCAAATCATCGAACGATGAGATAAAGTTGTTTGAGAGGCTGCAAAACCATTCGTAAGCTACCCCTACAACACTCCTACGAATATTTTCGTAAGCAGAGCATCGCCTTTTGGCAGATGCACAGTTACTAAGGCAAAGTACCTCAGGTATCGACGAGGGTACTCCTTCGCCTTGAATGGCACAAGCATCTGCAGCTTGTACTTGGGTGAATATATCATATTATCCTATTCGGCAGGATATGGTTGTCGAACCCCCACCGTTTGGAGTGATTCTCACTTTTCTCGGGCGTCAAAGTGAGCATATAACTCCTTTAGAGCCTACTGCATGTCATTTGACATTACTGCCCAAGTTATTAACGATGAATGCAGCATTTTTTGGTTTATGACGGGACTTGGTATATGAGGAAGTGCATTGGATTTCCTATGCATTTTCGGGTCTTGATTGACTAAGTAGAAGCATTGGATGTTAATTTGTCCTTGATCTCCAGGATTACAGAAGTCAAGGCCTGCATAGTCTCATTCAACTTATTTAGACATGTCTCTAGGGCCTCTATATGTCTTTGATGACTAGACTCCTCGCTATTTTTTATGTTGTCACCTTTGACCATGAAAACATACATCAGGTGCGGATAGATAGAAGGGACGGTAGATCTTTCACTCTTTGGTTTAGAGACCCGAATCATGTCATCGAGGGTAGACAGGCAGATTGTGATCGTCCTCTAACTCATTGTAATTGCTACCCCCAGCCTATTGGCTATTCGCATCTACGGAGGCATCTGTGTCAGTTCTATACAATCTTTCCTCGGGTTGGAACGAGGGACTGCCATGGATGGTGGGGGGTTAGCTACCCCCAGCCTACGACAAGAGTTTGAATTGAGTGCGGGTGTGTTGGAATACACCCGTGTTGGGTACCGCCGATCTGTTGCCTCCAAGTCGGGTTTTGCATTTGTTGGTCAAGGAGGGAGGGTTCTTGGCAAGCTTCTTGAGAGATGGGGAACCTCATACCGTATTACAAGACGTAACGTGGAGTTTATCTTCATCTCACTCGACGATCCTTTGTCGATTCTCTGATGTACAAACAGACTGTCTCTTCGGTAGCGATACTGCTGTTTGGTTGTAGCAAAAGTTGATGGTGATCTTGGCACAGGTATGCCTTGGGCTAGCTATGTTATGCGCAGCAGAATTCTCCCTCGATGCATTTATAAGAAATCACTTTACGCAGATTAAGGCCACCACTTCTACACTCCTTTCGTGCGTGCAGGAAAGCTGTGCGCATGAACGCGAACGTGAAGGTAGCTTCACTTTCTCAGTTCCTGCACATGATACGCTTAGATTCTGATTAGAGGGTTGCTGGTGAGACGAGCTCACTTCATGCCTATAGCAAAGCTGCTTGCATGAGTCTATTCCTACTGTTTGTACCCCATAGCTTGAATCGTGCGCTTGCGCGCTCAAGTGACAGCAGGGTTTTACTGGTCGAAGCATCGAAGCACTCGAACCAGTTTTGTACAGCTTTCCGTCGGCTGCGGGCGTGACTGTCAACGTGGGCCTTGCTCAGCTGTTGGTGTAGCACGTGACCGCAGGGCGCGTGTTGTCTTGGACTTCTTTCTACTGCTCCTGGAGGGTGCGTAGTATTCAGAGTCCAACTAGTGGTCGACGTAGCACTTTGGTCGCACAGGGTGTTTGCTGTCTTAGATTTCTTTGTGTCATCCCTGGAAGGTTCATGGTGCTTAGAATCCAACATGGATGTTGGTATAGCACGTTGATCGCTCAAGGCGCGTACGGTCTTGTTTCTTCACGCTACCCCTTGAAGGTGTGTAGCCCTCAGAATCCAACATAGGTTCTCCTGAAGGAGTCAAGGATAGAAGTTCTACCCTACGCAACCGTCTTTTTGTACGGGTAGGTGGTTTCACCATTTTTTCTACGCTACACCTTCGACAGTTGCACGGCCAAGGAGTTACACTCCTTGCTGTGCTTCTCATCAAGTAAAGTCGGCAGAGGCATTACAACAGCGGGTGGAGGCCTTTTCAAGGTTTTATCGTTCAGGGAGGTTTTGAACGTATCTTCCTCCATATTGCCGTTCATCGTAGCGGCCTTAGGCACCCAGGTACGTGAGTCTTCTTTGATTTTACGAACATCTTCAAAGGGCTTGACTTCTCTTCAGAGAGGAGGTCTTCAAAAGCTTGCTGGTCGAAACATACGACCAGGATCTTTTGGGAAGACCCCAACAAGTTATCGTCAGACTGTGTCACCACCTTCTCATCAGAGGAGAAGGATGTCCCCAGCAGATTTGCTATCTTGTTTGCCATGACAAAAGTTGAACAAACTTTTTGTTTTTAAATATATAAAAAGTATGAAAAAAGACTCATAAATAGGAGGATTAAGTACAAAAATTTCCAAAAAAGTGTGAAGGTGGAGATCAAATACTATAGTGGCTCCTTTACTCCGTTGACGATCTGACAACGACTTGAACTTGCTTTGACTTTCTGATGCTCGAGAGTGGTACTCGGGGTTGCTAATCAGGATGATGCCGTCCTTTTTAATGAAGGCCAACTCCTTCTATTATAGCTCAACCTATATGCAAATAGGGTTTTCTTTGGGCGTACAGGAGCGCTGTGCGTAGGGATATGAGAGAATCTGTTGTAACTGTACGGTAAGGGCTGCTACTGAGCTGACATTTGGTGGATGTTGAGATTCTCTTCTATCAAGATCTCGGTTGGTTATCAACATAACCGAATAAATGACACATGGTGTGTGCTTATGGCTCGATAATCTTGATCGGATGAAGCCGAGTGGCTTTTGCTCCTATTCATAGAGTCAGATTTTGTCCCTATCTTAGGGACAGTGGTTTAAACAAAATGATTGGATATTGCCCTTGTCCACTGAACCAAACTCTGTTCCTATCTTAGAAGCAACGGTTTGAACAAACATATTGGATATTGCTTCTATCACCAAAACCAAACTCCGTTCTTATCTTAGGAGTAGCGGTTCAAACAAATCGATTGGATCATATCTAAAAAGATATAGATGACAGAGTGACCACATAGAACAATGCCACCTCATAGAATTGTTCGTCTATACGAGTTGCACTTCTGGTAAGATTTTAATATCACTGTGCTTTAGGACGACGAGGAGACTGTGCTCAGGCAACGAAGTCACTGTACTTTAGGGCAACGGGAGATTGTGTCGAGGCAACAAAGTCATTGCGCTTTAAGGCAACGAGAAGACTGTGCTGAGGCAACGAAGGTACTGCGCTTTAGGATGATGAGAAGACCGCACTGAAGCAATGAAGTCACTATACTTTAGGGCGATGAGGACCATGCTAAGGCAACGAAGTCACTGCACTTTAGAGCGACGAAGAGACTGTGCTGAGGCAATAAAGTTACTATGTTTTAGGGCGACAAGAAAACGGTGCTAAGGCAATAAAGTCACTGCGCTTTAGGGCGACGAGAAGACCGTGCTAAGGCAACAAAGTCACGGTGCTTTAGGACGACGAAAAGACTGTGCTAAGACAACGAAGTTACTGCACTTTAGGGCGATGAGGAGACTATGCTTAGGCAACGAAATCACTGCGCTTTAGGGCGACGAGGAGATTGTACTAAGGCAACAAAGTCACTATGCTTTAGGGCGACGAAAAGACTGTACTGAGACAATGAGGGCGATGAGAAGACTGTGCTGAGACAACGAGGTCACTGCACCTTAGGGCGACGAGGAGACTGTATTAAGGCAACGAAGTCACTGTACTTTAGGGCGAAGAGGAGACTGTGCTGAGGCAATGAAATCACTATACTTTAGGGTGACGAGGAGACTGTGCTGAAGCAACAAAGTCACTGCACTTTAGGGCGACGAGGAGACTGTGCTGAGGCAACGAAGTCACTGCGCTTTAGGGCGACGATGAGACTGTGCTGAGGTAACAAAGTCACTACCATTTAGGGCGACGAGGAGACTGTGCTGAGACAACAAAGTAACTGCACTTTAGGGTGACAAGGAGACTGTATCGAGGTAACAAAGTCTCAAATGAAGGAGCCGTTGAATGGCTGCGCTTCTAGATTGAATTTGAAGGCGCTGCGCTTCTGGGTTGAACCGATGGTGCTGCGCTTCTGGGTTGAACCGATGGTGCTGCGCTTCTGGGTTAATCCGAAGGGGTGAGTTTTGTCGAATTAATTTCTTAACAATATTAAATGACCGCCCTTAAATGGTTGAGTCAGCATCCTCTTTAATTACTGTTGTTTGGTGGCTCGAGAAGCGGTAACAAGGCTTAGTCAAATAAATCTATTAAATAAGATTCATTATACTGAGTCCTAGGTTCATCCCAAAACACTGAGTCCTTTGACTGACCACCACATGGCCTGTGGGTTATACCACACAACCTACATATAAAGATGAGCTTTCAGTTAACAATTTGCTCACAGTTTCTTATTATTTCCCTGTTATGCTCAACCCCGACTTAGCTTCGAACGGCCATGGGCCTTGCATAAGTTGACTGTTGGTTATAGATCTCTTTGTTAAAAGAAGCTATAGCCTTGTAGAGGAACCACTACTGAGTTTCGAGATGCACTTTAGCGTTTAGCATAAGGCGCTCAAATCTGAACAACATTTTGGAGGTCTTCGAGATCCAAGCTACTGGGTTTGGATTAATTGCCAACCTGAAGAGCCACAGATTGTGCTCTGCCCCGCTCAATAATGGCTTCATTAGCCATATTGGAGTGGGGGGCTGTGCTCCTTATTATGCTAGAAGAGCCGCGAGCAGTGTTGCGAGCAGGAGCTACATTCTTGTTCGGGCCAATAGCTACTTCATTAGCCATATTGGAGTTCCTACACGTCTAACTAGGAAGTGGTTCGCTCTGACACTGCTACACGTTTTGGGGTCTACACGCTTTGTATACTTTGTAGGTCGTGTTTTAGGGTTTAGTCTTTATATGTAATCCTGAAGAGTCTATAACAGATCTTTTGTAAACATGATTTTAATAAAGAACTTTTCCTTTATGCACTTATCTTTGTTTGCCTCCTGCGCTTCTATGAAGTATGGGAAACAACTATTGTCTTCTGCACTTTAAACCATTGTTGTCTTCTGTGCTTCTGTGGAGTAACTATTCTCTTTTGTGCTTCCATCTTTGCGCTATTTTCATGCTTCTACAATCCTATTACAAAATTTATGAAACGGTCTATCTCCTTGGGAAGATAGAATGTGTTAGACACTTCTGGCTGTAGTCCTAGATTCTCTAAGAAGCCTAAGTACTACCATGGTTCTAGTGAGCTAACAATTCTATTTATTTTTCTTATATGTAGGTCGTCTTCAACAAGAAAGAAGAGGATGATTTGGTCGAGTATAATTGGATGAGAAGTGGTACTTAGGACCAACTATCCAACATACATAATCTAGACCAAAAACTACACTCATAGTTCTCAACCGTTAAGCCATACAACAATCATAGCTAAAGTTCTATCTATTTGGTATGGCTACCCAATTTCCTTTATTCATAGCTGAATAGCTACTGTCGTATCATTTCATCTTAGGCACAGTATTATCAATCTATATCATTATTATTGAACCTTCTGTTAGCTGTAGCAATCACTCCTAATATGCTCTAAGTGTCCGATATCTAGGCACTCATACCAGACTTATAAGTTCACTATGATCTATCTCTAGGGACCTTACCCGTTTTTGGCTACCCCAAACATTACAATCACACCAATCAACTGGTTTAAGCATACTTATAATACAACTATAAGGTTTGTCTAGTTAGTTATTTACGAGGTAGAAGGTAATAGGAAACTAAGGATGGGTCAAGCAAACAATATCAATATTAAACAACAGCAGGGTTAAACAAAGCATGAAGGATTGTCGAAGTATTTCCAAGAACGATATGAGGCCAAACGAGATGCATAGGATGTAGAGTAGGTAAAACTCGAGAACCATATACCTTCGTGATTATGTCACGTGAGGTTACTGCCATTCTAGTGTGCATCTGACTCCAAATAAATTTTTTATTCCATAATATGAAGAATGGTTGAAGTGCACATTTGCCATACCAGATAATACATGTTCTGGAGCTTATCTTGACCAAATCCATGATTTTTTTTCTTTTCAAACCAACTTTTTGGCAAAATACAGGAGAAGAGGTCAATCAAAATGCATGGGATGTGGTTCAAGTAGAATCCAGGAAACATATATAACCATTATGCCGTTATCTAAAGTCCTGCCTTACCAGTATTCTTTGGCTACAAAAACTCTTAATTCCGTAATACATGGATAAATATAATTTTTTGAACATTTCTTAGACCAATCCTTAATGCATTTTTCTAACACTTTCAATGAAGAGGAACGAAGAAAATTACTCAAGAGTCAACATGGAAAGGTTAACTAAAATCATAGGAAAGGGTGAACACAAAAGTAATCATGTCGAGAAAGAAGGCAACATAAAAGCAATCGTGCTGAAGAGTCCTATAGAAGCAGATAATCCTAGTTGCGGATGTATCCTAAAATTTTATTCCTCAATTGGTTGCAGGCTCGCAGTAGTACGACTATCCTAGGTACCACCATGACTTTGCACCGTTTGTAAAGAGTCGACCTGCATGGGCCACCACAAAAATATGTCACACCCCAGTCCCAAAATACATAGGACCAGAATTCGTAAGCATGCCAGCTACGTATTTAACCATAATTAGATCGACTCAAATACGTATAAGCTGTGTAGATCAGAACAAGTGTCCATGTAATCATAAATATATCATCCACAATACTAACTATACTATGAACTAAGAAAGGAAATACTAAGGAAGAACGGAATAGATGGCATTAACTATCGATACCTGAAGATCCCGAAGACGTATCTCCCACTATGCCTATGTCAGATTTCAGCAATAACCTGGAAGAAAACCAGCAATAACCTCGAGAGATCACCAGGTCCTCAGAGTGACATAGCAAGATACATAAAACAGATCTATCTAACAGTATAACATGCATAAAGAAAACCAAGATATAAACAGAAAAGGACTAAGCTACAACAAAATATGAATATGAGAACAACTATGCATAAATGAACTGCTAGAAAGGAAACATGTATCAAATGCCAAGTTTCTAGGTGAACACATGATAAAAAATCAAACAGATAATCAAACCTTCGCCCCTAGTATGGATTAGCAGGTTTGAACAAATAACTAATGCTCGCCCTTAGTATGGACACGCAGGTTAGTTCAAACAAACAACCCTTGTCCCTAGTGTGGACTCGCAGGTTAGCTCAAATAATCAACCCTCGTCCCTAGTGTGGACTCGCAAGAATAAACAGAAATGGAATAATAGTTCAGTTATGACGCACTTGTCCTATACGACTCATTCAAGCTACATGTAAGAACAGATCCAATATGAACTCTAATGTCAACCGTGAATAAAGATGATACGTGAATAGGACCAGTAACTAGTTTGAATAATATGAAAGAAACCTCATATCCATAATCAACAAAAGAAACTAGATAATGGCATGTATCATAAGGAAAGAAACATAAGCATGTAAATAAACTGTAAAGAAAGGCAAGGTATACTTGCTTGGAGTTTGTCCAATACGTGCTGAGACTGCAGGTAACAAAATCTAACCAATTATCCATGAACCAATGAGTCGTACTCTATGCGATTTCAGTACAATCCGTTCCTAAAACGGACAATCGAGGTGGAAGAACAATTAACGCGAAAGTAGCACTATTGCATCCGTTCACTGTTGTTGTTGCATGTGGTGCTGCTACTTCACTTTCTGCGGCTGTTGTCGTCGCGGTTCTTTCGTACTCTGTGGCGACGACATAGGTTTAGGGAGGTCGCGTAGGTGTCGACCAAGGTTAGGGTTTTGTTTGTTTTTTTTCTTTTACACAAATACATATATATATATATATATATATATATATATATATATATATATATATATATATATATATATATATATATATATATATATATATATATAAATATTTATATATATGTGTATGACCATCAGAATTTAGTCGAGCGGGATTTGGGGGCCGAGCAACAGTGATGGGTTTCTTTTTTTCTCTTTATTTTATAATAACCTTTTACATATATTAAATCCTAAGATATATAAAATATATAATAAATGAATAAATAAATTCTTTATATATATACTACAATGATATATATATGCTCCATTATATGCATATTTTTTTATGTGCAACATATATACGTGTGTATTTTATAACATACCAATACAAAGATAATAAAAATATTTTACTATATCTATAAAAGATAAATATAAATCTCTAAAAATAATATAAAATCCTAATATTTAATATATACCAATATATGTATATATAGTTATATATAGACAACATATACTAATTTGTAAAATATCTTTATACATGTCTAAAATTTCTAATATTTTCAATAAAATTACTATAATATTTTTAAATAAAATATTAGTATGATAAAATGACATTTTTTTATACAACAATACTTTATACTTTTACTCATTTATCAATGAAATTATAAAATAAAATACTACTTATGTATAAATCATATTTTAATTCATAACAAAACAATTGAAAAAAAATCTAAAATATTTGTGACCTTTAATATATATCTATTTTGTATGAAACTAACCCACAGTTAATATTTTACAATCACTAAAAATTTTACCATAAATCATAGTAAAAAATTTTATGACCAAATATAATTAAATAAATTAAAAGAAATATAGAAATAATTAAAATAATGAAATAAATACTTCTTATATTTTTAGGGGGTTTACACCAAAATATTTCTGTCCTGACTCTGGCAGAACTTGGGCCGAGTTTGGCCAGGTTTGTTTGAACAAAATTTTGAATTCCCTCAAAATCTGTATCCAATGTTCGAATGCGAGATTTTTGCATCCGAACTCTGCCCGAATTCGGTCAGCAAAGCACTATAAATTGTGAAGAACTTTCATATTTTCAAATCACTCATTCCTTCTCTTCTCTATTCATTTCTAAGTGTTTTATACAAGCTACACTTTCAAATCAAAGCCTATACTACTCTTAGCCAAGCCTGTACAATTTCAGTTTCAATCTAGAGTTTGGTGTTGAAGAGCTGTATCGGAGGCTGCATTCAGAAAATATTCTAGTTTTTAAATTGCCCTCTGGAATCGGTCATACACTCATCGCCAAGCACGATGTTGTGAAGTTGGTCGTACACTTGTCGCTAAGCATGATATTGTAAGAGTTGCAAGCACTCAGTTAAAGCTTATGCTATAGTGGATTAACATCGAGCAGGAGTACTCGAGACTGGTCTAGTCCTCTGAGAGAAAAACTGGTATATATTGCTGTGTCATTGAATTTGATCTTCTTAACTCTTACTTTACTGCAAGTCATTTACTGTCATATAATTTTCTTTTACTTTCTATAGTATATAAATTTTTAATTGGTGATATTTTCTATTGCATACACACACTTTCTATTCACCCCCTATAGAGGTGCTCAATGATCCTACAATTGGTATCATAGTAGGTTATACGTATACATAACCATCTAGAGAGTATATATATGTATGGCAGCCGTTAAATCTATATTCAATGGTGAAGGACAATCCACAAATAGACCCCCACTATTTGATGGAACAAATTATACTTATTGGAAGATACTGATGAGTTTCTTTCTAAAATTACTAAACTTCGATCTTTGGTCGATAGTGATAGACGATTATAAGAAATCGCCTAGAACAGTGATTGATGGTGTTGTAGTAGACAAGCGCCATGACAAATATATTGAGCATGAAAAGACACATGCTAGTGTAGATGCATGGGCCATTATTGCACTATTATGTGCAATTGATAAAACTGAGTTTAATCGTGTAGCCACCTGTATGACATATAATAAAATTTGGAGACTTCTTGAGGTAACTCATAAAGAAACTTCTCGAGTAAAGGAATCCAAAATCAGTAGAATGACACAGGAATATGAGTCATTCAAGATGAAACCCTGTGAGTCAATTATACAAATGTCACTCATTTTCTTGATATTACTATTCCTTTATAATATCTTGGCAAGGATTATAGCAATCACGAGAAGATTAGGAAGGTACTATGAGCTCTAACAAAGAACTGGAACCCGAAGGCCACCGCGATCATAGAAGGAAACGATCTCACCATAATGACATTGGAGACACTGACCCCATGAACTGGACAAGACTTTGATGAGGTAACTCCCAAAGAAAAATCAATCGTCTTCAAAGCTCAAGCCAAAAGAGTCTCATGCAATGATTCTGATGAACATGATTCCGATGGTGATGAATAGGCCCACCTGGTCAAAAACTTCAAAAAATTTGAGAGATCAAACCGAAAGAAGAAAGACATCCACGAAAGCAATGAAGAAAAAACTATTTGCTTTGGGTGTAAGAAGTCATGGCATATGAAGAATGACTGTCTACTATCAATGAAAAGCAGTCCATACGACCGATCGATATTGAGCAGAAAAGCTACAACTGGTCGAAAGTACACTAATACCAGCATCTGACACGAAAGTGAGGCTAGTGAATCAGAGGAGGAGGACAGACCCAGCAGCAGTACAAATATCTATCTAATGGCATACCCAAAGGTATATGAGAACCATCTTTATGATGGTTTTACTTTCGATGAGTTAGAAAATGCCTTTAGCGAACTACTTAAAAAGCACAAACATGTGTTAGACAAGTGTAAACAATCTCGCAAAGAGATTAAGGCATACAAAACTGAAGTAGCTAGATTGTATGATCTTCTAGAACATATTAAAGAGACATCTACTACTGGTAACACGGAGGATATAGCCAAGATAAGATTGGATTATCATGAGGCTATTCTCACTATATGTCACGACCCGCACCCATTTTTTTCGGATACAAGACGTGTCCAAGCCAGCCTACGTCGCAGAGTCGGCGGTAGAAAGCTGTCACGGCCAACTTACTCAAAATAACAATAATGCTCATTCACAAAATTAATTTAAGCTTACAATATTCCCAAGTTTTACATTTGCAGAAAAATATAAACTTGTACAAATATTAGAATGACTATGTAATGCCCTATTTTTCAAAATTTATTTAATTAGTGTTAATTAATTTTTAATGTCATATTTAGCCTTAAAATAATTATTAGGATTTTTAGGAATTTTTCTAGAATTTTTAAATGATTTTTAAATGAGTTATAAATACAAAAATATCATTTTGTAATTAATTTAAATGTTTTAATATCATTCTGTAATTTTTAGAATTGTTTTTATATAGTTATGTAATTTATTGAATTGTTATAATTTTAGTTTGCAATTAACTAATTATTTTTAATACGGAATGTAAATTCTAATTTGCATTCAGTAACTAATAGGACCTAACTGTAAATTCCTAAACTAGGAGGACCTAACTGCTAAATCCTAATCTACCCACCCCGATTGACCGACGACTGACTGGCCGACTGCCCCCGCCATTTCCGGCCAGCGCGACGACCCCCCGACCGCCTCAACCCCCTTATAAAAACCCCCCTTCTTCCCCAAACGTAACCCTAACCCTAAAATACCACCACGACCGCCTACGACCACTGTCTCCCCTACTTGCCACCCGCCGTAACCCTAACTCCGACCACTCCACAGCGCCACCCCTACAGAGTACTTCACCGCCCCCAACAACCACCGACGAGTTCGCCCCGACGAGCTACGCCCAGCGCCACCTAAGTGTCGCCTCGCCGACGTCTTCTCCGCCGTCCACAGCCCCCGAAACTCCCCCAACTCGTCGGACACGTAAGTGGCAAGTGTCGAATTGTGTCATACGTGTCTCGAATCCACGTATGTGGTTCGCTAGGACACGGGAACCCTAGTCCAGTGCTTAGACACGAGAATAGGTGCTCGTACATGTCATGCATAGCACGGACACGTAGACTCCTGTGTCCCTAACTGTCAGGACACATGATTGTTATTATTTTTTATATGTATAATTAATTCTAAAACCTAAATAAATTAAACTAAAACCCTAACTCTAACACAACCAGCGGGCTGACCCCCTGGCCAGCCCGACCCAACTCAGAAACTCCCGTGCTCAGTGGCTCGAGTTCCTGCCCCCCCCCTTTGCTGTTGTTTCTATTTCTTTTACTTTTCCTTTTTCTTTTTTTTTTGTTATTTATATATATATATATATATATATATTTATATGTATATACATGTATTTGTATATATATATGTATTATTATACTGTATTATATATATATGCAGTATTTTATATATATAATTTATATTTAGTACTTTATTATAATATGTATGTATATATATGTATATATATATGTATTTATGTACATATATGTGTATATGCATTTTTTTTATATGTATATATGTTCATGTGTATATATATTATTATATATATACTATTATATATATGTATACAATATTTGTATACATATATATATTTTATAATTAAGTATTTTCTTATATATATATATATATATATATGTATTTTTAACATATGTATGTATATATCCATTATGTAAATATCTATATATTTATATGTAAATATAAATATTGTAGATATATATTTTATATATATGTATTTCACTCTACCTAGTGTAAATTATTATTATGTAAATATACTTGTCATATTTTTATAACTACTATGTATAATTTTACCTGATTAAAATATTAGTATTTATTATGTATTTCTACGTCTTTGTATTTTTTTGTGTATTTAAATTACTGCAACCATTTGGTGTCCAAGCCTAGCATGGGTTTTTGGGTCCAAATGTGTTTTCATACATTCAAGACCTGTACAAGTCATATTGGACTTGATTCATGGCCTTGGGTCCTGTATTTGAACTTTGGTTGAAACTATGTACATGGACAAAATACGCAGATAATTAATTGTTTAATTTTAGATTATGTGCAATGCTATTTTTGAATTTCTAAAAATACTTTAATTGCTGTTAAAATTCTAGAAAAATAGTATTTAGATACTATGTTAATTTAGCTAATTTAGTATAAGTTTTATAGTATTTAATTTACAGTTTTGCCACCATTTTGGCATATGAAACCAGA
This sequence comes from Iris pallida, assembly GCA_029216955.1. Classification (NCBI taxonomy): domain Eukaryota; kingdom Viridiplantae; phylum Streptophyta; class Magnoliopsida; order Asparagales; family Iridaceae; genus Iris; species Iris pallida. Next base: position 215,973 of record JANAVB010018116.1, on the reverse strand, counting down.
ACTCATTTTCTGTATACTTAGGAAAACTAATTTTTATAAAATACTTGTACTGGTTAATATATTCCACAAAATTATGATAATTAATAAGGATCATTTTTGTACTTTGTTTTATGTAAAATTAAGTTTTTTGTCTATCTCAAAAATTGTTGGAACACAATGTCCATTTGATTTATTTATTGAATAATTACGACTTGCAACTTTTTGTGCTATTTTGAGTAGCCGTATTGAACCTCACCCCTCACTAGTGTAAAGACCCTAGAAAGTTAGTTAAAGTAGTGTGTCACCCCACATTGGTCTTCTATGCTAAAGTCATCATTTTGGCTACGTGCCCAGTCACAAGTCGTGTTTCACAAATTAGTGTCTTAGTGTTTTAGCTTAGTGTAAAAACTAAGTTTATGTATTTATTTCTACAGTGACGAGTTACCGGACATCTATAGCACTTTTATCGCAGCTTGCTTTGCTTTGCTTTGCTAGAGGCAAGTACTTTCTACAAACTTTACATATTGTTACATAAATGAACTTCAAATCCAACCATGTTAAATGCTGATCCTTGGGGTAGCAAGTTAAAATATCACATGTTGTACATTCAGTTACTACCGTGCTTAGAATAATCTTTATGTATCTCTCACATGATTAGAATATGGGTTATGGGGAAACTGATAGTTGAGTACGTGATCATGCCCCTTCTCCGTACGTATGTACCGAGCAAGGTTGACATTTTATATGTATACCTTGTCGTAGGCTTTATCTTAAAGCGGATTTGTACGTATGTACATCTATCGCCTTATCACTTGTACTGAAATACATTTCATTATGTACCCTTACACATTGTACACCTATTGACGATCACGTACCGGCTACAGTTTTAAACATTACATATACATCTGTCTCTATGACATATGTGTCCTTGCCATGATCTATTATGTGATGCCATGTTTCCAATTATTCCTCTATGTTTATTTCCATGTTTCATATGCTAGTTTGCTAGAATCAGTACTTGCTCCCGTCCTGACAGGATAACGTTGTAGGTATACTTACTGAGGAGGAGTTGCTCTGTGATTCGCATTATGGAGTTACTGCCGAGGACCCGGCTTTGCTTTACGAGGATGTTCCTGCGGAGAACCTCGCCTAGTTGTCTTTTTGTTTTAGACTTTTGAGAGTAGTCATGTATTAGACTACGTATTTTTGTAACTGGACATGTATCCAGTTTTACATTTCAGGCTTGTACTTTGGACTTATTTCTATATGTGACGACTTTTGTGTTTGGAGCATTTCTGACTTTTATTCACTTATAGAACTGTTAGCACATTTAGTTTTATCCTGTTGTATTTAGAACAGTTTACTATATTTAGTCTCAAGCGTAGGCTGGACATAACTCGGCCCGGCCTCACAATTTGGCTAACGGGTCGTGACATATTTTTAGTGGTGGCCCATGCAGGTCCTGACTAAATTATTTGGTTACGTTATTGTACCAAGCATGCCTGCAATTAGGAACTTAAGGTAATTAGACAACATTAGGCATGACGCTTAGAACACCTAGAGGAATGCTAGGATTGTAACATAGGAAATATATCACATGCTTGCTATTATAATTAGATTTCCTTATCTATGATTGCTTACTTTAAACAAGTCCTTATAAGTCCTTTTTATTGTAATTAGATGGTGCTTACTCGTTCATCCCAGTCTGTTACACCCGAGAATGGTGCACTCCATATCCAGTCAGCTGACCAGTTGACTGATACACCCCCACCTCCACCTACCACATTCCTCCACTCCATAGATCCACAAACCCAGATGCCTCCACCACCTTCCACATCACAGGCCCAGCAGGACCCAATACTTCCACCACCCCCTATCATTATACCTACCCAGGCTTCCGTCATACTCGACGGCAACCAACTGCTCACTATGATCCAGGGGTTCCTAACAACCCATCAGGAGCAGACTACCCTACTCCGCCAGAGCATGGAGTGTTCTGAGGAACGTCCCGTGGTCCCACCACCTGTAGAGCCACGACAGAGAGCGGGGACGATCAAGGACTTCATGGGTCTGAATCCCAAGGAGTTCTTAGGGACTGAGGGTATAGTAGTAGCAGATGACTGGCTAGACTCGGTAGAGAGGAAGCTCCTTGGAGTTAGGATGCCGGGTGACCTCCAGGTCGAGGTAGCAGGATTTCTGCTGATAGACTTGGCAGGAGTCTAGTTCCGGAATGAGCCGTTGTTTGCGAGAGGGAGGGCCACTTGGGATCAGTTCAAGACCCAGTTCAAGAAGAAATTCTTCTCGACTACTGCTACAGTAGCCATGGGGCTACGATTCGAGAACATCCAGCAGGGGAACCGTTCTGTTGACGAGTATGCGGCAGAGTTTAGTCGCCTGAGCCATTTTGCTCCTAGTCTGGATGCAGATCCAGAGGAGATGACCCGTAGGTTTTGCCATGGTTTAGTTCCAAACATTGTTATTCTTATAGTCGCAAACGGTACGACTGACTACTACCAGAGCCTAGAGTTGGCCCGGAGCATTGAGGAGCGTCTTCTGTCTAGCAAGAGGCCGGCTTCTGTATATCATGAAGGACCGTCCAAGCGTCAGACTTTCCAGCAGAGAGCACCGACGCCGCCCCAGCAGACTTATCGTCCCCCTACATCACATCACCCGACCCCGCCAGTTAGATCCCCGGGACCTCGACATCAGCAGCAGCAGAAGCAGAGGGGAGCTATATGTACTTTCTGCGGAAGACCCGGGCATGATTACACCATCTGCAGGAAGAGGTTGAAGCAGTATCTAACTTGCGGGTCTGCCACCCATCAGCTTCTAGAGTGCCCAGTAGCGAAGACTAGAGGACCACTCCCGACTCAGTAGCAAAGGTTTGGGCAGCATCTGCAGCAGCAGAAGGGACCTCAGGGGAAGATATATAGTCTAGCTCTTGAGCCGGAGCCGGAGCAGGTTTCGGAGCCAGATTACTTAGCTGACGTCATCACAGGTCATGTTTATTTGCATACTTTTCTATCTCTATGTTTGTTTGATTCTGGTACATCACATAGCTTCCTATCATTAGAGTTTATGCATAAACACCACCTAGTAGCTACACCTACTGCGGAGATTAGTAGAGTGATGACGGGAGGAGGACCAGTGCCTATTAGAGCTATCTATAGATGTTCTATTTTTGTAGCCGGGAGAGAGTTCAGGGGACGATTCTTTGTGATGCCACTCCCGGTTATGATATTATATTGGGGATGGACAGGCTTAGCTATGCCCATGCATCTATAGATTATCATGAGGGTAGTATTTTGTTCAGTCCCCCAGGCACAGCACCATTCAGTGTCAGGAGGACAGGGCCGGAGATCAGCCTAGAGCCGAACTATTGTGCGACAGTTGGGGACGTAGCACTGCCACACCCTATCATTAGGGAGTTTATGGATGTATTCCCAGAGGATTTTCCAGGGCTTCCGCCTGACAGAGATGTGGAGTTCACTATAGATTTAGTGCCGGGTTCATCACCAGTATCCCGGGCTTGCTATAGAGTGAATTCCAAGGAGGCCGTAGAGATGAAAGAGCAGATTGAAGACATATTGAAAAAGGGTTTCATTCGATCCAGTGCTTCTCCATGGGGAGCACCAGTGCTCTTTGTGCCTAAGAAGGATAGTACAGTCTGGTTGTGTATCGACTACCGGGCGTTGAATGCCATCACCATCAAGAACAAATATCCTCTGCCTAGGATAGATGATTTGTTCGACCAGTTGAGCGGGGCAAAGGTGTTTTCCAGGATAGACTTGAGATCCGGTTACCACCAGGTGAAGGTCAGGGCAGCAGACATCCAGAAGACGGCGTTCAATACGAAGTACGGGCAGTACGAGTTTCTGGTGATGCCATTTGGTCTCACAAATGCGCCAGCTGTCTTTATAAATTTGATGAATAAGATATTCTACCAATATCTGGATAAGTTCGTCGTAGTGTTTATCGACGACATCCTGATATACTTGAAGATGCCGGAGGAGCATGCAGAGCACTTGCGGATAGTTTTGGAGATTCTGAGGCAGGAGAGATTGGCTAAATTACCGAAGTGCGAGTTCTTTTTAGACCGAGTGGAGTTTTTCGGCCATGTAGTCACTGGAGATGGAATTTCGGTAGATCCCAGGAAGATTGCTGCAGTTGAGACATGGAAGGCTCCGACGTCAGTTTCAGAGATCAGGAGCTTTCTGGGTTTAGCAGGCTATTATAGAAAGTTCGTCCAGGACTTTGCTAGGATAGCTGAACCCATGACGAAGCTGATGTGGAAGGATGCAAAGTACATTTGGTCAGAGGACTGCTAGGCAGCATTTGAGGAACTAAAGAGGAGGCTGACGATCGCTCTAGTTCTGACATTACCTTCAGGTTCTGGAGGTTTCACCATTTACAGCGATGCTTCTGGAAAGGGGCTAGGATGTGTCCTACAGCAGCATGGAAAAGTGATTGCTTATGCATCTAGGCAATTGCGGACTCATGAGCAAAATTATCCTACCCATGACCTAGAGTTAGCTGCGGTGATCTTTGTACTCAAGTTATGGAAACATTACTTATACGGAGAGCGTGTGGAAATCTTTACTGACCACAAAAGCTTGAAGTATGTGTTCACGTAGAAAGAGCTGAACATGAGGCAAAGACGATGGTTGGAGTTGATGAAAGACTTCGACATCGATTTACAGTATCACCCCGGAAAGGAATATGTGGTGGCGGATGCGCTAAGCAGGCATCCGATGGTATGGTATCTGATGATAGATTAGCATTTACGGGAAGACCTGGAGAAGCTCGGTATCGAGCTAGTTCGGCCAGGATTAGTGATACAGATGATGGTGCTTGACATTCAGTCAGGTTTAATGGAGCAGATCCGGGAGGCACAGTCTACAGATAAGAGCCTCCACAGACTTCGAGCCCAGGCTTTAGCTGGATTGCTGGATGACTTCACTATAGCAGAGGATGGATCCTTGAGGCATGGCAGCCGATTGTACGTGCCGAAGGGAGAGCTGGTAGAGGCAGTCTTACAGGAGGCGCTCCGATCGAGATATTCTATTCACCCTGGTGCTAACAAGATGTACCGTGACTTGCTGGAACATCTTTGGTGGCACGGGATGAAGAGGGATGTATCACGTTTCATCTCGAGATGCCTAGTTTGCCAGCAGGTCAAGGCAGAGCGCCAGAGGCCAGCTGGTTTGTTGCAGCCGTTACCCATTCCCGAGTGGAAGTGGAAACATATTACGATGGACTTCGTCTCAGGGCTTCCTCGTTCCCAAGGAGGGAAGGATGCCATTTGGGTCATCGTGGACAGGCTGACGATGTGTGCGCACTTCATACCCTTCAAGGTGGGGCTTTCTACCGAGAAATTGGCAGAGCTATACATGCAGCAGATAGTTCGCCTGCACGAAGTGCCAGTGAGCATCGTGTCGAACAGAGACAGCAGATTCACATCCTACTACTGGAGGAGCTTGTTGGAGGAGTTGGGCAGTAGGCTCAAGTTCAGTACGGTGTACCACCCGCAGACAGATGGGCAGTCCGAGAGGACGATACAGATACTGGAGTATATGCTGAGGACCTGCGTACTGGACTTCGGAGGATTATGGGAGAGTCATCTGCACTTGGTAGAGTTTTCATACAACAACAGCTACCAAGCCAGTATCGGTATGTCTCCATTCGAGGCGCTATATGGACGGCGATGCTGCATACCGCTCTTTTGGGATGATGTTGGGGACAGAGTTATGCTTGGGCCAGAGATGATCACGGATGCAGCAGAAAAGGTCAGGATAATCAGAGACAGGCTCAGAGTTGCCCAGGACAGACAGAAACACTAGGCTGATGCTAGTCGCAGACCGATGGAGTTCGCAGACGATGATATGGTGCTAGTGAAGATATCACCTACTAGAGGGATGATCCGGTTCGGACGAGGAGGGAAGCTGATCCCCAGATACATCGGGCCGTTCGAGATACTTGGCAGGATTGGAGAGGTAGCTTACAGGGTTGAACTTCCACCAAACCTAGCAGGAGTTCAGGATGTCTTTCACGTATCTCAGCTGAGGAGATATGTTCCAGACCCCAGCCATGTGCTATATCATTCAGAGTTGGAGGTCGGACCGAGCCTTACTGTTTCTAAGCAGCTAGTGGAGATATTAGACAGGAGAGAGAAGAGGCTGGGGAACAAGGTTATACCCTTAGTACGAGTAGCTTGGAGCCGTCACTCTCCAGATGAATCTACTAGGGAGAGGGAGTCGGATATGTGGGAGAGATACCCTTACTTGTTCGATCCAACCGCTGCGAGGGAACCACCCGTTCCCGCTTGATACCTTAGAGGTTAGTTTTGATCATAGCCTTAGTCATTTGTTGCATTGTTTACTATGTTAGAATTGTAGGTTCTTCAATCCTTGTGAATTTCGAGGACAAAATCTTTCAAAGAGGGAAGACTTGTAAGCCCCTGTTTTTCAAAATTTATTTAATTAGTGTTAATTAATTTTTAATGTCATATTTAGCCTTAAAATAATTATTAGGATTTTTAGGAATTTTTTTAGAATTTTTAAATGAGCTTTAAATACAAAATTATTATTTTGCAATTAATTTAAATGTTTTAATATCATTCTGTAATTTTTAGAATTGTTTTTATATAGTTATGTAATTTATTGAATTGTTATAATTTCAGTTTGCAATTAACTAATTATTTTTAATGCGGAATGCAAATTCTAATTTGCATTCAGTAACTATTAGGACCTAACTGTAAATTCCTAAACTAGGAGGACCTAATTGCTAAATCCTAATCTACCCACCCCGACTGACCGACGACTGACCGACCGACTGCCCCCGCCATTTTCGGCAAGTACGACGACCCCCCGACCGCCTCAACCCCCTTTTAAAAACCCCCCTTCTTCTCCAGACCTAACCCTAACCCTAAAACACCACCACGACCACCGTCTCCCCTACTTTCCACCCGCCGTAACCCTAACTCCGACCACTCCACAGCGCCACCCCCACAGCGTACTTTACCGCCCCCAACCACCACCGACGAGTTTGTCCCGACGAGCTACGCCCAGTGCCACCCAAGTGCCGCCTCGCCGACGTCTTCTCCGTCGTCCACAGCCCCCGAAACTCTCTCGACTTGCCGGGCATGTAAGTGGCAAGTGTCGAATTGTGTCATACGTGTCTCGAATCCACGTATGTGGTTCGCCAGGACACGGGGACCCTAGTCCAGTGCTTGGACACGAGAATAGGTGCTCATACGTGTCGTGCATAGCACGAACACGTAGACTCCTGTGTCCCTAACTGTCAGGACACAGGATTGTTATTATTTTTTTATATGTATAATTAATTCTAAAACCTAAATAAATTAAACTAAAACCCTAACTCTAACACAACCAGCGGGCTGACCCCCTGGCCAGCCCGACCCGACTCAGAAACCCCCGCGCTCAGTGGCTCGAGTTCGAGCCCCCCCTTTGCTGTTGTTTCTATTTCTTTTACTTTTCCTTTTTCTTTTTCTTTTTTGTTATTTATATATATATTTATATATATATATGTATATACATGTATTTGTATATATATTTATATTATTATACTGTATTATATATATGCAGTATTTTATATATATATATAATTTATATTTAGTGCTTTATTATAATATGTATGTATATATATGTATATATATGTATTTATGTACATATATGTGTATATATATATGTTCATGTGTATATATATTATTATAAATATACTATTATATATATATATACAATATTTGTTTATATATATACTTTATAATTAAGTATTTTCTTATATATATATATATATATATATATATATATATATATATATATATATATATATATGTATTTTTAACATATGTATGTATATATCTATTATGTAAATATCTATATATTTATATGTAAATATAAATATTGTAGATATACATTTTATATATATGTATTTCATTCTACCTAGTGTAAATTATTATTATGTAAATATACTTGTCATATTTTTATAACTACTATGTATAATTTTACCTTATTAAAATATTAGTATTTATTTTGTATTTCTACGTCTTTGTATTTTTTTGTGTATTTAAATTACTGCAACCATTTGGTGTCCAAGCCTAGCATGGATTTTTGGGCCCAAATATATTTTCACACATTCAAGACCTGTACAAGTCATATTGGACTTGATTCATGGCCTTGGGTCCTGTATTTGAACTTTGGTTCAAACTATGTACATGGACAAAATACGCAGATAATTAATTATTTAATTTCAGATTGTGTGCAATACTGTTTTTGAATTTCTAAAAATACTTTAATTGCTGTTAAAATTCTGGAAAAATAGTATTTAGATACTATGTAAATTTAGCTAATTTAGTATAATTTTTATAGTATTTAATTTACAGTTTTGCCACCATTTTGGCATTTGAAACCAGAACTCATTTTCTGTATACTTAGGAAAACTAATTTTTATAAAATACTTGTACTGGTTAATAAATTCCAAAAAATTATGATAATTAATACGGATCATTTTTGTATTTTGTTTTATGTAAAATTAAGCTTTTTGTCTATCACAAAAATTGTTGGAACACAATGTCCATTTGATTTATTTATTGAATAATTACGACTTGTAACTTTTTGTGCTATTTTGAGTTTTAGACGTATTGAACCTCACCCCTCACTAGTGTAAAGACCCTAGAAAGTTAGTTAAAGTAGTGTGTCACCCCATATTGGTCTCCTATGCTAAAGTCATCATTTTGGCTAGATGCCCAGTCACAAGTCGTGTTTCACAAATTAGTGTCTTAGTATTTTAGCTTAGTGTAAAAACTAAGTTTATGTATTTATTTCTACAGTGACGAGTTACCAGACATCTATAGTACTTTTATCGCAGCTTGCTCTGCTTTGCTTTGCAAGAGGCAAGTACTTTCTACAAACTTTACATATTGTTACATAAATGAACTGCAAATCCAACCATATTAAATACTGATCCTTGGGGTAGCAAGTTAAAATATCACATGTTGTACTTTCAGTTACTACCAAGCTTAGAATAGTCTTTATGTATCTCTCACATAATTAGAATATGGGTTATGGGGAAACTGATAGTTGAGTACGTGATCATGCCCCCTTCTCCGTACGTATGTACCGAACAAGGTTGACATTTTATATGTATACCTTGTCGTAGGCTTTATCTCAAAGTGGATTTGTACGTATGTACATCTATCGCCTTATCACTTGTACGGAAGTATATTTTATTATGTGTCCCTGCACATTGTACACCTATTGACGATCACGTACCTGTTACAGTTTTAAACATTACATATACATCTGTCTTTATGACATATGTGTCCTTGCCATGATAGATTATGTGATGCCATGTTTCCAGTTATTCCTCTATGTTCATTTCCATGTTTCATATGCTAGTTTGCTAGAATCAGTACTTGCTCCCGTCCAGATAGGATAACGTTGTAGGTATACTTACTGAGGAGGAGTTGCTCTGTGATTCGCATTATGGAGTTACTGCCGAGGACCCAGCTTTGCTTTACGAGGATGTTCCTGCGGGGAACCTCTCCTAGTTATCTTTTTGCTTTAGACTTTTGAGAGTAGTCATGTATTAGACTACGTATTTTTGTAACTGGATATGTCTCCAATTTTACATTTCAGACTTGTACTTTGGACTTATTTCTATATGAGACGACTTTTGTGTTTGGAGCATTTCTGACTTTTATTCACTTATAGAACTGTTAGCACATTTAGTTTTATCCTGTTGTCTTTAGAACAGCTTACTACGTTTTATCTCAAGCGTAGGCTGGACATGACTTGGCCCGGCCCAGCAATTTGGGTAACGGGTCGTGACATGTTTTTAGTGGTGGCCCATGCAGGTCCTGACTAAATTGTTTGGTTATGTTATTGTACCAAACATGCCTGCAATTAGGAATTTAAGGTAATTAGACAACATTAGGAATGACGCTTAGAACACCTAGAGGAATGCTAGGATTGTAACATAGGAAATATATCACATGCTTGCTATTATAATTAGATTTCCTTATCTATGATTGCTTACTTTAAACAAGTCCTTATAAGTCCTTTTTATTGTAATTAGATGGTGCTTACTCGTTCATCCCAGTCTGTTACACCCGAGAATGGCGCACTCCATATCCAGTCAGCTGACCAGTTGACTGATACACCCCCACCCCCACCTACACCCGTATCTCCTAATGCTAAGTGAATCTACGGCTAACTTGAAAAATATTAGTTTCCAGTCAGGAATGGAACGTATACAATTCACTGAATGCAATTTCAATATGAAAATAACTATAAAACAGAGGTTAGACATCAATCAAGATATTTGAAAATAAATAATAAAGCTGTAGGAAAAGACAGAAAATAAATAGCAAATAAATAAACAAAATACATTTCCAACTGTTAGAAGTACCTTTGATATGTGATCAGTGTGGGGCACTACACCGCGAGGTCTACAAGGTCTACTTGCATGAATTAAACAATGTCTACGAGGTCTGCTTGCAGAAATTAAACAATGTCTACGAGGTCTACTTGCAGAAATTAAACAATGTCTACGAGGTCTACTTGCAGAAAATAAATAATGTCTACGAGGTCTACTGCATGAAAGATAAACAATGTCTATGGTCGGATCACACATCTTTGGTACTCCTTGTTCCTGACTCAATATTTTATAAGAGAATAAAATTCACATAACCAATGACCAATCAATGATATATAGTAAAAATCAATATTAAAAACAGACAATAAACTGTACTCGCCTGTGGTCCTTTGCTGGTGAAACCGATAATCCAAACCACTCAGTGTGCCACAATAGTCAAAACTCATACAGCAGCCTCCGGATGCTGAAATAGACATTACCAATGTTCTTAGAATAGTCAAATTATCTAGAATTACCTGTTCTTAAGTCCAATTCTGGACACAGGGGCAAAACGGTAATTTTGGGTCAAAACGGTATCCGCCGTTGGACCCGCTTTGCACCAGAAAGCGTGCCAGGGTCAATGGTCTCGAAAGTCATCAAACTATATATCTACGAATTCATTTTGATGATACGAACCCAACCGTATGTCCAGAGTTGGATTCCGGCAGGCTGTGCACAAAATTGCCTGTTGAATCGGACCGTGGGGCCCGTAAAACGAAGATCCGATCAACTGTCTCAGAATTGGAGCAAACTTGGCATACAGGACCAAAAAAATGATACGGTCCTGTTGGCGCAAGTTTCGTCTCGATCAGGTGAACGTGCATAAACTGATTGAGGAATTTGCACAGAGACCGATACGATAAATTTTGACGGTACGCATCAAATTTGTCGCGCACACGCAACCAATTTGAATTCCATCGAAGCCTACACGTCCACGAAGCCGTTACGCACCTTTCGATGCTTTCAGTTTACGACCATGTCGCCCGGATTGGCGGGACGCACGTCGTATCGAAGAGTTAATCAATATTTTTTAATAGTTTGAAATCAGTTTTTCGTCAAAATTGGGAAAACGATTTCTCGACGCTCGGTCGATGAAATCGACTTCCGTGAAAAGGGTTTGGTAGCCCTATAGGTTGTCTAGGACTACCTTCAATTGGATTACTAAATTTCCCAACGGACTGGCAGCAATTTGCCTTCCAATATGGGGTCCACGAATAGGAATTCTGTCATGTTTTGACAGTTTTTCTAGACATCTTCGTCTCAAATTTCTGGGCAATCGAATAATGTACATGAAATTCTACTTGAAGGGATTTGGTCGCGATTATATGGGCTACACCTTGGGTTCGATAGGACGGAAAACGATTGCGTATTTACAGAGAAAACTAACTTCGAATTTGAGGGGTTCGGCTTGGCTGTGTCCTATGCGCGTGAGCCTCCTGGCCGATTCTGACCGCGTGTGGTGGCGGCGCCGGCGGCGAGTGGTCACGGGTGGGTCCCCCAGGGAAGAAGGGTGGCGCTGGGTAGGATCGAAGTTCGGGTTTTGTCGATTTCTTCTTTCTTGCTCTCGGTTATACATATTTTTTTTATATATATATATTTTTTATTTTATTTATATATATATATATATATATATATATATATATATATATATATGTGCTGGAATAAATCAAGAAACTGCTCGAGTTGGGGAGAATAAGCATGTTGTTTGCAGTCTGTGGCTGTGGGTCCACATTGTTGATATATTTCATTTAGCCTAATGTATATACTTCTATATATATTATATATATATATATATATATATATATATATATATATATATATTTATATATATATATATATATAAAAGAAAAAAATATATATATATATAAATTTTAGAAGGGGAATTTTATTGATGTATCAGGTACAAAATAGAGAAGCCTGTACAAGAAGAGCGCCAAGCGCTGGCAAAACAAAAGAAACGGCTAGGCAAGCCGACAAAACAGAAACAAGAAGACAGAGACTAATCAATGGTCTCCCAGAATTTGGACGTGGAGTGCGAGCAGCGCCTCCGGATCGTTAGGATCTGTCTGATGATTTCCCTGTACAGTTAGGGGGGAGGAAGATGTCGGCCCTCGTATCGAAACTTGTTTCTGTTTTTCCACAGGACCCAAATCCCCATGGCTACGACGATCTGATGTCCGTAGGAATCGCCCCAGCTGGACAGGATATCGTTGAAGCCCCTAGGGGGGCCTTCCTAAACTTGGTGCTGAGACTCGTCCAAATGTTCTTGGCCAGATCACCGGAGGTGAGGATGTGCTCTGCAGATTCAGCTTGAGGCACAGTACAACAATGGCAACTTGATGCGAGGCTGTAGCCAAACGAGGTGATGGCGTCGTTGGTGGAAAGCTTTCGGAGGTGGGCTCGCCAGAGAAGGATCGACCATTTGATGGGAATGCACGCGTGCCAGAAATGAACGATGAGGGATGATAGGGTCCCGATGCCGCGGGCGACAAACCTAGCGAAATTCAGTGAGAATCGGCCGTCCGGGTTAGGGGACCATCTCGTAATGTCTGGAGTGTCGGAGAGGCAGAGATTCGCAGTGGAGAGATAGGCGGCAGCCGCTGGGCCGAGCCATATCCTGACACGGTCCCAGATCCATCCGGATGTGGGATCCCAAAACTCACGGATCTGTCCCTCCCGTGAAGGGGACACGGAAGGGTGCCAGAGGTTCCCACCCAGCCAGTGGTCGTGTCTCATCGATGAGTAGCCGTTGCTCAGCTGGATGTGCATGAGGGGGTCAGCAAGCTGACGGTCACAGATAATCCGTCTCCAGGATGACGATGAATGGTTGTTGACTAAGGTCATTCCAGGTTAGGAAAATCTAAAGTATCTCGGTTGTACGAAGCGAGTCCAAATTGAATTATCCGTGTGCAGTTTCCACCATAACTTCATGGAGCATGCGTCGACGATATATTCCAATCTACAGAATCCCAGGCCTTCCTCGAAGGTAGGATTAGCCACTGTGGTCCAGCTGGCCCAGTGGTGCTTGTCTTTGCCTTTATTGTGACCCCAGAAGAAGCGTGTGAATAGGGATTCAAGCGTAGCGAGAACCTTTTTGGGAGGGTTGCAGACCGCCAGGGTATAAATTGGAATGAAGGAAAGGACGTGCTTAATCAGAATCAGCTTGCCTCCAGACGAGAGGGTGGCATTATGCCACCCCTCGATCCTTTTTCTGATGGCGCTGACCAAGTAGTCGAAGATACCCGAGTTTGCCTTACCATAGACCAGTGGGCACCCTAAGTAGGTAAAAGGGGGGTAAGCTATGGTAAAGGAAGTCAGGTTGGAGATAGTCGCAGAGTGAGACCTGTCCGTTTTGTGATGGGCGTAGATGACGCTCTTGTTGTTTTTGATTCTTTGTCCGGAACATCTGGTGTACCTGTTCAGCGTTTGAAGGACCACCTCGATGGAGCCTTTGTCTCCGGAGGAAACTATGAGGACATCGTCAGCGTAAGCAAGGTAGGTTATGATGGGGCAGCCGGTGGTGTTGTGAAAGTGGTGGAAACCCAGGGTATTGGGCATGCTCTTAAGGTTTCTGCTGAGGGCCTCAGCAGTGATGATGAAGATAGTGGCAGAAAGAGGATCCCCTTGGCGGATGCCATGGCTAGCGGTGAAGAAGCCATCGGCCTGGCCGTTGACAACAGTGGAAAACCAGGAATTGTTGATGGACCTGAAGATTATGTCAATCCATGGTTCAGAGAAGCCAAAAGCTCTGAAAACCCAGATCATGAATTACCAGTCAAGGCGGTCGTAAGCTTTCTCCATGTCCAGCTTGATTGCGATGTTTCCTCCTCTAGTCAGGAATTTCATACAAGTGACCATCTCTTGAGCAAGCAGGATGTTGTCCATGATGTTACGCCCTTTCACAAAACTACTCTGCTCCTCAGATATAATTTTGGGCAGAAGATTCGATATCCGGTTAGTGATAATTTTTACGATAATTTTATTGGCGAAGTTGCATAGATTTATTAGGCGAAAGTCTTTGAAGGTATCTGGGTTGTCTTTTTTGGGGATAAGAATGAGATTGGCGCTGAACAAGGATTTAGGGTATCTAGCGCCTTAAAAGAAGGCAACCGCAGCCTCAGAGAAGTCTGGGCCGATGATGTCCCAGCAATGTCTGTAGAATACCCCGCTGAATCCGTCGGGTCCGAGCGCGATGTGCGCGTCGAGATCCCATACCGCGGTCTGCACCTCGACAGAGGAAAGGAGGGATAGGAGCTGCTCGTTCTCTTGCTCGGTGATGATGCAGGGGATCTCCGCCAGCACATCCTCGTCCATGATGACCGCCTCCTTGGTGAAGAGATTGGAGAAGTAGTTAGCCGCAGCCTCTTGGATCATTTGTTGGTCCGTCAGCTGATTGTCGTTGTTATCGGAGATACGCTGAAGGTTGAACTGTTATCTGCGGCCTTTAACGCAAGTGTGGAAGAAGCTGGAGTTGTGGTCTCCTTCGTTGTCCCATTTAAGTCTAGCTTTTTGTTTCCAGAATTCCGTTTCGACTTTAAGCCTGGACTTGAGGATAGCTCTGGCGAGGTTGAGCGCGGTCCGCGCTTCGGGGGATCTGTTAGCAACGTAAGAGATCTCGGTTCGGGTAACATCATCTTTCGTATTTTTGATCTCCTGAAAGATGTTGTCGAAAGCTGCATTGCTCCATCTAGAGAGAGCCTTGCTCGTAGCTCACAGTCTGGCCGCAACTCTATACAGCGGGTCAGCATCGTTCACTGAGAACCAAGCTGAAGCCACTTCAGATTTGAAACTAGGATGATGCCTCCAGAAATCCAGGAATTGGAAAGGTTTTTTGATACGGTGGGAGCTTCTACTGATCTCGATGAGAAGGGGAGAGTGATCGGATTCTGTGGTGTTTAGGTGGGAGAGGCTAGAGATGAGCCCCATGTCCGCCTAGTGGCTGTTGATGATAGCGCGGTCGAGGCGGGAGTATTGACGCCGAGATCCTTCCTGCATATTGCACCAGGTGAAAGCGTTGCCGGAGAAAGGGAGGTGAGCGAGGTGAGCATTGAATGTGAAATTGTTGAAGTCGTCCATGGCCGGAAGAGGAGGCGGTCGCCCTCCGGACTTCTCGTCACTACTTGAGATGGTGTTGAAGTGTCACTACCATATTTCTAGTTTGAGGGTGTTTTTGTCATTTTTGAATAGTTTGAATTTAATATATTTTAATAGGAAATTAAAATTATTTATTTGAATGGTATGATTTAAATACTAGTTTATTTATTACCATATGGTTTTGGTTAGCCTAACCTAGATTGGACCTAACCTAGATTAGCCATAGCTAGCCTAGTTAGCCACATTGGGAATGAGTTAGTATTGGAAATAGGTTTAAGTCATGTTAGCTAAGTAGAGTGGTTTGCAAATGGACTAGGAAAGAGCCCTAGTTTTTAAGCCACTCAATAGTCATGATGCATTGCTAGCCCTTGGATGCATCCTAAAAACCCTAACCCTAGCTTAAGTGGCCGGCCAAGACCCCCCTTGCCTATATAATATCTTTTAGAAAGTTGTGCCTCTTTCCATTATTCTATTATTTTTCCTAAGAACTAGGTGAGCCTCCATTCTATTTTCTTCATAGTTTAATCAATAGAGCTCCATTTTTTTTGATATTTATTCCATAGTATTCTAATCACTGTTCTCCTACTGTTTGTGGAGTCACAACTCAGATTTGAAGCAATTCGGAGATTTTGAATGGCTTTGGAGAGCTCCTTTGAAGAGGCTTTTTGTGTTGAAGAACACACATAGGTAAATTCCTGTTCATCCATTAAAATTAGGTTTTCTTTCCATAAATACCAAGCCCTAGGTGTCCTTGTGCTGTAGGAATAGGGTTTGCTCGATTTCGTGTCCTGTACGTGTCCGTATCGGACACGTATCAGTAACCAGCGTAGGTGTTCGACGAAATGCCACAAAGGACATTTCGATCGAGATTTTGAAATATGTTTGAATAGGAATTTAGGTTTTAGTGTCGCCTAAAGGATTCTAGGTGCCTGAGGTGTTGCTTGTGTCGTGTCATGTCGCTTTGGACACGTGCACACGCGGGGTGCACCGCGCGCGCGCACGGGTAGCATTCCCCTGCTACCAGTGTGTTCGTGCTCAGTGCACAGGACACTTGGTCACGAGTGCTTAGACACGCAGGATGGGGAATGGGAAATTTTCTAAACCGACTGATACTGCTTATATCAGTATAGCCTATTCTTCACTTTCATGTTTCCTCAATGATTAATAATATTGTTAGCTAGAGTTTAATTGCTAATTTATATCCTAAAGTATTCCCTAATCCCTGTTAGTTAATTTACATGCTAGGATAGGACTTGATCATTAATGGAATATCTGATTTGGGCAAGGGTTCGATGTTCGACTGATATTTGTTTTTCCATTCCAGTTCCCTTATGATAATCCTATTAAATCTGTTTTTAAATTGTTGTTCAGTTGTGAATTATTATTTCTATATGTTAGTTATTATATGATAGTTTGATTTACATGGTAGATTAGGTTGTTGTTTCATGTTGATTCGAATTTGGTCGATGTATGTGGCTGATACCACTGATACATTGTATATTCAATTTCTTCCTAACTGTTATTCCATTCAAATCCTATTTTAAACTAATGTCTTAAATTGCCAAATGGTCTATATG
Organism: Iris pallida; assembly: GCA_029216955.1. Taxonomy (NCBI): domain Eukaryota; kingdom Viridiplantae; phylum Streptophyta; class Magnoliopsida; order Asparagales; family Iridaceae; genus Iris; species Iris pallida. Next base: position 198,889 of record JANAVB010018116.1, on the reverse strand, counting down.
TTTGATTATTCATGTTAAGTTTGATTTCAATTAATAGAATAGATTTTGTATCCATAGATGAGATTTTGGCATTATGGGCTTTTGAATGGGTGTTAACTGATGCATTGTTGATGTGGTTTACAGTTCTAATTAGAGAACTAGAATGTGAATGTTGCTCTCTTCATAAACTGAAATAAATCTGAGTTCCTTATGTTTTCACTGTTTGATTAAAACCTGGGAATTGATTCCTTTCCCATTTTCAAACAGAATTGGGTTCCTTTCCCATTTAACTGTGATCTGAATTCCTTTCCTAAACCTGAAAACATATCCTGTGGCACACACTTTTGTCCCTACATAGACACACATATTTCATATCTATTTCCTGCCAACACACACCCATACATGTGCAGTTCACACATTTCCTGAGAAGCTCAGTCCCATACACACACTCTAGTGTACATATATCTGTCACCTGTACACTACACTCACTAGATTACACACAGGTTCATCCTACCTACACCCACACTCAAGTTTCCCTACTCTTGTCATGGTAGGCTGTCAAACCCACTACACTGTTCCTAATTATTATATACTGTTGTATTGTTTGTCTTCCATACCACAGCACACATATTCATGTATAACATACAGGTCCTTTCTTAGCACTCTAACACACATCCTACACACATTACATATATTTCCAGTCCACACACATTATACATACACACACATTGCTCCTCTTGACACACACACTATTTTCTAAATTTTCCTTTCACTGTACTCACATACACACACATCTAACATGTTATCCCCTCTCTATGAAATACATGTATACATATTTCTATATATGTTTGTATGCCTATAGCTATATATAGCATGCCTAATCTAATGTGATGTGTGAATGGTAGAGTAGGATGTAATGGGTATTTCAATATGTGTAGTAGCTAATGTGCTAGGCATATTCCTATTGTGTATATATATATATATATATATATATATATATATATATATATATATATATATTCATATGTGTGAATAATGATATATGTATATATGTGGTATTGGCCTATGGTGTGTCTGTTAGACTAGTGAGAGCTTAGTTAGGCTTGTTTAGTTTTGATTAGGCCCAGAATAGACTAGTTAGACTAGTTTAGACTTGTTAGACCTAGTTTGACCATAGTTGACCTAGTTTGACTTCTAGGGTAGACCAAGGTTGACCAAGAGTTGACTTTGGTCTAGATTGACCTAGAATCATATAGAATGCATAGTAGAACTTTTTGTTATCATTTTAGACTTGTTGTGACTTGTGCTGTTCTGATTATAAGCTAGACACCACTCCTCGGACAATACTTTTCATCCAGAGACTCAGATAGCAGGCGAGTACATTCTCTGATCATTTCATATCTTGTTTAGGATTATATTTCCTGCTTTAGATTATCTTACTTGATGCTGACACGTTGGTAACACGGATTAGTACTATATGGATCCCTTCATGAGATGTTATCCCTTTCGGGAGCATCAGATACTCTTGTCTCGTGTGTTTCACTTAAATCACGTATCTCATACTTCTGTTATCATGAATTTTCGGGAATCAGCTAGTGACTCATGTACCCTCATGATCACCGAGCCTTCACGAATTAATTCATGAATCACCCTATACGGGTTAAGTAGTTTAGTCACGAATCTTAACGTAACTTGACTGGATCCTTGTGTATTGATTGGGGTACGGGGGAGTATGAATGGTCATGTGAATAAATATCCAAAGTAGTATAGTCATGAATCACTCTTAGTGTAGTCATGAATCAGTCCTACGCCATTCACATGTTCATCTTGTACTCTGAATTACTAGCACTGTCTCTCTATTATATATCATAGATATTTACTTACAGTCTCTCTCTTACATTCTGCTGTTCTTTAGTTTCCTGTATTTTATTCTCTAGCATGATTATTTTTCCTTTCCTGCTATGACTTTTTGAGATGTATTGGGCTCGCTCCTGTCCTGACTGGACCTGTTGAAATATTACAGAGGATGAGGACGAGGCGTGATGTCCCACTTACTATGGGACTTCCCTAGATGACAGTACAGACTTGGACCAGCAGCATGAGCCTTTAGCTGTGGACGACACTCCTCTAGACTAGGATGTCTTCTTTTAAATTCATTCTGGATGACTGTATATTTATTGATACTTGGATATGTACTTATCTTAGACACTTAGACTCTCTGTTTGTACTTGTGGATTTTCTTTCATTTCAGCAGTATCTATCTTTCTATCTTATCTTCTGCCTTAGTTGTGATTGAGTTTACATTCTGCTATGTCACCCCCATTCGGAGAGTATAAACTGTTTAGCATTATATTATTAGAAGTTGAGACCTAGGACAGCGTTCTATCGCCGACACTGCGGCGTAGGCTGGACGTACCCACGTCTCGTGCCCTTACTCTAGGGTACGGGTCATGACACGTTTTTAGTGGTGGCCCATGCAGGTCTAGTTTAAAAATGTAGTGGTATTCGAACTAGAATATCACTGCAGCCTGCAGTAGGAATAGGATAATTTGAAGGTACTCAATCACATTAGGAAAAACTCTTTATCAGATTCCGTATATCTATATTTTCTGCTATTTGTCTTCCTTTGAATATTAACTGTCCGCCTTTGCTATTTTTGACTCCTTCTCAGCAATTGTTTCTTTTGATCTGTCTCTAGGATGGTTGAGACGAGATTACATCGCCAGGGCCCGGGGGACGCCGATGAGAGGTCTGCCACCTCTCATACTCAGCAGCCAGCCCCTGGTACCGCAGCCCCAGTCATGCCAGCTGGGGTAGGCATTTCAGCTGCTTTCGGAGGAGCCCCTCCACCTGTGATGCATGAGCCGAGTTCGGTGATTCCAGATGTGCTTCAGCAGCAGTAGCCACCTTCGGGGACAGTTGACGCCGTTCAGCTTTTAGCCTTCTTCCGGCAGTATATAGAGGGTCAGCAGACACAGCAGCATAGGCACACAGCAGAGCTCACACGAGGCATTGATCTGGCCGTGACTGCGGTAGAGAGAGTTGTAGCTCAGCCAGCGGCAGCCCCGCAGTCGTACCAGCCACGGAAGAAGGGCATCCAAGATTTTTAGAAGATGCACCATAGGGACTTCCGAGGGACAGAGGGGATCTTATATGCCGACGAGTGGATTGAGCACATGGAAGAGATATTCAGGTTGGCTGAGAACCTGACGAGGCTCCAGATTGAGGCAGCGGTCAGCATGATGCTGGATCTGGCCCATACGTAGTACCAGACCGACCCGAGAGTTGGTACTGCAGGACAGAATTGGACAGCATTCAAGAAGCTGTTCAAGGAGAAGTTCTTCCCGGATGCAGCGCTGGGAGCCCTCGGGACTCAGTTCGAGGCCCTAGTTTAGGGGATCCAGTCTGTGGAGGAGTACGCAGGAGAGTTCTGCTGCCTGAGCAAATTTGTAGAGGGCTTGTCGGAGACGACGAAGGCCCGAAAGTTTCGGAAGGGCTTGGTAAAGGATGTCAAGTCCTACACCAAGAATGCCCACAGCGCTACCTTTGAGGAGATCCTAGTGGACGCGTTAGCTGCAAAGGATGATCTTGAGCTTAGGCTCAAGAGGGGGCGAGAACTCCAGGGAGGCAGCACTAGCAGAAGACCGGCCAAGAGGCCGCACTTTCAGCAGCCGCACCTGCAGCACCACCAGCAGCAGAGGTTCCGGCCGCAGCAGTTTCAGCAGCCGAGGCATCAGCCAGTGCAGCATCAGCAGCAGAGGGTGCAGCAGCAGGCATCGAGGCAGCAGGCCACCACCTGTACTTATTGCAAGAAGCCAGGGCATGGGTGGGACGAGTAGAGGAAGAGGTTGGGTAGATACCTTCTTTGTGAAGCAGCGAACAATCAGCTGAGGGACTGCGCTCAGTATATTGGCAGGACAGCACAGGGAGCAGGAGCAGGAGCCAAGGCTCCAGTGGGACAGCAGCATAAGGGACCGTTGTCGACTCAGCAGCAACGGTTCGTACAGCACCTGCAGCAGGCCAGAGGAGGACAGCAGGGGCGAGCTTTCGCCATGGCGGCTGAGGATACAGAGGTGATAGGAGAGCTGATCCCAGGTTCGGTTCTTTTCGACTCCAGACCAGCTTTTGTATTATTCGATTCCGGTACTTCGCATAGTTTCATATCAGTATTATTTATGATTAGACACGGTATCGTAGCTAAATCGTTGCCTGGGACTTACAAGATCACGACCGGGGGTGGCATTATCCTCATGAGTGATGTTTGTAAAGGTCTGAGTGTCGTTTTAGGAGACCGTGAGTTGGGGGTGAGCCTGCTCGTAATGCCATTGCCGAACTATAATATAGTACTCGGTATGGATTGGTTGAGCAGGCACCACACCAGCATTGATTGCTGAAGGGATAGAGTTCTTTTCAGAGTGCCGGAGGAGCCAGAGTTCGAGTACTCCAGACGTCAGGCGGAACAGAGCAGCAGAGTTTTCTGCGGAATCTCGGTTGAGGAGCAGACGATTCCACACCCCTTGATAGCAGAGTATATGGATGTTTTTCCAGAGGAGTTGCCTGGATTGCCACCAGACAGAGACATTGAGTTCTTGATAGACTTGGTTCCAGGAGCGGAACCTATCTCTCAGTACGTCTATCGAGTGAACAACGGTGAGTTGGTGGAGCTGAAGAAGCAAGTGGATGAGCTGCAGGACAAGGGCTTCATCCATTCGAGTTCGTCGCCATGGGGTGCACTAGTATTGTTTGTACCGAAGAAGGATGGGTCAATACGGATGTGTATTGACTATAGGGCACTCAACAACCTGACAATCAAGAACAGATACCCACTGCCGCGGATCGATGATCTCTTTGATCAGTTGAACGAAGCTCGGATGTTCTCTAAGATTGATTTGAGGTCAGGTTATCACCAGGTGAAGGTGAAGAGGGAGGATATTCCCAAGACCGCTTTCAGGACGCGGTACGGGCATTTTGAGTTTTTGGTTATGCCGTTTGGGCTAACCAATGCACCAGCAGTGTTTATGAACCTAATGAACAAGGTGTTCCACCAGTACTTGGACAAGTTCGTGGTGGTGTTCATTGACGACATCTTGGTATATTCCAAGATTGAGGAGGAGCACGAGGAGCACTTGAGGATAGTACTGGAGACTCTCAGGAGGGAGCAGCTTTATGGGAAGCTCTCTAAGTGTGAGTTCTTTTTAGACCGAGTTGACTTTTTAGGGCATATGGTGACTGGAGATGGGATCTCAGTTGACACCAAAAAGATCGTAGCAGTTGAGGCACGGCCAGCGCCGACTTCAGTGGCAGAGATTAGGAGCTTCCTGGGGCTGGCAGGATATTATAGAAGATTTGTGCAGGATTTCTCCCGGGTTGCAGAGCCGTTGACTCGGTTGACCCGGAAAGATGCTGAGTATGTTTGGTCAGAGGAGTGTCAGGCAGCTTTTGATGAGTTGAAGAAGCGACTTACGACAGCTCCTATTCTTAAATTGTCTTCAGGATCAGGAAGATTTACTATTTATAGTAATGCTTCAGGGAAGGGGCTGGGTTGTGTCTTAAAGCAGCATGGAAAGGTGATTGCCTATGCTTCCAGGCAATTACGTCCCTATGAGAAGAACTACCCTACCCACGACCTGGAGCTGGCAGCAGTGATATTTGCTCTGAAGTTGTGGAAGCACTACCTGTATGGAGAGAGGGTGGAGATTTTCATAGATCACAAGAGCTTAAAGTATGTGTTCACTCAGAAGGAGCTGAACTTGAGGTAGCACAGATGGCTAGAGCTGATGAAGGACTTCGACATATCACTTCAGTATCATCCAGGGAAGGCCAATGTGGTTGTCGATGCCTTGAGTAGGTATCCGACAGCCATGTGTTTGACCATGGACCGTCACTTGCTTGCTGATTTGGAGAGTCTTGGGATTGAGGTGATCGTGCCCGGAGTTCAGATGTAGTTATGGGGCCTACAGATTCAGTCGGACTTGGTGGAGAGGATCAAGTCGGCACAGTTTGAGGACGTTGCTCTGCGGTGTCTCCGTGAGCAGGTTCGAGCAGGATTGGTGGATGGCGAGTTTTCCCTTGCAGAGGATGGTGTCTTGAGGCATGGTTCCAGGTTATATGTGCCCAGCGGAGAGCTCAGGAAGCAGGTTTTGCAGGAGGCCCATAGATCTCAGTACTCTATACACCCTGGTGCCAACAAGATGTACCGAGATCTGAGGGAGCATTTTTGGTGGTACTGGATGAAGCGGGAGGTGGCTCACTTCGTAGCTAGGTGCTTGGTCTGTCAGCAGGTCAAGACAGAAAGGCAGAGGCCCGTTGGATTATTGCAGCTGCTGTCCATTCCCGAGTGGAAGTGGAAGCACATCACTATAGATTTCGTATCAGGATTGCCGTGTACACCAGGAAGAAAAGACGCAATTTGGGTTATCGTTGACAGGTTGACCAAATCGGCCCACTTTTTGCCATTCAAGGTGGGTACGTCTACAGAGAGGCTTGCAGAGATGTATAGCGGCAGATAGTCAGGATTTACGAGGTTTCGGTCAGCATCGTCTCAGATCGGGATAGTCGCTTTACTTCTCATTTCTGGAGGAGTCTGCAGATTAGCTTGGGCACTCAGCTCAAGTTTAGTACTGCATACCACCCCAAGACGGAATGGCAGTCAGAGAGGACTATTCAGATGCTCGAGGATATGCTGCAGACATACGTCTTGGACTTTGGAGGTTCCTGGGAGGATCATCTACATTTGGTGGAGTTTGCTTACAATAACAGTTTCCAGGCCAGCATTGAGATGTCACCTTTCGAGGCTCTGTACGGGCGTAGGTGTCGTACACCCTTATTTTAGGATGATGTTGGTGAGCGAGCTTTACTGGGGCCAGAGATGGTTATTGACATAGCCGAGAAGGTGAAGCTCATCAGGGACAGACTTTGCGTGGCGCAGGACAGACATCAGCACTGGGCCGATAGCCACCGGAGGCCCTTGGAGTTTGAGGTACAGATTAGAGTAGGATTAGATTTAGGTTTGTTGGTTGTGTTTTATTGATCATGTTTGTTTTTCATAGTTAATTGAGACCTTACTTGTGTTTAGGTCGGAGACATGGTTTTTCTGCGGATATCTCCGACTCGTGGTACTATACATTTTGGTGGAGGTACGAAGCTTAGCCCGCGCTTCATCGGTCCTTTCGTTGTTAGCGGGAGAGTCGACAATGTGGCTTACAGGCTAGACTTGCCACCTGCACTAGTAGGTGTCCACAACGTATTCTATGTATCACAGTTAAGACGGTACATGGCTGACCCTAGCCATGTGCTTGATCATTCGGAGATTGAGGTTGGGCCTTCTCTCAGCTATCCAGAGCAGCCAATGGAGATTCTGGATCGACGGAAGAATGTGCTGAGAAACCAGGTGATACCCTTAGTACGCGTCGCATGGAGGCATCATTCTCCAGGAGAGTCTACCTGGGAGCGTGAGGATGAGATGCGCGAGCGATCCCGTTATCTTTTTGGACCGTGAGGTATGATCATCTATCCTTCTTATTGTTAGTTTCGCCTTTCAATTTCGAGGACGAATTTTTTTTTTAAGGAGGGTAGATTTGTCATTACCACATTTCTAATTTGAGAGTATTTTTGTCATTTTTGAATAGTTTAAATTTAATATATTTTAATAGGAAATTAAAATAATTTATTTGAATGGTATGATTTAAATACTAATTTATTTATTGCCATGTGGTTTTGGTTAGCCTAACCTACATTGGACCTAACCTAGATTAGCCATAGCTAGCCTAGTTAGCCACATTGAGAATGAGTTAGTATTGGAAATAGGTTTAAGTCATGTTAGCTAAGTAGAGTGGTTTACAAATGGACTAGGAAAGAGCCCTAGATTTTAAGCCACTCAATAGTCATGATGCATTGCTAGCCCTTGGATGCATCCTAAAAACCCTAACCCTAGCTTAAGTGGCCGGCCAAGACCCCTCCTTGCCTATATAATATCTTTTAGAAAGTTGTGCCTCTTTCCATTATTCTATCATTTTTCCTAAGAACTAGGTGAGCCTCCATTCTGTTTTCTTCATAGTTTAATCAATAGAGCTCCATTTTTATTGTGATTTTTTCCATAGTGTTCTAATCACTGTTCTCCTACTGTTTGTGGAGTCACAACTTAGATTTGAAGCAATTTAGAGATTTTGGGTGGCTTTGGAGAGCTCCTTTGAAGAGGCTTTTTGTGTTGAAGAACACACATAGGTAAATTCCTATTCATCTATTAAAATTTGGTTTTCTTTACATAAATACCAAGCCCTAGGTGTCCTTGTGCTGTAGGAATAGGGTTTGCTCGATTTCTTATCATATACGTGTCCGTATCGGACACGTATCAGTAACCAGCGTAGGTGTTCGACGAAATGCCACAAAGGGCATTTCGATCGAGATTTTGAAATATGTTTGAATAGGAATTTAGGTTTTAGTGTCGCATAAAGGATTCTAGGTGTCTGAGGTGTTGCTTGTGTCGTGTCGTGTCGCTTTGGACATGTGCACACGCAGGGTGTACCATGCGCGCGCGGGTAGTATTCCCCTGCTACCAGTGTGTTCGTGCTCAGTACACAGGACACTTGGTCGTGAGTGCTTAGACACGCAGGATGGGGCAATGTCTGTCATGACATCCCCAAGGCCTCGTATCCTAATATTTTATGTCGGGTGAGGAATCTGGCCCGCACTAGACATAGGGACTGTCGACTGAACCCAGTCTGTGTGATTGAGTTTTGTGTGATGCTTGGACACGTTTGTGTCCTGTTTTAGGACACCATTCTGGTAATGTGACACGTGCCTATATGGTATATTAACTAACTACCTAGGTTTCATCATTGAGTGTTAATTTAATGAGGAATAGGAAATTTCCTAAACCGACTGATACTGCATGTATCAGTAAAGCCTGTTCTTCACTTTCCTGTTTCCTTAATGATTAATAATATTGTTAGCTAGAGTTTAATTGCTAATTTATATCCTAAAGTATTCCATAATCCCTGTTAGTTAATTTACATGCTAGGATAGGACTTGATCATTAATGGAATATCTGATTTGGGCAAGGGTTCGATGTTCGACAGATGTTTGTTTTTCCATTCCAGTTCCCTTATGATAATCCCATTAAATCTATTTTTAAATTGTCGTTTAGTTGTCAATTATTAATTCTACATGTTAGTTATTATATAATAGTTTGATTGACATGGTAGATTAGGATGTTGTTTCATGTTGATTCGAAATTGGTCGATGTATGTGGCTGATACCAATAATACATGGTATATTCAATTTCTTCCTAACTGTTATTCCATTCAAATCCTATTTTAAACTAATGTCTTAAAATTTCCATGTGGTCCACATGTTTGATTATTCATGTTAAGTTTGATTTCATTTAATAGAATAGATTTTGGATCCATAGATGAGATTTTGGCATTATGGGCTTTTGAATGGGTGTTAACTGATGCATTGTTGATGTGGTTTATAGTTCTAATTAGAGAACTAGAATGTGAATGTTGCTCTCTTCATAAACTGAAATAAATCTGAGTTCCTTATGATTTCACTGTTTGATTAAAACCTGGGAACTGATTCCTTTCCCATTTTCAAACTGAATTGGGTTCCTTTCCTATTTAACTGTGATTTGAATTCCTTTCCTAAACCTGAGAACATATCCTGTGGCACACACTTTTGTCCCTACACAGACACACACATTTCACATCTATTTCCTGCCAATACACACACATACATGTACAGTTCACACATTTTCTGAGAAGCTCAGTGCCATACACACACTCTAGTGTACATATATCTGTCACCTGTACACTACACTCACTAGATTACACACAGGTTCATCCTACCTACACCCACACACAAGTTTCCCTACTCTTGTCATGGTAGGCTGTCAAACCCACTACACTGTTCCTGATTATTATGTACTGTTGTATTGCATGTCTTCCACACCTTAGCACACATATTCCTGTATAACACACAGGTCCTTTTTTAGCACTCTAACACACATCCTACACACATTACATATATTTCTAGTCCACACACACTATACATACACACACATTGCTCCTCTTGACATACACACTGTTTGCTAAATTTCTCTTTCACTATACTCACATACACACACATCTAACATGTTATCCCCTCTCTATGAAATACATGTATACATATTTCTATATATGTTAGTATGCCTATAGCTATATACAGCATGCCTAATTTAATGTGATGTGTGAATGGTAGAGTAGGATGTAATGGGTATTTCAATATGTGTAGTAGCTAATGTGCTAGGCATATTCCTATTGTATATATAGATAGATATATATATATATATATTCATATGTGTGAATAATGATATATGTATATATGTGGTATTGGCCTATGGTGTGTCTGTTAGACTAGTGAGAGCTTAGTTAGGCTTGTTTAGTTTTGATTAGGCCCAGAATAGGCTAGTTAGACTAGTTTAGACTTGTTAGACCTAGTTTGACCATAGTTGACCTAGTTTGACTTCTAGGGTTGACCAAGGTTGACCAAGAGTTGACTTTGGTCTAGATTGTCCTAGAATCATGTAGAATGCATAGTAGAACTTTATGTTATCATTTTATACTTGTTGTGACTTGTGCTGTTCTGATTATGAGCTAGACACCACTCCTCGGACAATACTTTTCATCCAGAGACTCAGATAGCAGGCGAGTACATTCTCTGATCATTTCATATCTTGTTTAGGATTATATTTCCTGCTTTTGATTATCTTACTTGATGTTGACACGTTGATAATACGGATTAGTACTATATGGATCCCTTCATGAGATGTTATCCCTTTCGGGAGCATCAGATACTCTTGTCTCGTGTGTTTCACTTAAATCACGTATCTCATACTTCTGTTATCATGAATCTTTGGGAATCAGCTAGTGACTCATGTACCCTCATGATCACCGAGCCTTCACGAATCAATTCATGAATCACCCTATACGGGTTAAGTAGTTTAGTCACGAATCTTAACGTAACTTGACTGGATCCTTGTGTATTGATTGGGGTAAGGGGGAGTATGAATGGTCATGTGAATAAATATCCAAAGTAGTATAGTCATGAATCACTCTTAGTGTAGTCATGAATCAGTCCTAAGCCATTCACATGCTCATCTTGTACTCTGAATCACTAGCACTGTCTCTCTATTATATATCATAGATATTTACTAACTGTCTCTCTCTTATATTATGCTATTCTTCAGTTTTTTGTATTTTATTCTCTAACATGATTATATTTTCTTTCCTGCTATGACTTGTTGAGATGTATTGTGCTCGCTACTATCCTGACTGGACCTATTGAAATATTACAGAGGATGAGGATGAGGATGAGGCGTGCTGTCCCACTTAATATGGGACTACCCTAGATGACAATACAGACTTGGACCAGCAGCATAAGCCTTTAGCTATGGACGATACTCCTCTAGACTATGATGTCTTCTTTTATATTCATTCTGGATGACTGTATATATTGATACTTGGATATGTACTTATCTTAGACACTTAGACTCTCTGTTTGTACTTGTGGATTTCCTTTCATTTCAGTAGTATCTATCTTTCTATCTTATCTTCTGCCTTAGTTGTGATTGAGTTTATATTCTGCTTTGTTACCCCCATTCGGGGAGTATAAACTGTTTAGCATTATATTGTTAGATGTTGAGACCTAGGACAGCGTTCTACCGCCGACACTGCGGTATAGGCTGGACGTACCCATGTCTCGTGCCCTTACTCTAGGGTGCGGGTCGTGACATGAAGTCGCCTAAGCACATCCACGGGAGGTTCTGGAGGGAGAGGTGGGTGTCGAACAGGTCGGCCCAGAGGAGTTTTCGTTCTTGGAAGTCACAGCTGCCGTGAACGGCAGAGATTAAGGTTCTGCTCCGAAGTTGGGGGTGTTCCACCCAGAAGGAGAGGGCTTGGCGAGAATCCTGAACCATGCCAGATTTGATGCTAGCACTGGCGAGAATCCAGATGTCGTGACTGCCAGCCAGCACGGTCGCAAAACCAAGTTGTATTTGGATGCCGGTAATTCTTTTCTTGGGGATTTTGGGTTCGATGATCACTAGAATGTCAATTTTGTAAATTTTCTTGAGGCTGAGGATTCTGTTCAGCATCGGTTTGTTTGTTATGCCTCTAACGTTCCACGAGAGGATGTTAAACATTGGATTGGAGGGAGTGGGTGAGATGGTTAAGCTTGGCTGCTGACCTTGTGGTCATAGCCGCTTGTTGATTCTTTTTCTTATTTTTCTTCTTCTTTTTTTAGGAAGATTTCTTGGTGGAAGTTTTGCGGTTGTTACTTGCCTCTGTCAAGCCAATAGGTGAGAAAATACGATTGACGGCCACGGAGGAGTAACTCGCCACCTCGACGTCGTCAAGTGTACACAGGGGGTTATTGCGATCAAGGAAACCGATATCCTTGGCTTGCCAGAACCTGCCAGTGAGAGGGGAGCAAGGGTCTGGGGGGGCTTCGGTGAAGACGGATGAGAGGGCCGGATCAGCAGTAGACACCTCTAGTTCGTCGACAATAAGGCAAGGGTCGTGGGTCGCCACGAGCTTCTCACGTGGGTGTTTACCAATGGGGATAAGGGGGGAGTGCAGCTAGTGCCCAAGGGCTTGAGGGAGGTGGTGAGGGAGATCTCAAGTGAAACAGTGTCGATGCAAAGTGGGGTGGAGGTGGGAGGGGTAGAGGGGCTGCCGGATCTTGACTCGACAGTGCTTGAAACGTCCGGCTCTGCCTAGAATATGTTGTCTGAATCGAGATATACGTGATCAAAGGTGTGCTCACAAGGGCTCTCGGGGGAGTTATTGCTGTCAAGTATGGCAAATGAGTTAGCGAGGGTGATGGTAGGGGGATTATAGGGGACGATGGCGGAGTCGAACGAGGTGAGGGGTCTCGAGCTCTTCTGCGGAGGGGTTCCTGTGTGCCGGAGGGGGGGGAGTGGGTGAGGTGTCAGGCGAGGAAATGCGGTAGGTGGTGGACGCGACCGGGTCGCGAGGTTTACGGGGTCCAGGCTTCTTGAGATCCGGGTTGGCCCGGAAGCAGCGTTGCAAGGAATGACCGCTCATCTGGCAGTGTTGGTAATAAATAATATTGTTATCATACCCCAGTGGTTGTCTGATCGTCTGATCTCCGAGCTCTATCTCAATCATTTTAGGGGGTTCCTTGGAGAGATCGAGCTCAACACAAATCTTCGCGTAGTTGCATTTTGAAAGGTTACGTGTTTCTTCCGCGATGGCAACCAGTGACCCGAAGGAACTGGCGATACGCTTAAAAGCAGCTGCGGGGAAGCACACCAGGGGGAGGTTGTGTAGGGTGATCCATGTGGATATAATCGACGAATCCACAGCGGGGTTGAATTTGGGTGACCATTTGACGATTTTAGCAAACTGTGAGTCAATTTTGGTGGTGCCCTTGGCCCAAACCATGTTGCAGTCCTGGTCGAAGGACAGGTGCAGGAACATGTGCTTGGGATCGAGAGGGACGACCCGGTAGGTGTCCAAGAGACCCCATGTAGCGATAACCTCCTTCACCCTAGCTATCTTAGGGCAACCGGAGGTGAACTTTAGGACGAAGGACTTGAGGAAAGTGGAGGATAGGGAAGTAATGGCCGCGTCGGAGAAGGGAACTCGGAATGGGTATCCGTTAGAAGGTGGTGCGAAAACAATTTCAGGGAGGACGATTTTCGCGGGAGGGGAGGGAGGGACCTTAGGGCGGACAGGCCGCAAGGCTTCGGCGTACGAAGGGACTCGGGGAGGAGCCGGGCCGCCCAGAGGGGGGGAGGGGATGGCAGCGGGCGGGCAGCTGATGTCGGGAACGGTCGGGATGACGGCACCTCCAGCAATAGGCCCGCCTGCTGTTGGGGGAAGGATTCCCAGCGTATGGGAGGCCAGCGTAGAGGTGGGGGGCTGGCCCACAATGTGGGAGCCACCCGGCTCATGGAAGCCCGCAATAGAGGGTGAAGGCTGACCCACGACGTGGGAGCCACCGAGCGAGCGCACTACGCTACCCGAAACATAGGGAGAGGGCTGGCCCACAACGTGAGTGCCACCAGGCGCACAAAAGCTCGAAATAGAGGATGAGGGCTGGCCCATACCGAGGGAGCCCTCTAGCACAACGTGGGAACCTCCTAGCAAGCGTACTGCACAACCCGCAACGTAGGGAGAGGGCTGGCCAATAATGTTGGTGCCACCGGGCGCACAAAAGCCCGAAACAGAGGATGAGGGCTGGCCCACACCGTGGGAGTCCTCAGGCTCGCGTAAACCCGCAACAGGGTGAATAGTCTGATCCATAATGTGGAGGCCTGAGAAGTTTACGTAATCCTTAAATGGCGTAGCCGGGTGAGAGGGGCTGGTTACGCTAGCTACTCCCTGCGTAGAGTTATGCACTAGTGGGATAGCTGGTTCGTAAACCGAGGCAGGATGGATGCATTGGAGCACGCTAAGCCAGCTATGGCTTTGATGGATGTGCAGCAGTGAGGGCTCGGAGTCCCTAGTCTGCTCGTCAAGGGGACCAAGGGGGGAGACCCTGGTCCAGACTGGCCGGCGCGGGTCCCGAGGTCGTCCACGGGGCGGAGGGCGCCGCTCCGCGCTCGGCCGCGACCGAGGAAAGCCAAGCCAGGGCTAGGGACGCCGACAGAACGGGCCCGGATGAGGAAGCTAGGGGGGCGCTCGCCGGGGCTGGGGGTGGGCGGCTCCCCGACCAACGAGGGAAAGTTTGTCGGTGGTCCAGGCAGGGGGTGCCGGAGGTAGGGCACCGAGTAGGGAGGGGAGGGAGGATGACAGGAGTGAGCTCGGGGCGGGGTTGGAACGAGAGCGGTGGGTGGGGCGGCGACAAGGGAAATAGGGGTACGCTGGAAAGGAGGCGGAGGCTTTCCGCTGGATACGACGCGGGAGGCAGTGGGGCCGGGGAGGGCGCGAGCAAGTGGCCGGCGAGGGCGCGAGGGGAGAGGTGGCGGGAAAGGGGGGAGGAGGGTGAAATGGGGAGGAGGGTGGATCGGGTTGAGGGGGAGCGAGGGAAGGGCGGGGCGACCGGCGGAACAGGTCGCCCGACCGGCCGGGAGGGCATGCCGAAGAAAGTGCTGTAGGAGCAGAGGCATCGCCTGTGGGTTAGCTGCTCCAAGGAATATATATATATATTTATATATATATATATATATATATATATTATATATATATATATATATATATATATATATATATATATATATATATATATATATATATATATACTCATATACATATATAATATAATCCATAAAATCTAAGTAACTCCCAATAGCATCTATTCCTAGTGTCGTGCGTATTTATATAAATATGACCATATATAATAATATTTATTTGATAACAAAATACATATATCCAATATTAGTAAATAATTTTATATAAATAATAACCTTAATAATAATAATAATAATAATACTAATAATAATAATAATAACAAAATTCAATAAATCATAATGGTGTATATACCATTACGTACAATCTAATAATCCCAAAATATACAAGGACCCACTTTACACAATTGTCAATGAATATCAACTAATAATGATAATTATAATATTTAATTACGAGTACTAGAAAATATTCATTAAATTATTAAAAAAATACAACACCCTCATACCAAATTCCGTCAACACGAATGTCATTGGATGGGCTTGGGCTCAGTTCGGGTCCAGTCCGGGCTAAAATGGTATAACCGGTTTCCCTAAGCTCAATAATATAATTAATAAATAAATAAAACTTCGGTAAGGTTTAAGTCGCAACTTGGCCTGGCTTTCCTAGTTAGGACATCGTTATGGCTCGGCCTTCCCTACCGGGGCTAATACACTAGCTAAAGCACGCCATGGCACTATCCGTGCCACAATTTCTAGCCGTCTTGTACTTCAAAACTGCACCATGGCTAAAATCATATATCGTAATAATTAATCAAGTAATTATTTATAGGAATTCTAAAAATCACCATTCAATTCAAATAAATAACTAAGATATATTATTAAAATTTCGAGAAGAGGGGTTACACTATAGAATAAAAAAAAAGACTATGTCAATGTGCAAGAACTTTATGACATAGAGAAGAAGAGACACCTTATCACTGAGCAAAGATTTACTAATATGGCTACAAAATTCGAAGAGTCTTATGCCATCTCTCAAAAGTTAGAGATAAAATTAAGCAAACAGGTCATCCCTGTTATACGGCCTAAGGTTAGTCCTAACACTATGTATATACCAAAAAGGACTAAAACAAAGAAAACACAAAAGTAACACATTCCTCACAAATGTGTTTTCACATACAAGTTTCCAAGGAAGACACACAAAAAGCATATCAACACAGAAACGAAGAATACTATTTCAAAAATCACATGCACATACTATGTTACACACGGGCACATATCACAGTACTGTAGAGCTAGAAAGCTAGTTGACACAAATATACTTGCATGGATTCTAAAAACTAATCATAATGGACCGTTGAAGAAATGGGTACCAAAGGTTACATATACTCGTTTTGTAGGTGGACCCTCAACCGTCTCATACTAAAAGAAAGTGGATACTCGATAGCTGATGTTCGCGGCACATAATAGTTGATGCATCTTTATTATGTACACTATCGATGAAGAGAGAAATGTATGTTTTCTTTGGCAATAATCTTCGAGGTAATATTATAAGAATATGTACTTTTGGTATGTCTTCCTACCCAAAAATAAAATACTTTTGTCTAGTCAAAGAATTGAAACATAATCTATTCAGCATAACTCATTTGGCAGATAATGGTTATGGTATCAATTTTGTGAAAGACAAATGTTCTATATGAGATGTCTAATGGGAATCCCGTATATAAAGGGATCAGGGAAGACAATATTTATGTTTTCTTTCTAGAACGTACTAATAGTGTAGGTAAGTGCATACTAGCCAATTATGAAGAAAGCTGGATATAGCACATAAGGCTATGATATGTAAACATAGACACCATTTCAAGCTATGCACTAAAAATCTAGTAAAAGGACTCCCAGAAATTTTTTTCAAGAGAGAGATGATTTGTTCTGACTGTGAAAAAACTAGGCAACTAGGTCATCCTTTAAATCCATCAATGATGTAAGCACTTCTAGACCTTTTCAATTAATTCATATAGATTTATTTGGTCCTAGTAGTGTTGCTGGTCTTGGTAGTAAACTCTACGCCTTTGTTATAGTTGATGATTTCTCTCGTTATACTTAGGTGTACATTTTATCTAATAAAAGTGATGCTATTTTTGAATTTCAAGTATTTTGCAAAAAGGTACAAAACGAAAAAGGCTTCATGATTACTCGAATCCGAAGTGATTATGGTGGCAAATTCAAAATATTGATTTTAAAAAGTTTTGTGATGATAATAGATATTAGTATGAGTTTTTTTTGTCCTAGAACTCTTCAACAAAATGGTATTATGGAGCGAAAGAATCATACTCTGAACGATATGGCTAGAGTCATACTGAATCCTCATAATCTTCCTAAGTATTTTTGGGCAGAAGCTGTAAGTAGAGTCTGTCATATTTTGAATAGGGTATTAATTCGACCTATATCGAAAAAAATCCCTTATGAATTGTGGTTTAAAAAGATTCCAAATATTTCTTACATCAAAGTTTTGGGTTAGCGTTGTTTTATCCTGAACACCAAAGACAACTTGGGTAAGTCCGACTCAAAGGCAGACAAAGGGATGTTCCTCGGGTATGCTGCCAAGAGTAAGAGATATAGAATTTTCAATTAATGATCTATGATTAGTGAAGAATCTATTAATGTTTCCTTCGATGAGCTCAACAGTAATAGATATAGCGACAATGATGACAAGGATGTACAAAATAAATCCAAAGCCCCTGAAGATACTGCTACCAATGAGAGCTATCTGGAGAGTCTACCTAAAAAGATGAAATTTATGCCAGACCATCCAAAGATACTTGTAATAGGTGACGTATCTAATGAAGCTGGTAAGCGTTCTTCTACTAGAGACATAGTAGCAAGTGTAGCTTTCATTTCTCAAGTAGAACTTAAGTCAGTAACAGATGCTTTTTCTGATGAGTTTTGAATTGATGCCATGTAAGAGAAACTTAAACAATTTGAGTGAAACCAAGTTTGGAAACTTGTTCCCAACATAGAAATACGTAACTACTTTTTGCTTGATCACCATCAACACGGGAATATTAGTCTAGAGTTTATTAACACAGATCATCAACTGACAGACATATTTACAAAACCACTAGTCGAAGATCGTTTCAACTATCTGCGTCGAGAGTTAGGCATACTTGAATTTTCAGAGTCATAATGTGTTATGATTAATAAAAATGCTTAAAAACTTAAGATTCAATGATTTATTAATTGAAATTATTTTTGGTACAAGCCAAAAGGTGAAGAACATATGGCAACTCTAGAGGGGGTGAATAGAGTTATAGCAATAATAACCAATTAAAAAAATCAACTCTTTTACGATCTAAAAATAATCAGAGTAAATACGGAAAATAAATAAGGAGCAAGAGAGCATACGCAAACACAGCCGATTTTAACCTGGTTTCCCTCGTAGAGGACTAGTCCAGGCCTGAGAACTCTAGCTCAGGATTAAATCCACTATTTGTGAAATAGTAGTTACACCCCGTGCCTTTTCTTCAGAAGAGCACGTCAACTTCTTACAATGGATCGCAGTGGCGATGCTTGGAATTTTCTAAGCTACTTCTTGAACTCTTGCACAAGACTCCTAACTGAGAGATGCTGAGCACTCGAGACTTAGGAAACTTGTGGCTAGTAGATGAGAAAGGTATGGCTTATATTGAGGTTAAGAGAGAAGAGAAGAGAAGATTGGATGATTCAAAATGAGAGAATTCTTGGCCTATTTATAGATTTTTAACAGGAAGAATTCGGCCAGAATTCTGGTAGGAATTTTCAAAAATTTTGGCCGTTGGACAACTAGCAACCAGCCAACTCTAAAAATTAGGGTGCTAATTTTTAGGGGACAGAGTTCGGCCCGAACTCTGTGTAGAGGCAGAGTTCGGCCCGAACTCTATCTCCAGAGCACAGAATTGGTCCAAGGGTCCAATGAGCCAAGTTGGGATGTAGAGCTTTATGGACTTTGGATAGGTTGTGGGTTGAGTCTCAAGAGCCCAGCATAACTCAGCTTACAATCATTCTAGACTCAATAAAATATAAAAGTACAGACGCAAAAATGACTTGTATTTGCACAACTGAGCTGTCGTCTGGCTTGAGCAGAATATAGTCGTCGTGTGTCGTATTGAATTATCACAAGTATTATTTAGTCAATGTTATCAATATTTGGTTGACTGTGACTTTGTGTCAACAATCTCCCCTATATTGATAATTGACAAAATAATAATTGTATATTCAATATCCATACCTGGACACATGTAACGACATAGCTCCCCCATAATAAGTGCCGATCTTAAGAGTAACTCTTCCATAAACAATGCTGTAAATCTCTGTTGGCCTGTTAATAATATTCTTCCAAAAGCACATATAAACAAAACAAACAAAAACAGAATATACACATAACTCCCCCTTTTAGCATTTAGCAATATGAGATAGATAAATGATAACTGGCAAAACATACGTAAAGGAGAAGAAACTGCATATAAGATAATGACCAAGAGTCATAATGACATAGAAACTGATAATAGAACTACCAAAGTCTCAAAAGCACAATGCATAATAAGTCTACTTCAAATCAAATACATAAAAGTAACTAAAGCAGAATGCAGAAAACATAATCTAAGATCTCCAGTAGCAGCCTCAAGTAGCAGTCCAACACCATCATCGAGCACGAGAGGGCCCGGCGTCGTCCGATGGATCAGTAAAGGAGCGACGTGGGTCCACAAAAGCTGCATCCGGATCCATGTACCGACGAACCCAAGGGTCATCAATACGAAAGCCCTCACGATCGGGATCTCGCTCCATAGGAATGGGCATAGAAGGATGACGAGACATGGAATACCGAATATCATGCAGCGAGTTGCTGATAGCACTCATCTGCAAGGTAGTCCGATAGTCCAGCTGAGTCCATCGATCGTCCTCCAAAGTAAAACGATCTCGAAGCATGGCCTGAAGTGACTCAAGAGTGGCCGGAGGAGGAGGAGGATCCTGTCCGAGATGAGGGGCATCGGGCTCATCCTCAGAATGCTCAGACATGACCAGTGAGCCAACGGCCGCATGAAGCCTCCTTGCCTTGGAGAGAAAGACAGGGTCAGGTAAGAATGGACACTCATCATGGGGTACATGGAATGCACGAAAGATCATAGGAAGGTATAAGGCATAAACCAAAGATCTTGGTTTCTTCCTACAGTTGATCATCCAATCCATCAATGTACGTGGGAGGTTAAAGGGAACATGGAAGTGGAGATGGTACAAAGCTGAAATCTCAAAATAAGTAACTTTATCGGTAGAACCCGCTTTGGGTAGAATGGTGTTGAGAATGATCCGATGAAGCTCATAGAAATATGGATTGAGGAATTTTGCCAAGAGCTTACGAGGACGTGTGTTAGGGCTACACAGGTCGTCCTTGAAGCTCTCTAGTGAAATCCCTTCGGGAAAGATAAAGGATTTAGCTTCAACAAGCTTCTCCCAAGAATTAGGCTGTTGAAGTTCAAGATATTCGGCCAATTCAAAATCATCAAATGAGATATCAATACCTGCAACACGTGAATAGATACGAATATCATCATGAGTCAAGTTACAATAAAACATTTGAATGGCACTATGATAAATGACCGAATTTGAGGTAACAAGTTCGTCAAGGCAAAGGTCATTAAAGAGTGCATCATATTGTGAGAAAATTGTAAAGTTTATGGGGTGTCCCACAAACACCGGACGTGTCTGAAAATCACTAAACCACTCATTTGATGCGTCTAGTGATATAAAAATCCGGTCGTCAAAAGTGTTTGGATCACGTGGACGTAGAGGATTGAACAATGGATGGGTTTGTTGTTCAATACCCGGTGCAACGGGTGGTACAATGGGCAGCTCAACGGGAGGAGGAGCATTCGATGAGGATGCACCCTCGGTCCGAAGTCTCTTCCCACGGTTGAGCAATCGTGGAGCCATAACACAATAGATAGATGATAATAAAGAAATTTGAGATATAGAAAAGTAAGGAATTATACCTCAAAATAGTGAAAGATTATGAAAGAGAATTGAAAACTAAGCCTTCTCCTTGATTTTGGGAAAAATGGAGCACAAAAGAGGAGAAAGTAGGGTTAGGATTTTGATAGAATTGTGTTTAAGAAGGTGGAAAGGTGGTAAGAAGGAAGGAGATAAAAGAGAAACCGAATATAGGTGAAGGGTTTCTCTTGGTCGGGTCAAATAATGACCATTGGATCAACATTTTGATCAATGGCTGTGGCTGTTCCCGGTTCTGGAACAGTCGGGCCGAATTCGGCCAGAACTCTGGTAGGAGCAGAGTTGGGCCCGAATTTCGGGTCCTAGGAACAGAACAGGAATCAGGCTGAGTTGAGTCAAAAATTGGTTAAGTAAAGATAAAAACTAATATACTACATGAGTTTAAGTACAGAAAAGGAGTAAATAGATGAATAGCAAATAGTGAGTTCAAAGCAGTAATATGAATTATGAAAAATTAGTATTGCAGCATGTGATAGATAAAAATGAACCGTATAATAAACAAGGAATTATATCGTAATTCAATATTTTGAAGCTGCCATGGGTTAGCTGCAGGGGCCGGATCCCAGCTAGCGGTAGTCCTGAGGACTAGTGTACCGTGTCGCTTAGGCTTTTACGGCTTGTTGTCAGAAGGGCCCTTTCGACTTGTACCTATAGCACGTTCATCATGGGAGAATCACAATATATTCGATATTTACGCAGGTTTATTTTAATTTATAACAGCTTCATATAAAATTCCAAGTTCACTACAAAGAAAATTGAAGCGCTCTTCGGATAATGGTTTGGTGAAGAAATCTGCTAACTGATGATCAGTGTCAATAAATTCTAAGTTAATTGTACCATTTTGCTGATGATCACGCAAAAAGTGGTGACGAATTTCAATGTGCTTCTTGCGTGAGTGACAAATGGGGTTCTTAGTCAAGTTTATAGCACTAGTGTTGTCACAAAAGATTGGAATATGCATGAAAGATAAATTATAGTCTTCAAGAGTTTGCTTCATCCACAGAATTTATACACAACAACGCCCAGCTGCGATGTATTCAGCTTCTGTTGTGGATAGTGCGACAGAATTCTGCTTCTTGCTAAACCAAGAGACTAAAGTTTTTCTTAATAAATGATACGTACCGCTCGTACTTTTACGGTCGACCTTGCATCCGGCAAAGTCAGCATCAGAATAACCAATGAGGTCAAATGATGTTAACTTGGGATACCATAGGCCCACTGTAATCGTACCCTTAAGGTATCGAAAGATACGCTTAACCACGATCATGTGTGATTCCTTAGGATTTGCTTGATATCTAGCACACAGGCAAATGCTAAACATAATATTAGGGCGACTTGCAGTAAGATAAAGTAGACTGCCTATCATACCTCGATACTTACGTTGATCTACGGGTTTGCCACTATCATCTGGTTCAAGTTTGGTTGAAGTAGCCATAGGAGTACTGATTGGTTTGACGTTGTCAAGGTCAAATTTCTTCAGCATATCCTTTGTATACTTCGACTGACAGATGAAGGTTCCATTTGACATTTGTTTGACTTGCAGCCCGAGAAAGTAGTTGAGTTCTCCCATCATGCTCATCTCAAACTCGGTCTGCATACACTTGGCAAAATCTTGACAAAGAGTTTCATCAGTAGACCCAAAAATAATATTATCTACATATATTTGTACTAAAAGGATAGTGTCTTTGAAAGATTTTATAAAAAGTGTAGTGTCAATTTTTCCTTTTGAAAAACCTTTCTCAAGCAAGAAATTGCTTAGCCGTTAATACCAAGCTCTAGGGGCTTGTTTGAGGCCATACAGCGCTTTCTTTAGCTTGAACATGTGGTCGAAAAATTTATGATTTTCAAAGCCAGGGGGTTGTTTTACATAAACTTCCTCCTTAATAAAACCATTCAAGAAAGCACTTTTAACATCCATTTGAAATAATTTGAAATTTTGAAAATTTGAAATGCACAAAGCATCCGAATGGATTCTAATCTAGCAACAGGAGCATATGTCTCATCGTAGTCGATACCTTCCTCTTGGTTGTATCCTTGGGCTACTAGACGAGCTTTGTTGCGTGTGACTGAACCATCTTCATTCACTTTGTTTCTAAAGACCCATTTAGTACCAATAATCGAGTGATTAGCCGGTCTAGGAACAAGTTCCCATACTTGGCTCCTCTCGAATTGGTTGAGTTCCTCTTGCATAGCAGAAATCCAAAATTCATCATTGAAAGCTTCTAAAATGTTTTTAGGCTCAATTTGTGAAATAAAGGCAGTGCTAGCAATAGAGTCTCTTAATGATGATCTAGTAGTTACTCCTCGTGAAACCTCACCGATTACCAAATTTTCTGGATGTGATGGCTTGAAAGAGAATTTCTTAGGCAAGCTTTCCAGAGAATTTGTTTCGGTTGTGGTGTTCATTGGAGTAGACGTTGATGGCTCAACATCATCATCAAGAGTAGCTGTTGCACTGTTATCTTCATCAAAAGTCACATTGGTAGACTCTTCCACAATTAATAAGCGTTTGTTAAAAACTCTATATCCCTTACTCTTGGCAGCATAGCCAAGGAAAATACTATCGTCAGCTTTGGCATCAAATTTGCCTAAGTTGTCTTTGGTGTTAAGGATAAAACATCTACAGCCAAAAACTCTAAAATAAGAAACATTTGGGGTTCTCCCGAACCAAAGCTCATAGGGTGTTTTGTTCGTAATAGGACGAATAAGTACCCTATTTAAAATGTGGCATGCTGTACTGACAGCTTCAGCCCAAAAGTATTTCGGAAGTGAGAACTTATTCAATATGACTCTAGCCATATCGCCAAGAGTCCTATTCTTCCGCTCCACAACACCATTTTGTTGAGGAGTTCTTGGACAAGAAAACTCATGATCAAAATCATTTGAATCACAAAACTTTTCAAAATCAGAATTTTCGAACTCGTCTCCATGATCACTTCGGATACGAGTAATCATGTAGCCTTTTTCGTTTTGAACTTTCTTAACAAAAATCTTGAAAACCGAAATAGCATCACTTTTATTTGCAAGAAAGAAAACCCAAGTAAATCTTGAAAAGTCATCAACAATAACAAAGGCATAGAGTTTTCCACCAAGACTGGCTACTCTACTAGGGCCAAATAAATCCATATAGAGTAGTTGCAGGGGTCTAGTAGTGCTTACAGAGTTTATGGAATGAAAAGATGACTTGGTTGCCTTATTCAACTCACATTCGGCACATACGGTGTCCTTTTTGAATGTGATGTCGGGCAAGCCTCTAACTAGCTTTTTGGTCGATAGCCTGGATATAGTATCCATATTGGCATGACCAAGACGCTGATGCCATAGTAACCGTTCATCTTTATGAGCATATAGGCATCTACCTGCATTGTTAGCATCTATAGACAAATAAAAAATATAAATATTGTCCTCTCTTACCCCTTCAAAAGCAATGTCTCATGTTGACCTATTATAAATAAGGCATTTGTTTTGTCCAAAGTTAATGTCATAACCATGGTCAGCAAGATGACTGATGCTGAGCAAGTTATGCTTTAACTCGGTCACTAGGCAGACATCCTTTATTACGGGAGAGGAAGGATAACCAATAATACCATTACCTATAATATAACCTTTTAGGTTATTACCGAAGGATACATATCCTTCTCTCTTCATCGATAGTGATGCGAAAATATGTGCGTCTCCCGTCATATGCCGCGAGCATCCACTATCGAGAATCCACTTACTCTTAGTTGAGGAGGGAAGGTCCACCTACATCAAGAGTAGATGTGACCTTTGGTACCCAAGTTCTTGAGGGTCCTGAAGAGTTAGTTTTTGGAAACCATGCATATATCTTTCTATCTACTAATCTTCTAATTCTATATTGTGGTGAAATGTATCCATGTAAACCACAATAAGTACATGTAGCATTCCTATTTACATTAGGAGCATGCTGATGATGTCTATAAGCAGAATGAGGAGAAGTGTGATGATATGTAGATTCAGCATGGTGATGATGACTATGTGGAGGGCATGGTGATATTGTTTATATGGCATGGCATGATAATATTATCTATATGGCATGGCATGATGAGATTGTCTATATGTAGAGTGATGTTGATTGTGTCTTTGTGCAATATGGTGATGACTGTATCTATGTGTAGCATGATGTTTTTGTGACATATGATGATTATTTCTATGTGCATGTGGTTTGTGTCCTTTGTAAAAGTGTGTGTACATGTAAGCATGATTGTAAGCAGCATGAGGATGACGTGGTTGACTAGTATGAGTTGTATCATGCTTTGTGTGTGTCTCATGTGATTGGGTTTGAGGTTGAGCAACATGTTTTCCTAATTTAGTCTCTAGTTTCTTAGAGACAGCTTGCAATTCAGTAATCTTAGCATTCAAACCATGCATCTTAGTAATAGTAATCTTGTGTCTGCTCTTTTCTTCTGCAAGCTCCGTGTTTAGTGTTGTGATTTCTTGTGTTTGTTCCTAAATACGTGCTTCGGCATCATGTAAGCTTATTTTAAGCTTAGATACCTCATTAGTGACATCCGTGGGTGTAGTATCTCTAATATTATCAAGTAATAGAGAAAGTCTTTGTATTTTGACTTCATGACTTTTAATTTTGTCCTTGGCTTGTTTGTTTTTACCAATGACCTTTTTATGGTCACTAAGTAAATCGATGAAAGCATCGCCAAGTTCATCAAAAGTGAAGTCGTCAAGAGTTTCATTTGATACCTTGTCGGACGTCGCCATTAGGCACACATTAGCCGTATCTTGAGGAGAGTTCTTTTTTTCCTCGGAGTCACTAGCTTCGCTTTCATGCCAAATGCTTGTGTTGGCATATTTCTTTGAGGAGGTCTTCTTGTGTGACTTCTCATAGCGGTTGCTTTTCTTTAAGAATGGACAGTCTTTTCGGACGTGTCCCATCTTCTTGTAACCGTAGCAAGTTGGCTCTTCTTCTTCATCTTCTTGTGGTTCCTTCTTTCTTCGATTGAAGCGAAGGAATCTCTTGAAGTTGCGAACCATGAGGGATTGATCATCGTCTTCTGAGTTGTCGTCGTCCGTCTCTTCGGGTTCAGTCCTCCGTCGGTGAGCTTTGAGGGCGATCTCCTTAGCCTTAGGAGCAGGCTCTTCGAAGTCCTTGAGGTCAAGCTCATGAGTCATTAGCTTTCCCATCAAGGTCTCCATAGACATGGTTGTGAGATCATTTCCTTCTATGATGGCTGTCACCTTAGGGTTATAAACTTTTGGTAGCCCCCCAAGTAGCTTGCGAATCTTCTCGTGATTTGAATATTGCTTCCCAAGCGAAGACAGGGGGTTGATGATGTCGAGGAATGTTGTGAACATTTGCGTGATCGTCTCGTTTGGCTTCATCTTGAAAGCCTCGTATTCTTGAGAGAGACGGCTAATCTTTGATTCCGTGACTTGGGTGGTTCCTTCATGCGTCACTTCTAGAAGCTTCCATACTTCGTGGGATGTGGTGCATGTAGAAACCATGTAGAACTTATTCCTGTCTATAGCACAGAATAAAGCATTAATAGCTCTCGCGTCTAGACTTGCCTGTTTTTTCTTCTCGTCAAAATATTTGTCATGTGATTTCTCAACGAGATCGCCATTGACAACTATTCTGGCGGCCTTTTTGTAACCGTCAGTGACGATAGTCCACAGGTCAAAGTCTAGCGACTTGAGATAAAAACTCATCCTTGTTTTCCAATACGTGTAGTTAGTTCCATCAAATAGGAGATGCCTATGAGTGTGTTGACACAAAGTCACAGTCAACCAAATATTGACTACATTGACTAAATAATATCTGTATAAATTCAATACGACACACGACGTCTGCTTTCAGTTCGGGACAAACGACAGCTCAGTTTCCGACTCTCAGTATATTTTTTGAGTCTGTACTTTTACATTTCATTGAGTCTAGAAATATGTACTCTGAGTTATGCTGAGCTCTTGGAACTTGGTCTACAAGCCTACCCAAAATCCCAAGCTCCACCAAAACAAAATTGCCCACAAGTCCCACTTAGAATCACTCTGTGCTCTGGAGACAGAGTTCGGGCCGAACTCTGCCTCCACACAGAGTTCGGGCCGAACTCTGTCCCCTAGAAATCAGGAACCCTAATTTTAGGGTTAGCTGGTTGCTAGCTGTCCAACGGCCAAATTTTTGAATTCTCCTACCCGAATTCTGGCCAAATTCTGCCTCAAAAATCAGTATAAATAGGGCATGAATTCTCTCATTTTGAATTACTCAATCTTCTCTTCTCTTCTCTCCTACAAGCTCTATAAGCCATACCCTTTCCATCTACTAGCCACAAGCCTCCTAAGTCTCGAGTGCTCAGCATCTCTCAGTTAGGATTCTTGTGCAAGAGTGAAGAAATCGCTTGGACAATTCCAAGCAATCGCCACTGCGATTCTCTGTAAGAAGTTGACGTGCTCTTCTGAAGTAAAGGCACGGGTTGTAAGCTACTATTTCACAAATAGTAGATTTAATCCTGAGCTAGAGTTCTCAGGCCTGGACTAGTCCTCCACGAGGGAAACCAGGTTAAAATTGCTGTGTTTGCGTATACTCTCTTGTCTTTCATTTACATTCCGCATTTTACTCTGATTATTCATTGTTCGTGAAAGAGTAATTTTTTAATTGGTCATTATATATATATATATACTCTTTTCACCCCCCCTCTAGAGTTGCCAAACTGTTCTTCAATTGGTATCAGAGCTCTGTTCTCTTTATAAGGACTAACATCCTAAGAGCTGATCCATGGCAACCACACAATCCTTGATCTCCAATCATGGTAAAGGTCAGTACACTCATAGGCCTCCCCTATTTGATGGGACTAACTACACATATTGGAAAACAAGGATGAGTTTTTATCTGAAGTCTCTAGACTTTGACCTGTGGACTGTCGTAACTGACGGTTGCAAAAAGCCCGCCAGAATAGTTGTCGATGGTGACCTTACTGAGAAACCACACGACAAATATTCTGTCATGGAGAAGAAACAGGCAAGTCTAGATGCTAGGGCTATTAATGCTTTATTCTGTGCTATAGACAGGAACGAGTTTAACAGGGTCTCTACATGCACCACTGCTCATGAAGTATGGAGACTTCTGGAAGTGACGCATGAAGGAACCACTCAAGTCAAGGAATCAAAGATAAGCCGTCTCACTCAAGAGTACGAAGCCTTCAAGATGAAGCCAAATGAGACGATCACTCAAATGTTTACAAGATTCCTCGACATCATCAACCCGTTATCCTCGCTTGGTAAGCAGTACTCAAACCATGAGAAGATCCGCAAGCTACTCAGAGGGCTACCAAAGATTTGGAACCCTAAGGTGACAGCCATCATAGAAGGAAATGATCTCATAAGTATGTCTATGGAGACTTTAATGGGCAAGCTCATGACTCACGAGCTTGACCTCAAGGACTTCGAAGAGCCTGCTCCGAAGACCAGGGAGATCGCACTCAAAGTTCATCGACGAAAGGTTGATCACGATGAGACTGAAGACGATATCTCAGATGATGAAGACCAAGCTCTCATGGTACGTAACTTCAAGAAATTCCTTCGCTTCAATCAAAGAAAGAAGGAACCACAAGAAGACGATGAAGAAGAGCCAACCTGCTATGGTTGCAAAAAGACTGGACACGTCAGAAGAGACTGTCCGCTCTTAAAGAAAAGCAACCGGTATGAAAAGCCCTACAAGAAGAACTCATCAAAAAGGTATGCCAACACAAGCATTTGGCATGAAAGCGAAGCAAGTGACTCCGAGGAAGAAAAGAACTCTCCTCAAGATAAAGCAAATGTGTGCCTCATGGCAAATTCCACCAAGGTATCAAACGAAACTTTAGATGACTTCTCTTTTGATGAACTTGGCGATGCTTTCACCGATTTACTTGATGATCACAAAAAGGTTATCGGTAAATACAAGCATGCCAAGGACAAAATCAAAAGTCTAGAAGATGAGATACAAAGAATTTCTTTACTTCTTGATAATGTTAGAAACACATCACCCACAAATGACACTGATGAAGTATCCAAGCTTAAATTAAGCTTACATGATGCTGAAGCACGCATTGAGCAACAAACTCAAGAAATCACTACTCTCAACACGTTGCTTGCTGAAGAAAAGAGTAGACACAAGATTTCCATGACTAAGATTTATGGCTTAAATATCAAGATTGATGAACTGCAAGCTATGTCTAAAAGATTAGAAACCAAATTGGGTAAACAGGTTGTTCAACCTCAAACCCAATCACATGGGCACAACACCACTCATACTAGTCAACCACGTCATTCTCATACAGCACATAACCATGCATTTATATACACAAACATTCACAAACCACATGCACGTAAGAATATTCCTCATACTCATTATACTGCACAAAGACACAACCAATATCACTCTACACATAGACAAAGTCATCATACCATACCACATCAACATGCCATGCCACGTAGACAAAATCATCATGTTATGCCACATAAGCAAAATCATCATATCATGCCACAGCATCACACTATGCCATATAGACAATCTCAGCATGCCACTCCTCACAGTCAATATCATCATGCTATGCCACACAGACATCATCATCATGCCACTCACTCTATGCATAGTCATCATTACCATGCTAACTCTCCATATCATCCTCATCCTGTTGCTTATAGATATCATTCTCATGCTCCCAGTATAAATAAAAATGCTATCTGTACTTACTGTGGAATACATGGACACATCTCACCACAGTGTAGAGTTAGAAGATTGGTAGACAAGAAAATATATGCTTGGTTTCCAAAAACTAACTTTTCAGGACCCTCAAGAAAATGGGTACCAAAGGTCACATCTACTCTTGATGTAGGTGGACCTTCCCTCCTCAACTGAGAGTAAGTGGATTCTCGATAGTGGATGCTCGCGACATATGACGGGAGACGCAAATCTTTTTGCATCACTATCGATGAAAAGAGAAGGATACGTATCCTTCGGTAACAATCTCAAAGGGCACATAATAGGTAACGGTATCATTGGTCATCCTCCTTCTCCTGTTATAAAGGATGTCTGCCTAGTGACCGAGTTAAAGCATAACCTGCTCAGCATTAGCCATCTTGCTGATCATGGATATGATATTAACTTTGGACAAAACTGTTGCTATATCTATGATAGGTCAACAGGAGACATTGCTTTTGAAGGGAAAAGAGAGGACAATATCTATATTTTCTATCTCTCTATAAATACTAACCATGCAGGTAGATGTTTATATGCCCACAAAGACGAACGACTACTTTGGCACCAGCGTCTCGGTCATGCCAACATGGATGCTATATCCAGGCTTTCTACCAAGAAGCTAGTGAGAGGATTGCCTGATATCACATTCAAAAAGGACACGGTATGTGCCGAATGTGAACTAAACAAGGCAACTAAATCCTCATTTCATTCCATCAACTCTGTAAGTACTACTAGACCCTTGCAATTACTTCATATAGATTTATTTGGTCCTAGTAGAATAGCTAGCCTTGGTGGCAAACTTTATGCTTTTGTTATTGTTGATGATTTTTCGAGATTTACTTGGGTTTTCTTTCTCGCTAATAAGAGCGACGCTATCTCTGTTTTCAAAGTTTTTATAAATAAAGTTCAAAACGAAAAAGGCTACATGATTACTCGAATCCGAAGTGATCATGGAGGCGAATTCGTAAATTCAGATTTTGAAAGTTTTTGTAATGCAAATGGTTTTGATCATGAATTTTCTTGTCCTAGAACTCCTCAACAAAATGGTGTTGTGGAGCGGAAGAATAGGACTCTTGGCGATATGGCTAGAGTCATGTTGAATAAATTTTCTCTTCCGAAATATTTTTGGGCAGAGGCTGTAAGTACAGCATGCCACATTTTGAATAGGGTGCTTATTCGTCCCATTTCGAAGAAAACACCCTATGAGCTTTGGTTTGGGAGAACTCCAAATGTTTCTTATTTTAGAGTTTTTGGCTGCAGATGTTTTATCCTTAACACCAAAGACAACTTAGGCAAATTTGATGCCAAAGCTGACGATGGTATCTTTCTTGGTTATGCCGCCAAGGGTAAGGGATATAGAGTTTTCAATAAACGCTCACTTATTGTGGAAGAGTCAACAAATGTGACTTTTGATGAAGACAACAGTACATCAAATACTCTTAATGATGACATTGAGCCATCAACTTCTACTCCAATGAATACTTCAACCGAAACTAATTCTCTGGAGGGTTTGCCTAAGAAATTCTCTTTCAAACCTTCTCATCCAGAAAATTTAGTCATAGGTGAAGTTTCACGTGGAGTTACTACTAGATCATCATTAAGAGACTCTGTTGCTAGCACTGCCTTCATTTCACAAGTAGAGCCTAAAAACATTTCTGAAGCTTTTACTGATGAATTTTGGATCTCTGCTATGCAAGAAGAACTCAACCAATTTGAGAGAAGCCAAGTATGGGAACTAGTTCCTAAACCGGCTAATCACTCAATAATTGGTACCAAATGGGTGTTTAGAAACAAAGTAAGTGAAGATGGTTCAGTCACACGTAACAAAGCTCGTCTAGTAGCTCAAGGATACAACCAAGAGGAAGGTATCGACTATGATGAGACATATGCTCCTGTTGCTAGACTAGAATCCATTCGGATGCTTTGTGCTTTTGCCAATCATCAGAACTTTAAATTATTTCAAATGGATGTTAAAAGTGCTTTCTTGAATGGCTTTATTAAGGAGGAAGTTTATGTCAAACAACCCCCTGGCTTTAAAAATCACAAATTTCCCGACCACGTGTTCAAGCTAAAGAAAGCGCTTTATGGCCTTAAACAAGCCCCCAGAGCTTGGTATGAAAGGCTAAGCAGCTTCTTGCTTGAGAAAGGTTTTTCTAAAGGGAAAATTGACACTACACTGTTTATCAAATCTTTCAAAGACACCATTCTATTAATTCAGATTTATGTTGATGATATTATTTTTGGGTCTACTGATGAAACTCTTTGTCAAGAATTTGCCAAGTGTATGCAGACGGAATTTGAGATGAGCATGATGGGAGAGCTCAACTACTTTCTTGGTCTGCAAGTAAAACAACTGGCTAATGGAACTTTCATCTGCCAATCAAAGTACACCAAGGACATGCTGAAAAAGTTCGATCTTGACAACATCAAACCAATCAGCACGCCAATGGCCACTTCAACCAAACTCGAACCAGATGAGAGCGGCAAACCTGTTGATCAACGTAAGTATCGAGGTATGATAGGCAGCTTACTTTATTTAACTGCTAGTCGTCCCGATATCATGTTCAGTGTTTGCCTATGTGCTAGATATCAAGCTAATCCTAAGGAATCACACATGACCGCAGTTAAGCGTATCTTTAGATACCTTAAGGGTACGGTTACAGTAGGCCTATGGTATCCCAAGTCAACATCATTTGATCTTATTGGTTACTCTGATGCTGACTTCGCTGGATGCAAGGTCGACCGTAAAAGTACGAGCGGCATGTGTCATTTATTAGGAAATGCTTTAGTCTCCTGGTTTAGCAAGAAACAGAACTCTGTTGCACTATCCACAACAGAAGCTGAATACATAGCAGCTGGGCGTTGTTGTGCACAAATTCTGTGGATGAAGCAAACCCTGGAAGACTATAAGTTATCTTTCATGCATATTCCTATATTCTGTGACAATACTAGTGCCATCAATTTGACTAAGAATCCTGTATGCCACTCACGCACTAAACACATTGAGATCAAACACCACTTTTTGCGTGATCATCAGCAAAATGGCACGATTAACTTAGAATTTATTGACACTGATCATCAGCTGGCAGATTTCTTTACTAAGCCACTATCCGAAGAGCGTTTCAATTTTCTTTGTCGTGAACTTGGAATCTTAGATGAAGCAGTCATAAATTGAAACTCACCTGCGTAAATATCGAGTATATTGTGATTCTTTTACGAAGAATTTGGTATGGGTATAAGCCGAAAGGGTCCTTCTGACAACAAGGCGTAAAAGCCTAAGCGACACGGTGCACTAGTCCTCAGGACTACCGCTAGCTGGGATCCGGCCCCTGCAGCTAACCCATGGCAAATTTGGACTATTGAACCACAATATATATCTTTATTTATTATATGGCTCGTTTCGATTTAATATTGCCTAATTGATATTTTCTAAAAAGTTCATTCTGTTTTCTGTGTACCTCTCCTTCTCTATCTATTCTATTCTCTTTGGTGTTAGTTTATCCTTTATATCTTCCTATGGTTTTTCGTGCATTTATCATTCCTCTTCATGACTGTCCATTCTTGCCCGCTCCTGCCTTCTTGTCCAAGGCACGCCGTACTCAGGCAGTTGTCGCCTCTTCCGAGGCATCTGAGCATTCTGAGGATGAGGAGCCTGACGCCCCTCCTTTTGGTCAGGATGCACCCCCTCCTCCTGCCACCCTGGAGTCTATACAGACTATGCTTCGCGATCGCTTTGCTGTTGAGGATGATCGTTGGACGCAGCAGGATTATCGTACCACTCTGCAGATTAGTGCCCTTGGGAACTCTCTGCATGATATGCGATATTCACTCGCTCGTCATCCTGATCTGCATGTGCCTATTGAGCGGGATCCAGATCGAGCGGGTCATCGTATAGACGATCCGTGGGTCATGAGGTATATGGATCCGGATGATGCTTTCGTGGACCCTCGTCGCTCTTTCCCTGGTCCTTCAGATGTTCCAGGACCTTCTGGTGCTCCGTGATGGAGACTGGCTTGTTATGCTGCTGCCACTGCTGATGGTCTTAGTTGTTTTATGTTTTTAGTTATTTAGTTATGGATTTATGTACTAGATTTTTATCTTAGAACCCTGATGATGTGTTTGACATTCTGGTTGGTGGATATCATTTTATGCTATTTCTCGTAGTTTCTTTTATGCCAATGCACTCTCTTGTCTAGTATTATATTTTTTTCTCTTGGTGTGGTTGCATTACTTATTTATATTGCTAACTGCCAAAAGGGGGAGAAACATATGTATATTTTTGTGCTGGCTTGTTTTGGGAAACTATTACAGGTTCTATGCAGGCTCTATGCATTCATCTGTGTATATCTGTGCTCGCTCTGGGAATATGTTATCTATCAGGTTACAGGGTATATGCATTATTTACGGGGGAGAGCTACTACTTCTAGCTCGGAACCGTTCACTGATTACGGGGGAGCTATCCGATTCTAGCTCTGCATCAGTTATGGGGGAGCTATGTTGTAATCAACTGTGTCAAGGTATGAATATTGAAATATACATATATTATTTTGTCAATTATCAATATGGGGGAGATTGTTGACACAAAGTCACAGTCAACCAAATATTGACTACATTGACTAAATAATATCTGTATAAATTCAATACGACACACGACGTCTGCTTTCAGTTCGGGACAAACGACAGCTCAGTTTCCGACTCTCAGTATATTTTTCGAGTCTGTACTTTTACATTTCATTGAGTCTAGAAGTATGTACTCTGAGTTATGCTGAGCTCTTGGAACTTGGTCTACAAGCCTACCCAAAATCCCAAGCTCTACCAAAACAAAATTGCCCACAAGTCCCACTTAGAATCACTCTGTGCTCTGGAGACAGAGTTCGGGCCGAACTCTGCCTCCACACAGAGTTCGGGCCGAACTCTGTCCCCTAGAAATCAGGAACCCTAATTTTAGGGTTAGCTGGTTGCTAGCTGTCCAACGGCCAAATTTTTGAATTCTCCTACCCGAATTCTGGCCGAATTCTGCCTCAAAAATCAGTATAAATAGGGCATGAATTCTCTCATTTTGAATTACTCAATCTTCTCTTCTCTTCTCTCCTACAAGCTCTATAAGCCATACCCTTCCCATCTACTAGCCACAAGCCTCCTAAGTCTCGAGTGCTCAGCATCTCTCAGTTAGGATTCTTGTGCAAGAGTGAAGAAATCGCTTGGACAATTCCAAGCAATCGCCACTGCGATTCTCTGTAAGAAGTTGACGTGCTCTTCTGAAGTAAAGGCACGGGTTGTAAGCTACTATTTCACAAATAGTGGATTTAATCCTGAGCTAGAGTTCTCAGGCCTGGACTAGTCCTCCACGAGGGAAACCAGGTTAAAATTGCTGTGTTTGCGTATGCTCTCTTGTCTTTCATTTACATTCCGCATTTTACTCTGATTATTCATTGTTCGTGAAAGAGTAATTTTTTAATTGGTCATTATATATATATATACACTCTTTTCACCCCCCTCTAGAGTTGCCAAACTGTTCTTCAGAGTGGACTGTCCTTCACCGTGATTAGAAATCAAGGATTGTGTGGTTGCCATGGATCAGCTCTAGGATGTAAGTCCTTGTAAAGAGAACAGAGCTCTGATACCAATTGAAGAACAGATGGCAACTTTAGAGGGGGGTGAATAGAGTTATAGCAATAATAACCAATTAAAAAAATAAACTCTTTCACGATCTAAAAATAATCAGAGTAAATGCGGAAAATAAATAAGGAGCAAGAGAGCATACGCAAACACAGCCGATTTTAACCTGGTTTCCCTCGTGGAGGAATAGTCCAGGCCTGAGAACTCTAGCTCAGGATTAAATCCACTATTTGTGAAATAGTAGTTACACCCCGTGCCTTTTCTTCAGAAGAGCACGTCAACTTCTTTCAATGGATCGCAGTGGCGATGCTTGGAATTTTCCAAGCTACTTCTTGAACTCTTGTACAAGACTTCTAACTGGGAGATGCTGAGAACTCGAGACTTAGGAAACTTGTGGCTGGTAGATGAGAAGGATATGACTTATATTGAGCTTAAGAGAGAAGAGAAGAGAAGATTGGATGATTCAAAATGAGAGAATTCTTGGCCTATTTATAGGTTTTTAACAGGCAGAATTCGGCCAGAATTCTGGCAGAAATTTTTAAAAATTTTGGCCGTTGGACAACTAGCAACCAGCCAACCCTAAAAATTAGGGTACTGATTTTTAGGGGACAGAGTTCGGCCCGAACTCTTTGTAGAGGCTGAGTTCGGCCCGAACTCTGTCTCCAGAGCACAGAATTGGTCCAAGGGTCCAATGGGCCAAGTTGGGATGTGGAGCTTTATGGACTTTGGATAGGTTGTGGGTTGAGTCTCAAGAGCCCAGCATAGCTCAGCTTACAATCATTCTAGACTCAATAAAATATAAAAGTACAGACGCGAAAATGACTTGTATTTGCACAACTGAGCTGTCGTCTGGCTTGAGCAGAATATAGTCGTCGTGTGTCGTATTAAATTATCACAAGTATTATTTAGTCAATGTTATCAATATTTGGTTGACTGTGACTTTGTGTCAACAAAAGGCTTCTTCTGTCAACAAGTTGTAAAAGTCTAAGCGGCATGGTGCCAAGTGTCTTCGGACTACTGCTAGCTAGGATCTGGCCCCTACAGCTAACCCAAGGTGATGAATATTAATTACATCAAAGAACTACAAATTATGAATTATTTTTATAATTTATTACTCAAATATGACCTAAAATACAAGTGCAGAACTCAGACCGAACTTGGACCAAGTTTAGGCTAAACTTTGTGGGGACACATTTTATAAACATCAACGCAAACAGAAGCCCCTTTCTTATATTCATCTTCTTCTTCCTTCCGATCAGCCGCCCCTAAACCTAAAAACCCTTACCCTAGTTCCTAGAAATCTCTTTTTAAGGTCTACGAATCCTAAATTTCTTGGATCTAAGGCTCTAAGAAGGTGTTCTCTACCATTTTTGATCTCCATCGAGGTATATTTCTAACTTTTCTTTCTCAATTTTATTACGGCTCATAGAATACAAAAGAGGAAGAAAACTAGAGACATCGCCTCATCTTCCACATCGAAATATGAACCGATCAACATGTTCAGTCCCTCTCATCTTGATAATGATGAGGACTATGACTCGACACTCCTTGTTTAATTTGAGAGATCAACCCTTTGGTTCGATCATTTTTGATGTCGAGAAATTTGCCCGAGAAAAAGATAAACTTTATCTTTTTTCGGAATATGCTATTACTTTTGAAACCTTAGGACTTCAGACTTTTTAGAGATTTCAAATTCAATTTATGACAGTACAGTCCGCATATTTTATTGTAACCTGCAAGAAGCAGACGGCTGTATTCATTCATCTGTTAGTAGCAAGGAATTTGAATTTAACTCAGCCGACTTGAGAGAATATTTTCTAATGCCAGACATTGGTGACGCTCTCGTCGATATTATAGAAGTTTAACTACCAGCAGACATGACCCTTGAGTCCTTTAAGGTTGCATTGTGTCATCCCAATCTGGTTCCTCGGAAAGAGTTGTTCGTATGCCACCTTAACCAACAATTCTATAAACTTCATTATATTAT
Source organism: Iris pallida (assembly GCA_029216955.1). Lineage (NCBI taxonomy): Eukaryota > Viridiplantae > Streptophyta > Magnoliopsida > Asparagales > Iridaceae > Iris > Iris pallida. Next base: position 161,431 of record JANAVB010018116.1, on the reverse strand, counting down.
CTATTCATCTATGTTAACTAAGAAAGGATCCACTAACGAGATCATGCTCTTAGAGTTGTCTGCTATGGCTATGCATCATATCCACTTTGGGATTACCTTTTTTCCAAGACTATGATATCCTTTATGACCAACAATCGGAGGGCAGGTCGCAACCTCCTTTATCCTATGAATTTGGCGGTCATCTTTTGGAAATTTAACATCAATTAAGAGCTTTGTCCTATCTTTGGAACACCTTTAGAGCTTTTTAGGTCTAGGAAGTTCCTTCACCCTCCTGGTGATACTCCACCTCCACCTCCACATGTTCCTGTTGCAGCCCCAGTAGACGCTCTATCCCCTGCAGCTCTGGGTCATACCATTGACAAAATCTATCAGCGGTTCAATACTTTTGTCTCTATCCACGGATAGCATCGTCAGGCCGATTTGACTCGCATTGGTGATGTTGAGTTCTGCCACATTTTTTAGGCTCAGGTCTTGAGAAATATGATGGCTGATATCCAGTGGATGATGGTTCACCATCCTACTGCTTCGACGACCATCATCCATCACCTTGATTTTGATAGACAGAGACTTGTTGATGCTCCATTGTATGCTTACTTCGACCCGATGATCGCTTACTTTGATTCGACTGAGCCATCTGCTCTGTCTGCAGATCCTTAATGGTGCTGATAGCTGATTAGATGTTTTCTGGTTTAGCATATTTTGTGGATATTTGTTTGGTTGATGATGATGTGTGACACTTTATTTTGTTATGCATTCTGGACTATCATCTGTAGTAATTTTTATTATGCACTTTAGACTTCTCAAGTGTAGTGGTATTTTTATTTTCATGAATTGTTCATTTTTATCTAATGTTGTTGATTTATTACTGCTACTACTGATGTTTTGTAAAATAGTTGAGCTATTGACATGTTATATCACATATTTTGGTACTTCTTAATTTTTCTTTGTTGATGTTCGATTCAGAAATTACAGGGGTGCCGTATTTTGAGTACATGACAAAGGAAAGAAGAGCATAGAGCATATACCACAATAAAATTTTCAAAAATGTCTTCAGACAAGCCATGTATAAATTTTATTGTTAAATATTATATTTGTTATATTTTGGTATAGACTCAAAGTTTGTCAATTATCAAAATGGGAGAGATTGTTGGCCCGTTGGTCATGATCACACCTAATTTTGATAATCAACGTCAACTTTGGTCGATACGCAAAATATACATACTACTATAAGTTTACAGGTTTTAAGACTGCATCTACTACTGCTATAAGCTACAAAAGTCTCGTCGTAATCAAGAACCAAACACAATGGAATCAATATCAAGCTTTTACATATTTTTTCTATATTTTTACTTTTGTTGAGTCTAGAAAAAATTTGTAATGTTGATCAGGATCGATATTGGCTAAGCTATTTCTTAGTCCATAAATTTTTAGCCTTCCAATCCACAAACTTCTATCTAAAATTCTATAAACTAAAAAGCCTAAAACCTAACTAAAATGGCCTAAACAGTTCTGTCCTCACTCTGACAGAACTTGGCTAGAACTCGGCCCGAGTTCGGTCAGGTTTGTTTGAAGAGAATTTTGAATTCCCTCAAAATCTTTATTCGATGTTCGAATGCGAGATTTTTGCATCATAACTCTGCCCGAATTCGGTCTACAAAAATATTATAAATAGATAAGAACTTTTACATTTTTAAATCACTTAATCACTCATTCCTTCTCTATTCATTTTTAAGTGTTTTCTATGAGCTACACTTTCAAATCAAGCCTATACTACTCTTAGCCAAGCCAATACAGTTTTTGTTTCAATCTAGAGTTGGTGTTGAAGAGTTGTATCGTAGATTTCATTCAAAATATGTTCCAATTTTTAAATTACTTTCTGGAGCCGGTTGTGCACTCGTCGCCAAGCATGGTGTTGTTAAGTCGGTCGTGAACTTGTCGCCAAGTACGGTGTTGTAAGAGTTGCAAGCACTCAGTTAAAGCTCGTGCCATAGTAGATTAACATCGAGCAGGAGTACTCAAGACTGGACTAGTCCTCTCAGAGAAAAACCAGTATATATTATTGTGTCACTGAGTTTGATCTTCTTATCTCTTACTTTATTATAAGTCATTTACTGTCATATCATTTGCTTTTACTTGCCATAGTATATAAATTTTTAATTGGTGATATATTTTGCTACACACGTACACTCTATTCACCCCCTCTAGAGGTGCTCAACAGTCCTATAGAGATATAAATTAGCTAGCATATGTTAGTATATTATTCAGCTACTACATATTCTAGTCGTACAACTGGCATGATCATGTCTTGGGTTCCTATATATTTTGGAACTGGGCGTAACAAATGCCTAGTCAAGTATGTCTCAATCTATATGAAGAATAAATAGATAACATGAATAATTATTATATAATACAGTCGGTCGCCCTGTATTACACATGTTCGTGTAGGCTCAAGAAAAAGTAAAGCTTGCAAAAACTAGGCTATATTAGTAATAAGAATCATGGCAGGAATATATATGTGGTGCAAGATATAATATAACACGAAAAATATGATAGATGATACCTATATTGATACCTGAATCTTGCAGAACACGTCATAACAACCCTATAGATGTAGTTCATCAAACACCTGGAGAGATCACCAGGTCCTTAGAGAGACCTAACAAGATACATAAAAATATGCCATATAAAATGAGTATAAAATATGTCACAAGATATTATGAAAAGTAAAATATTCCGGACCACAACATGACCTAGTATCCCATCATCGAAATAGTGGACCACCCCTACAACCAAACAAGGACAAGGGTGACACACTATTTCGTGTTATGATACTTCTCCATGCCATGATCGGAATGTATTGTGACAAGACACGCAATAAAGATCACCTAACCATTCTACTGTGAATATATAGTTTAAGATCAAACCTTTAACGCTTGGGTACTCAAGCTATATAGGATTGGCATAGTCTCCACTGTGGGCACCAGGGTTCTCAAAGCATGGCGTTTCTCGAAAGTTAGAGTCCATCAGGAACAAAAAAATGGGGTAGTCATGCCCGTTATCTCCAACGGAGCTTGCGGGTACAAAAAGGAAGTGCATACTTGGCTCATATGCTAAGGAACTGTCCTCCCCATCTAATGCACCTATCTATGTCGTATCTACGATACTGTAACTCTACCAGCTGCCAAGTCTCCTAGCATGCATCTATTTTGTCATGACCCATATCTAATAAAATGGCACTAGACCGTAGGTACATTCGGCCTATGCCGCAGTGTCGGACATAGAACGCTGTCCCAGGTCTCAATTGCAAACTAAATACAACATAATATACTCTCCAAATGGAGGACAATCTCAGAAGGATACAGCTCAATCACAAAATATCTAGGAGAGATAATTAGCACAAAATGGAATAGATGGAAGGATCACAACATTTAATACAAAACCAGATTTGAAGAAGTTTAAATATTAACATTACCACACCCACAGAGTATAAAATAAATACAACTCATGAAATAACTGGAAACAACAACTAGACAATAACCTAACAATCTATTGCAAGCTCTACTGGTGTCTCCTCTAGAAGCAACCAAAGCACGATAAAAAAATATAGAGCTAACAGTAGAATAAAATACATGACGTGCTGTAAAGAAATACAGGAATACAGAAGATATGGATAAGTAAGCGTAATCATGAAATATAGTAAGAAACTAAGAACTATAATAAATATAAGTGTTTTAGAGCACAAGATGATTATGTGATTGGCTTAGGTTTGCACATGTTTATACTATAGTAACTCTATTATATGTGAGGGTATAATAGACATGTACAGTTTTACACTACTTGGGAAAATTAATCACATGACCACTTCTACTAACCCCTACCCCAATCAATACACAAGGACCTTGTCAAGTTACGTTACGTACATGATAGTTAGTTATACATGAAGCACATGTGAACATGAGAGTACATGAGAGCACATGAGTGACATGAAGAGATACGAGTACAAGGTGTACATGATGCACATGGTAAAGTATATGAACACGAAATATTCGATGCACCCGATTAGGGGATTACATCTCATGATAAGATCCATATTGTCACGACCCGTACCCGCTTTTTTGGATATGAGACGTGTCCAAGCCAGCCTACGCCGCAGAGTCGGCGGTAGAACGCTGTCACGACCAAGATTGCTCAAAAATCACAAAATATAACATTTATTGGTCATTCATATTATTAAATCAAATCTACAATTATTACAAGATTTATATTTAAAGAAAAGTACAAAGTTCTTACAAATAATGAAATTGATGTCACATCTATCTAATTTCTAGGTTTTGGTCTGCAAGTACACCCGTACCTTCCAATGCTAAGTGAAGCCACAGCTAACCCAAAAAATGTTAGTTTCCAGTCAGGAATGGAATGAGTACATTCTCACAACAGATTCAATAAATGACGAAATCCATAAATCTGTAATAATACTGAGATACATGATAAGTGGATAAACAGGGAATCATGGTAGGAATCATGCGAGTAAAAATAGGATGATATGGTACACAAGACAAACAATGACAAGAAACTGTAATGTAGCAAGATTATATTTAACAAGTGATTTGAAATACACTTTAGACATGTAAATGGCTAAGGGGTAAATCCGGCACCCCGCACGTGAATTATGCGACTGCTATCAGGCAAGAATAGACATTTTGGAATATTTCTGGGTATGTTTACATGTCTACTAATGTACTCACCTGTCCGGCTAGTACCCATGGATTCAAACAAGTCACGAACACAAAAATATATTGGTCACGAACAATATACAAGAATCCATAACTACTATCTCGTGTGACAAGCGTGTCAAAAATTAACGTGATATCAATGTAAAACATTATTAAATACATGATTCATAGAGATAATCAAATATGAGAACTATCAGAGATGTACTGGCTTGAGGTCCTTTGTTGGTGAAACCGATAATAATATACCACTAAGTGAGCCACAACAGTCAACACATGCAAGAGTCTCCGGATGCTAAAATAAATATTACCAATATTTTTAAAATAGTCAAATTAGCTAGAATTGCCTGTCCTTAAGTCCAATTCTGGATACAGGGACAAAACGGTAATTTCGGGTCAAAACGGTGTCTGCCGTTGGATCCGCTTTGCACCGAAAAGCGTGTCAAAGTCTATGGTCTCTAAAGTCATCAAACTACATGTCAACAAGTTCGGTTTTCTGATACAAACCCAACCGTATGCCCAAAGTTGGATTCCGGCGGATCGTGCACAAAATTACCCGTTGGGTCGGATCGTGGGGCCCGTAAAACGGTGATCCGGTCAACTGTCTCAGAATAGGACCAAACTTGGCATACAAGACCAGAAAAATGATACGATCTTGTTGGCGCAAGTTTTGTCTTGATCTGACTAACATGCACAAAGTAATTGAGAAATTTGTACAGAGACCGATACGGTGAATTTCGTCGGATACGCATTAAATTAGTCGCGCACACGCAACCAATTTGAATTCCGTTAAAGCCAATACGTCCACGAAGCCATTACGAACCTTTTGATGCTTTCGGTTCGCGACGACGTCATCCGGATTGGTGGGACGCACGTCGTATTGGAGGTTTTCTAGAATTTTCTAAAACAGTTTTCTTAGGTTTTTCCCGATTTTCGAATCAGGTTATCTCGACATATAATAGATGAAACTAAAAAGTGTCAATGGCATTTTAGTGTCCTATATGTTGTCTGTGAATGTGTTCAAATAGATTTCTGAACAGTCGAAGGTTCGGTTTTTCGATACGAACCCAACCGTATGTCCAAAGTTGGATTCCGGCGGGTCGTGCACAAAATCACCCATTGAGTCGGATCGTGGGGACCGCAAAACGGTGATCCGATCAACTGTCTCAGAATCGGACCAAACTTGGCATACAAGACCAGAAAAATGATACGATCCTGTTGGCACAAGTTTCGTCTTGATATGACTAACGTACACAAAGTAATTGGAAAATTTGCACAGAGATCGATACGGTAAATTTCGTCGGATACGTATTAAATTAGTCGCGCACACGCAACCAATTTGAATTCCGTTAAATCCAATACGTCTACGAAGCTATTACGCACCTTTTGATGCTTTCGGTTCGCGACCACGTCGCTCGAATTGGCGGGACGCACGTCGTATCGGAGGTTTCCTAGAATTTTCTAAAACAGTTTTCTTAGGTTTTTCCCGATTTTCGAATTGGGTTATCTCGACATATAATAGATGAAACTAAAAAGTGTCAATGTCATTTTAGTGTGCTATATGTTGTCTGTGAATGTGTTCAAATAGATTTCTGAAACAGTCGAAGGTTCGGCCACAAATTGCCTTCCAATGTGGTGGGTTGGACTGGTTCCTGTCCTATTTTTGAACAGGTTTTCGATGAATTTTTATCAAATTTTTGGGCAGTATATTCATTTATAACAAAATCTATTTACTGGGATATAAACTTGGTCATGTTGGCTTCGTACCTGTAAAACCCGTTCGTAAAACGGATGATCGGGTAAAAGAAAATCACTACGCAAAGTTGGCCTCGCGACTGCTTCTCGCTGTTGTGTTCTGTTGCGCTGTCTGCACGGCCCGCATGCGTGCAGCCTCCTGTAGCAGGCCGGCGCTGGCTGCGGCGCCGCACAACCGCCTGGGCGGTGCGCCGTGGTCGGGGGAGGGTTTGCTTAGGGTTTGTTTAGGGTTTTGTAGTGTGTTCGTTGTTGTTGTTGTCGTCGTTGTATTATAAACAGGGTCGGGGGAGTTTGGGTGCGCTGGGCTTGGTTGGGCCGGCTGGGAAATGAGCGGGGGTGGGGCTGTGGGTAGTTGGGCTTGGATTTATTTGTTTATTTAATCTATTATATATGTATATATATTTACACACACACACACACACACATACATATATTTTTTTTACACACACACACACACACACACATATATATATATATATATATATATAAAACATGTATATATAATTTCAGCAAAGAAGGCTTATGCGTCCAAGCCAATGAGGACATATGCGCCCAAGTAAACTCATATGCGCCCAAGTCACCCTGTGAAACTCTATACGGCCAAGTAACCCTGTGAAGCTCTATGCGGCCAAGTCACCCTGTGAAGTTCTATACGCCCAAGATAAGCTCTCCCAAACGGAGGGCACATAGCCCTATTTCAGGCTATGCGTCTAAGCTAGAACATCCCCTAACTCGGTCAAAGCCACGATCAAAACGTGCACCTAAGCGTACGACCACGTCAGTCTCCACGAGCAGTCGTGCACCGAAGCATGCGGCCACGCCGTGTCACGACCTGCACCCTAGAGTAAGGGAACGAGACGTGGGTACATCCAGCCTATACCGCAGTGTCGACGGTAGAACGCTGTCCTAGGTCAAAAATTTAATAATATAAAGGTACCGGTACAGTATATACACTCTGAATGGAGGTGACATAGCAAATACAGTCTCAATCACATCAAAGGTAGAGCATGATAAAAGATATATAGATAGATAGAACAGAATAAAATCCGCAGAGATACAATCCAGATAAGTCTAAGTGTCTAAGATAATACATGTCCCAGATAACATCTCAAAATCTCAATACAGTAATCCATAAATAGATACAATAAAAGACATCATAGTCTAAGGGAGTGTCATCCACTGCTAATAGATCCTGCTGCTGGTCCAGGTCACAATAGTCCTCTAGGGTCGTACCGTAATAGGTGGGACAGAACGCCTCAGCCTCGACCTCTATAATATTTTCAACATGTCCAGTCAGGACAGGAGCGAGTACAGTACATCTCAACAAATCATAACAGGTTAGAAAATATAAACATGCTGGAAAGTAAGATACAGGAAACTGAAGAACAACATGCTGTAAAAAGGAAGACTGTAAGTAAATAGATACAATATATATGAGAACTAACAGTGCTAGTGATTCAGAGTACAAGACGGTTATATAAACGACACGATATTGTACACGAGTAATCTAAAGAGGTTGCACACGAGTAATCTACTGGATTGAATACATAACCAGTTCTACTCTCCCGCCCCAATCAATACACAAGGATCCAGCCAAGTTATGTTATTGCACACGAAGTATAGTCGTACACAAAGATCATGTGAGCACATGAGTATACACGATTTCACACGATTTGTACACGAAAAGCACGAACACAAGGAGTACACGATGCTCACGATAAAGTACACGAACATGAAATACACGATGTATCCGCTAAAGGGATAACATCGCACGACAAGATCCATATAGTACTGTCACGACCCGCACCAGCTTTTTGGATACGAGACGTATCCAAGCCAGCCTACGCCGCAGAGTCGGCGGTAGAATGCTGTCAAGCCCGCAAGAAATAAATGCTCAAGAAATATCACATTTGCTGCTCATTCACATTTCTAAGTTTATTAAAATATTTATAATTAAAGAAAATACAAGATTTTACAATTAATAAAATTGATACAATTGTTTTCTATTTCTAGGTTGGCCTCAGCATACCCAAGTCTTCCCAGTGCTAAGAGTGATCGCAGCTAAACCAAAAAAATGTTGGTTTCCAGTCAGAAATAGAACAAGTACACAAACCGACGGCAATGCAAAACATAATAGAATTAACAAGACATGAAAATAGCATATGGAATATGAAAGCTAGTAAGAAAACTGATGACATAGCACGATAGAGAAGTAAATAAGGAAAAACTAATAAAAGACATCTATCTAGGTGGTGTGAAATATCTGTTTCAACATGTGAACGGTTAGGGAGTAAATACGGCACACTGCACGTATCGTGTGCAGCTGCTATCGTTCAAGAATAGACTCATGGGAAAGTTCTGGGTAGTCCACATGTTTACTAAGATTTTCCCCTTTCGACTACTCCGTGTGACGAGCGTGTCAACAAGCAGCAAGATATATGTATAGACATGAAATGAAAAGACTACTATGAATCGGAAAGCAATCAGAAAGTGCACTTGCCTGAGGTCCTTAGCTGGAGAAACCAATAATACCATACAACTCAATGAGCCACAATCAATCAACACATGTAGAAGTGTCCAGATGCTCAAATAAATAGTACCAACATTCTCAGAATAGTCAAATTAGCTAGGATTGCCTGTCCTTAAGTCCAATTCTGGATACAGGGGTAAAACGGTAATTTTGGACCAAAACGGTGTCCGCCGTTGGACCGTTGCACCGAAAAGCGTGTCAGAGTCAACGATCTCTAAAGTCGTCAAACGATATGTCTACGGATCCAGTTTTTCGATACGAATCCAACCGTATGTCCAAAGTTGGATTCCGGCGGGCCGTGCACAAAATCGCCCGTTAAGTGGGACCGCGGGGCCCGCAAAACGACGTACGATTCCACTGTCTCAGAATCGGACCAAACTTGGCATACAGGACCAGAAAAATGATACGGTTCTGTTGGCGCAAGTTTCGTCTCGATCTGACGAGCGTGCACAAAGTAATTAGAGAATTTGCAAAGTGCACGATACGGTGAATTTCGACGGATACGGATCAAATTCGTCGCGCACACACGACCAATTTGAATTCCGTCAAAGCCTAAATGACCACGAAGCCATTACGTAGCTTTCGATGCTTTCGGTTCGCGACCACGTCGCCCGAAATGGCGGGACGCACGTCGTATCGTGGATTTTCCTCATTTTCAAAACAGGTTTTTCTTGGTTTTCGAGTCAATTTATCTCAGCACCTACTGATTATAAAAATAATCTAAAAACAGGGTTTGAAAGCTGGTTAGGTTGTCTAAAAACTCCTTCAAATAGATTTTCAAAACTATCGATGGTTCGGCTAAGAATTGCCTTCGAAATTGGGTTTTGGGACTGCTTTAGTAAATCTGTTTTCAACAGATTTTTGTCGAACTTCGAGTAAATTTTCCACAGGGTTCTAATCCGCTTTAAATAAAACTATTTGATGGGGTTAAGAGATGTATAGGTTGTCGTTGTACCTGAAAAGACAGCTCGAGGAACGGTCGACCCATCGGGGAGAAAACTTCGTGCAAAGTCTGGCCCATTGTTGCAACTGCTGCTGTTGCTCGATGATTCTCCGTGCGCGCACACGCTGTATCCGTGCGGCCTCGCCGCGCGCGGCGGTGGCGCCGGCGGCGGGCGGTCCAGGGTGGGTCGCCAGGGAGTGGTGGCGGCGTCGGTTGCTAAGGTTTCGTTTTTTTCTTCTCTCGATTTTTCGATCTCGGCTTAGTACGCGCTACATAGTCGAGGTTTACAAAGGGTTGGGTTTCCCTTTTGCTGGCTGTGCTACTTTGTTGTGGAGGAATTACTATTTGTAACCGAGAGGGGATGGGTCTGGGCTGACCTGGCCTTGTCCTGTGGGCCGGCTGCCATTGTTTGCTCTCTCGTTAATACATATATATGTATTAATATATATATATGTATTTATATATGCATTAATATATATGTATATATATACTTCCACTCATTACATATATATATTAATCTATACACATATATAATATGTGTATATTTATATACACATATATCAATATTTATATATAAATGCCCATTTACAGGAATACATACATATATTTACCCGCATACATATTTACCTATACGTACACATATATACTATTTATTATATATATTTCCATATATATATAACATTTATTGACAATTGCATATAAACCCTCCATTAGCTAAAATTCTCAAATAAGTCCTACTAATGTAAAGTGCAATAGTGCATAGGCATGATTACACATAAGCCCTCCACCTTTCTATAAATGTAAATAATTCCTATTGAATCCACTCTCAGGTTCTTGCTATGCCTGGTATATATCACTCATAAGTTGGAATGAGTACTTTTCATAAAACACCAAAAGCAATTGCTTAATTAATTAATTAACTAAATATTAGGTAATAAGAAAAACTATATATAATACACATGTATTATACTTATTGGACTTATAATTGAAAACTATTTATAGGCTGTGTGGATTTTATCAAGGGTAGGACCGAAACTTCATACACAACATACGAACTTGGACGACAGATAAGTATACCTTGCCTACAGTACAGTATTTTTATGCCATGTGCTAACACTTCCATACTCTATATTAAAAATACAACACTTGAGAAACTATGGCAAATCAAAGTACTGGTTGATCCAACACACGCAAGTATTGGAAGGACTAAATTAGCATGCTTTACCCACAAAACCAAGGATGTGGAAATTAGAGAATGGGTAACTAGGAACCAAAATACTGCAATTATTGGAAGCAATCATGTTCCTACATGTTGGACTCTTATTCCTAACCATGGCTAAAATCATTCACCAAAATAATTAACTAATTAATTATTTATAATAAAAAAACTAAAAATCACCATTTAAATAAAATAAATATAAAATAGAAATATTTCAAAATAGCCGGGACGGGGAGCTACAAATCTACCCACCTTAAAAATAATTTTGTCCTCAAAATTCTAACTCATACACATGCCAAAAAATTCAAACATAAAAAAAATTAAAAGAATAAATCCACTATTACCACAATATCCTCGAATTTTTAATTTCTTAGAACTATTTATATCCTCCTCCTAGCCATCTCGTAACTACGAATCATCGAGGACTTCTACCCACCTTTGGTCACACTACCCACTTCAAACACCTGACGTCATAACATTGTAACCCTCCAGCTAATTGCAAAAAGTAACTACCGACGGATATCTATAGCATCAGGCGTCTACGACTCTCTCCTACCTATCAAGCAATCCAAAATTTTATATCAACAAATTTATACAAGTAGCTAAGAAATATTGGTAATTTCTAGTAATCATGATCAGTCGTCGCTCTGAAATAAGAGGGACAGGAAGATAAAGAAAAATAATCGAAAGCAAATATGAAGTTTCAAGAGCGGTAGAAAGTATCCAAGGTACAGATATGAAGGGGGTTCACCTCAACTCTACTCAAGGTCTAATAACACACACTCCCTACCACATGCCTATCACTCCAATAGAAGGGGTCAGATACTGTAGGGTATACTGGGACAGAACAGTGAACTGTCCCAAGTGGTGAGTGCAGACCTCTAGTATGTATGATACTAACTCTCCAGATACGCAGAATATGGTAAGGGGTTGATGGTTATATTGGTGAGTCAATAATTGGGGTCTGAACAATGGTCCAGAGAAATCTATGATGCAATATGGTAGGTAATGAAAGTTGAGTGCAGTGAACAACTTGAAATAGTATGAACCGAGGGAATAGGATTTCTAATGAAGGGTCTGCACACTGCCTATAACGGTTGATCAAACATGACTGAACTCAACACAAAGAGAACTTAACTAAAATAGAAAACTGAACCAAATATAGGCTAAACAACATGTCAATACCCTATACAACAATGGCCTATAGATACCAACCAACCAATATCCCATATGCCAATATCATCTGCAATCTATATGTATATAGACCTCTTAGTCTTAGGTGAACTACAACTATACTCAAGGACAGGCTCTGGTCATGGGTGCCTCACTGGAAAAAGATAAGGGAAAATAATAACAATCACAAGGCTGTAAGGCATACGAACATCCTATATGTAAACTGGTTGGTATTATAAATAATAGAAAATCATCTACAATGGGTTACTATTCTAATACCAATGCTAACTATCATCTTTAGGTTACAAACACTGTACAAGTTATCATATCATTACACTATGAAAGAACTACACATGAATAAGCTCTACAAAACTAAATATCCCTACTCCTAAGTTATTTAATGATGGCATACAATTTTTATAACAACAGAAGGGTATGATAATCATATGCGTCTGTCCAAAATTATGTTGTTCAGAGTCTTCGTCATGCTAGTGAGCAAGGCTACGATAATCACAGAGTCCTTGACTAAGGTATATACCTCTAGGTTCATGGTATTTAAAATTTTCGCATTGCCGCATGCGACGGCAATAATCTTAAATTCTCACACCAGAGAAATACGTCCAAAATCTGACTATATGTCCTCACTATGCCAGCTAACACGACCATAAAAGATTCTAGATCCCATAACTGAGGTGACCTAGCCCATATGATTTTCTCAGAAGAAAACAAACATAACACAAGAATAACAGAACAAAATTGATCAGTCAATAAGAAACGGATGAGATCGAATTTCAAGAGAGTTATAAGAGGCAATTGCGGAAATGGAATCGAGAAGTTCGAAACCTACAGCAAGATCTCCAATGGCCTGTACATCCTTGACTGTCTTGGCGAAAGCTCGCCCTTGCTGGTTTCCCTGACCTGCTGCTGATGCTGCATGAACTGCTGCCGCTGAGAGAAATTGGGAGTGACAGAAAAAGGTCTCTGTACAGGCGGAGGTGCACGTCCAATGTAGAAGAGACGCCAACCTGAGTCGGCACAACAGAAGCTGCAGTCTCGAGGCCCTGTTGAACAGGACAAGAGGTGGCCAGCCTCTTGATAGTGTCCCCGGACCGGAGCGATGAGATCGTGTCTCCATAACCATCATGAAGACAGATTAAAACAAGAAGCAATTACTGAAAATGAAGCAAAAAATCAAAGGAGGACAGTTTATATTCAAGGGAAGACAATAAGCAGCAAATTTAGATAAAAAGAATCTGATTAGGAGTTTTTCCTAGTATGATTGAGTACCCTCAAAATATTCTAATCCTACTGCAGGCTGTAGTGATACTCTAGTTCGAATACTACTACATAAACTCGACCTGTATGGGCCACCACTAAAAATGTGTCACGACCCGTATCCTAGAGTAAGGGTACGAGAAGTGGGTACGTCCAGCCTACGCTGCAGTGTCGGCGGTAGAACGTTGTCCTAGGTTAAACATCTAACATTATAAAGGTACCTGTGCAGTATATACACTCCGAATGGAGGTAATATAGCAAATACAGTCTCAATCACATCTAAGGTAGAGCATGATAAAAGATAGATAGATAGATAGAACAGAATAAAAACCACAGAGATACAATCCAAATAAGTCTAAGTGTCTAAGATAATACATGTCCCAGATAACATCTCAGAATCTCAATACAGTAATCCAGAAATAGATACAATAAAAGACATCATAGTCTAAAGGAGTGTCATCCACTGCTAACGGGTCCTACTGCTGGTCCATGTCACAACAGTCCTCTAGGGTCGCACCGTAATAGGTGGGACAGAATGCCTCAGCCTCGACCTCTGTAATATTTTCAATAGGTCCAGTCAAGACATGAGCGAGTACAGTACATCTCAACAAATCATAACAGGTTAGAAAATATAAACATGCTAGAGAGTAAGATACAGGAAACTAAAGAACAACATGATGTAAAAAGGAGGACTGTAAGTAAATAAATATAATATATATAAGAACTAACAGTGCTAGTGATTCAGAGTACAAGACGGTTATGTAAACGGCACGATGTTGTACACGAGTAATCTAAGAGGTTGTACACGAGTAATCTACTGGATTGAATACATAACCACTTCTACTCCCTCGCCCCAATCAATACACAAGGATCTAGCCAAGTTATGTTATTGCACACAAAGTATAGTCGTACATGAAGATCATGTGAGCACATGAGTATACACGATTTCACACGGTTTATACACGAAAAGCAAGAACACAAGGAGTACACGATGCTCATGATAAAGTACACTAACATGAAATATCCGATGTATCCGCTAAGGGGATAACATCGTACGACAAGATCTAAATAGTACTAATCCGTGTTACCAACGTGTCAGCATCAAGTAAAGTAATCTAAAGCAGGAAATATAATCCTAAACAAGATATGAAATGATCAGAGAATGTACGCGCCTGGTATCCCGAATAACTGAAGAGAATCTACTGTCCGAGGAGTAGTGTCTGTCTCCTATAGAACAGTACAAGTCACTATAAGTCTAAAATAATATATATTAGACTGCTACAATGAATCTACATGATGTTTGGGGTCAATCTAGGCTAAAGTCAACCCTCGGTCAACTCTAGTCAAACTACACTAGTCAAACTAGGTCAACTAGGTCAAGCCTAACCCAAACAAGTCTCACTAAGTCTAACCAGCCTATTCTAGCATACACATACAATATCTAGGCTATACAAGCCAACAACACATAAATTATATGTAACATGTACTTATTCACTATAGGCATATACCTATTTGAAACCCTAGGCTATAGGCCATAGGCTAATCACACATTCCATCCATATGTATTCCCACATATTTTACACATATAAAATATATTCAATTAATATAAAGGCACACTCAAACTCATAAGCTACATATGGTATATATCACATACATAGAGAGATGGAGAGAGGTTACATGTGTGTGTTTGTGTCTAGGTGGCAATATGTGAAATATGAGTGTGTGAGGGTGTGTGATATGAACATGTGTGTGTGTGTGATATGGAAACATAGAATTTATGAAATAGGAAATCAGTATGATACATGGGAATCATCAGGACATGACATTCAAACTACTAGCTAACAGTGAGTGAGTGTCACATGTGTTTGTCTCATGTGTTTAGGAATAGGAATTCAAGTGACAGTTAACACATTGCTAATAGTGATACTAACATGTGGGTGTGGGTGAATGGAACATTGAGTGTGTGCGTGTGAACATTAGGTGGCATGTATGTGTGATGGCATGACAGTGAACAATTCTCAGATTGGTTAACAGTGTATAAATCTGAAAAAAATAGTAAACTATATCTCAGGAATTGCAATCAGTAATAGAACATGACAAATGACAGTTTTTAACATAAAACTAACAGCTAACCCAAGTGAAAACCCAATCTAACATGTATCATCCTAGTAGTTGTCTAACATAATGTAAATGGATTTGAACATGGCAATCTTAACATCAAATTTTAGATTAAAACTGGAATTAAATCTCAGTTTTTCAGGAAAATTACCAATGACAATTTCATAAATCATTCCAAGCCTAATTTCGAAACCCCATCTTTGATAATCAAACCAATGAATCAATTAACAGTGAACTAACAAAATGCATAAGAATTTAACATGGCAAATAAACTTTCAAAATTAGTTTAAATCAGGAATTAAATTCAGGATTTCCATTTCAAGCACTGTCTATCAGTCGACCTATTGAACAGCCCAAATCAATATCGAAAATCCATTACTTGATAACAAAACCTAATAACCATGCCAATCCAACCTAGCAGTAGTTAATACATGTGTTGTAACACCCAGTTTTCCAAATGAGGGTAATTTTGAAATTCTGTAATTATAATTATTATTTAGTGATATTTGGTGATTGTCAATTTTGACTTTTGCTAAGCTGTGATTTAAGAGACTGTCCTAGATTTTGACCTTGACTTGGTGACCTAGTTAACATGGTATGGATCCTAGTCTAACTTAAGTCAACTCAAGTTAGGTCACTTAGGATCAAGTTTGAAATAGGAAGATTGGTGATTTGGTCCATAGGCTTGAGACTTAGAAATTGGTTCCATGACTAGTACAATTAGGTCCATAGCCCATTAAATTAAACCCTAACCCTAATTTTTTTACTTTATGACCAGCCACTAAGGCTTCCCCTTCCCTATAAATAATTTCTTCCTTGTTCTTGCCTCTTTTATTAATTTTCCAAGTTTTGAAGAAAGAGGTAAAGAGCCATCTTCCCCAATCCATAACATTCTCATTTCAAGTCCTTTTTGGCTCAAATCTTTTGCATTAGGTTCTAATCAATCCCTACTTTATTTCCATGGAGAGAAATCTCAGGTTTGAATCAATTTGGAGATCTTGGCTGGCAAGAAGATTTCTCCCTTTTGAAGCTTTTTCATTGAAAGCTCAACCGATAGGTAAACCCTCACAATCACCATTAAATTTTGATTTCTTTGCATGAGTGCATAGCCCTAGGAGTCCCCTAGCTGCTAGCATAGGTTTGGTGTCGAGTCGTGTCAATTTCGTGTCCGTATCGGACACGTATTAGTTTGTACTGCTGTGTGTTTGTTAAAATGCCACAAAGGGTTTAAAATTGATATTTTTGAAAAGTGTTTGAAGAAATTTGTTGTCCTATATATATATATATTGATTTCATGCTTGACTGAGCACAAATCAGTGTCCTTATCATGTCCAAATCTGTGTTGGACACGCTGCGCACTGGCTCGGTTCAGTACCCTGCTGCTCGGGGTCAACACAGGACACGACACGGCGACTCAGGTCCTGATCTTTGGTGGACACACACAAAATTTGAGATGAT
This sequence comes from Iris pallida, assembly GCA_029216955.1. Lineage (NCBI taxonomy): Eukaryota > Viridiplantae > Streptophyta > Magnoliopsida > Asparagales > Iridaceae > Iris > Iris pallida. Next base: position 144,230 of record JANAVB010018116.1, on the reverse strand, counting down.
TTTGTCGAGCGGATTGGGAGAAATGCCACCCGTACTGAAATTTCGAACACACACACACACGCGCACAACTGTTCTCTGATACAGGGTTTTCACTTGGACACGACACGAGCTCGACCCAGGTCAGGGTATGGGATTCCTAGCCCTACTATGGGCGAACCCATATGCACAAGCTCAACTCACCTCGAGCTCTGTGTCGAGCCCACGAAGGCTCGACATGCCTGCACGAGGAATCGATTTTCTATTTTAGGCTATTCGAAATTGGTTTTGGACACTACGTGTCCCATATTCTGGACACGAGGGACTCTTCCTAGACACGAGGAAAATGTCCTCCTGTCCTTACACTCTTGACATACCTTGAATTAGGATTTTGATTCGAATTTGGCCTTTGGGTATGGCTCGAACACTAATACACTGATGTATCGGTTATTGTTTTCCTTTTAATGTTTTGAATGATGTTTTAATTACCATGTTAGTTCACCCACACATGTATTAGATTACGGGAGGGATGATTTATGATTGTGTTTGAAGGTTGAATTCGAGTGGGTTTTTAAACGGTAATTTCTGGTTGTTGCTAACTATTTGAACTGTCATTTTGCAATTTCTGAAAACTTAACCTATGAGTATACACAACACTGTATAGCACACACAACACTGATTTATTTCTCACACACGCATTTCAAACTAAGGTCCACACACACACTACCAATTCACTGTCAGCATACACTACACACGTGTATGTTTATCACACTCACACACACAAAAACTGAAAATCAGTTAACCTGAGAACAATTCCATCTACACACACAACCCTATCCATTCCTTGTTTTGTATGCACACACATTCACACACATAATATTCACCCTCACATACACTCATGCATTGACACATCCCCTTGACACTTGGGCTCACACTTGCCATGACATTCAACCACCCTCTTTTTTTCTCTAAAGCTTGTGATGTCAGAAATATATTCAGGTTGCTTGTGTAGGTCCATATATATTCAGGTTGCATGTATTATAGATATGTAGGTAGATTCATTTGGGTATTTGTGGGCAGTCGAGTGTGACAGTAAATATCAGGTATTTCGAATGTGGGAGGTCTGTGATAGGCTTAGGATGTTAGTAGACTGTGTGTATCTTGAGTTATCTTAGTGTGTTTAGGTTTAGACAGGAGGGTGGCTTGGCATTACCTTGGCATTCAGCAGAGCAGTGGCAATGCAGCTGCACCTGAGCTTTGCAATGCTCATTGCAGTATGCAGGCAAATACAGCAGAAACAGGGTGAGCCAGGGAGGGAGTTGGGCAAGGCTATAGGCCTTTAGCCTTTGTATTATTCATGAAGTAGGTGATAATGGAGGATATGGGTTAGATATTAGTTTTAGTAAAAGGTTAGCCCAGTTAGGATTTAGGAAGTACATGAGGTAGTATATGTTAGTCCTGAGTGTTGAGTTGAGAGTTAGGATTGTCATAGGTGGGGTTTAGCTTAGCAGCAAGTGTGGGGGGAACCTGACTGCACTAGACAGGAACATACAGCAGGGGCTGCCTTGTTCAGGCAGTAGTAGGAGCAAGGCAGGCCAGCAGCAGGTTGGCACATAGCCCCTTAGCCATGTGGGTCAATTTGTTGACTGTACAAGGTTGGAAGATTTAGGGAAACTATCAGTGTGTGTGTGTTTTACTTGATTATGTGAATGATCAATGTGTCAGTTAATTAGTTAGATATACAATTAGTGTGTCAGTTTTGTGAATCCTGTGTAGTAGAGATAGGGGTGAGGAAGAGGATTGTTAGTATATAAAGTATTTATATATCCTAAGTTACCTAAAGAAATGAGTATATAAGTATAAGGTTATCTAAATATCTAAGGTGGATAGTTACCTATAAATCAAGGTGGTATAGGGATATTAGCCTAGTAAAGGTTTTAGCTTGAAGTCTAAGGTAATGTAGGATTTACCTAAAAAGCCTAGGATAGGTTGATATATCCTATATACATATGTATGTACTAGTATAAGGTAATATTAGGCATGCGAATATCTAGGTTAGGGTATTTTTGGTAGTTATGACTTGATATAGGTTAACTTGACCTAGAATGACCTAGTTTGACTAGATGTTGACTTGGGTTGACCCAGAGTTGACCAAGTTTGACTTGGACCTAGTTTGACCGAGACAGTTGACCAGGTTTGACTTAGAGTTGACTTTGTCCTAGATTGGCCTAAAAATTATGTTGATTGCATCATAAACTTTATTTACCTCATTTTAAATATATTATAACCTGTACTGCTCTATTTAGGACATTATGACTCAGGTGCAGACATCTGATATTACACTACTCTTTTTAGAGTATCAGACGAGTACATTCTCTGATAGTTCTCTCATTTATTTGTCAATTACTGTACTTCAGTTCTAGTTAGTTGTATGTGATTCTTTGTTACCACACATATGGATATTTCTGGATTCATGTATGCGACACACATACCATATTGTCTGGCCTCTATTACTGGTATCATCATGTCTGGCTTCTATTACTAGAATCACCTACTGGAATCACCCTGGAATCACTTGCTGGTATCATCATGTTGGCTGGACTTATCTCGATTCTCGTATCGTATTCTGGAATCACTTGTACTTGCTGGGAGGGGAAATACTTGAGTAAGACATATAGACATACTTCAATCTGGAATCTTCCAACTGGAATCTACTGGAATCTACTGGAATGATAGCCATCTCACACCCGACCAGGTGTATGATGTGCTGTATTACCTACAGCAGTTTACATGTCGATCTCGGTATTTTAAAACACACTATTAGAGTATAGGCTGGACGCACCCTGGAATCATTGATCACTATGACTGGAATCGTCTCGTACTGGATTCATCTTGTATTAGATTCGTCTTGTACTGGACTTACAATAGATTTTACACCTGTCTACATTTACTGTCTGGACTTATTCCACGTTACTCTAGTTCAGCTAGTTTCTATTTTATAGTCTTTATTGCCATGATTTTTCTTTTGTTTAGTTACTTTACTTTCCTTGTACCTTATCTGTCTCTCTATACCATTACCTGAATATAAACTGCCATGTTCATCAATACAACTGTCTATAACAGCTTTATAGTTCTCTGTAATTTACTTGGGATTTTTAGATGAGTTGTACTCGTTCCTGTCCTGACTGGACCAGTCAAAAATTTTATAGATAACTGCCCTGAGGATACTTGCCCTACTCATTATGGACCCGGAGACGGAATGGCTACCTTTGGCCCCGACACTCAGGAGTGATCGGGATTTTGATTAGTAGACTTGCATCTGTTTTTTATGTTAAACTTGTTGTAGTTGATTTGAGACTTGTGTAGTATTTGAGATTGTTGAGAGTTATTATTATTTTAGTAGTTGTCTTTCTATTTCTTAGTTATTTCTTCTGTTATATCTTATCGTGCTTAGACTGTGATTGAGTTACAATATCTTATACTCGTCCTTCGTTCGGAGTTGATCATGATGAGTACAATATATATACTGCATCAGTTGATGGTTAGATAGTGACCCAGAACAACGTTCTACCGCCGACACTGCGGCGTAGGCTGGGCGTTGTTATGCACTCGTACCCTCACAGTGGGTGCAGGTTATGACACATTTTTAGTGGTGGCCCATGCAGGTCGAGAGTCGCATTAGTGCGATGTCGTGGTAGAGCAACGATTAGTTGTACTGCTGCACGCCTGCGATAGGAATTTAGGAATAGGCTCTAGTTGAGAGAGTACTCAATCACAGTTAGGACTACTTGAGAAGATTTCTGGGATGACCCCTGAGAATCTCATTATAAACTATCTCAAAATTCGATTCTGACAGTATATGTCTATCTTTCTTGATTCATCGTTGAATTTGATTCTTGGTATTCATTATTGACTTGATTTTCTACCAAGATGACATTATGGGCTAGGTTGCCTCAGTCATGGAATCTAGAGTCTTCTACAGCCATATCAGCTGGTTGGACGATGAGATAGAGTCTGATTTTGGATGTATTTCTCGGGTGTGGGAATTTAAAATTTTTGCAGCCAAGTTAGCGGCAGTGCAAAAATTTTAAATACCATGATTCTACAGGTATGTACATTAGTTATGGACTCTATGGATTATCGCAGCCATACTTACTGGTGTGACGAGGATTCTGGTAACATGGTTCTGGATAGACGGGTATGATTATCAAACTGCATAATAGATACTATATAGATGGTGCCCTAGTATAATTGAATGGAATATCACGATGGATATTACTTGAGCGTCATGGATTAGATAGCGGAAGCTAGGCCACCTGTAGCGTAGCACCGTGCCCCGCACCATCAGAGGGATACACCCCAGAGGGGCAGGGCTTTTGTGCTGACTGTCGAGTAGACCGACGCTACGGGTGACGGGTTAGCAGGTTTGATTTTTCTATTCTTCTTTCCATCTTGTTGCGTGATTCCATTACTACCTGTCAGCATATTTTATGCTGTGATAGATAGTATAGTGGCCCTGATCAAGACCGTGATATCACGACCAGTAGGACCATAATTTGCATGTTTTAGATATAGTTTTCTTGACCTTGATTGTTGGGGGTTTGACCTAGAAGGGGTGCGATTATCTTAATTTCGAGGATAAAATTTTTCTAGGGGGTAGGATTGTAACACCCAGTTTTCCAAATGAGGGTAATTTTGAAATTTTGTAATTATAATTATTATTTAGTGATATTTGGTGATTGTTAATTTTGACTTTTGCTAAGCTGTGACTTAAGAGACTGTCCTAGATTTTGACCTTGACTTGGTGACCTAGTTAACATGGTATGTATCATAGTCTAACTTAAGTCAACTCAAGTTAGGTCACTTAGGATCAAGTTTGAAATATGAAGATTGGTGATTTGGTCCATAGGCTTGAGACTTAGAAATTGGTTCCATGACTAGTACAATTAGGTCCATAGCCCATTAGACTAAACCCTAACCCTAATTTTTCACATTATGATTAGCCACTAGGGCTCCCCCTTCCCTATAAATAATCTCTTCCTTGTCCTTGCCTCTTTTATTAATTTTCTAAGTTTTGAAGAAAGAGGTAAAGAGCCATCTTTTCCAATCCATAACTTTCTTATTTCAAGTCCTTTTTGGCTCAAATCTTTTGCATTAGGTTCTAATCAATCCCTACTTTATGTTCATGGAGAGAAATCTCAGGTTTGAATCAATTTGGAGATCTTGGCTAGCAAGGAGATTTCCCCCTTTTAAAGCTTTTTTGTTGAAAGCTCAACCAATAGGTAAACCCTCACAATCACCATTAAATTTTGATTTCTTTGCATGAGTGCATAGCCCTAGGAGTCCCCTAGCTGCTAGCATAGGTTTGGTGTCGAGTCGTGTCAATTTCGTGTCCGTATCGGACACGTATCAGTTTATACTGCTGTATGTTTGTTAAAATGCCACAAAGGGTTTAAAATTGATATTTTTGAAAAGTGTTTGAAGGGGTTTGTTGTTCTATATATATATATATATATATATTGATTTCATGCTTGACTGAGCATGAATCAGTGTCCTTGTCGTGTCCAAATTCGTGTTGGACACGCTGCACACTGGCTCGGTTCAGTGCCCTGCTCCTCGGGATCGACACAGGACACAACACGGCGACTCAGGTCCTGATTTTTGGTGGACACGGGGGCCTAGTGACTGACACAACACACACAAAATTTTAGATGATTTCGTCGAGCGGATTGGAAGAAATCCTACCTGCACTGAAATTTTGAACACACACACATACACGCGCACAGCTGTTCACTGATACGGGGTTTTAACTTGGACACGACACGAGCTCGACCTAGTTCAGGGTATGGGATTCCTAGCCCAACTATGGGCGAACCCATATGCATGAGCTCGACCCACCTCGAGCTCTGTGTCGAGCCTACGAAGGCTCGACATGCTTGTAAGAGGAATCGATTTTCTATTTTTTGAGGCTATTCGAAATTGGTTTTGGACACTACGTGTCCCATTTTCTGGACACGAGGGACTCTCCTTGGACACGAGGGAAATGTCCTCCTGCCCTTACACTCTTGACATACCTTGAATTAGGATTTTGATTCGAATTTGGCCTTTGGGTATGGCTCGAACACAGATACACTGATGTATCGGTTGCTGTTTTCCTTTTAATGTTTTGAATGATGTTTTAATTACCATGTTAGTTCACCACACATGTATTAGATTACTGGAGGGATGATTTATGATTATGTTTGAAGGTTGAATTTGAGTGGGTTTTTAAACTGTAATTTTAGGTTGTTGCTAACTATTTGAACTGTCATTTGCCAATTTCTGAGAACTTAACCTATGAGTATACACAACACTGTATAGCACACACAACACTGATTTAATTCTCACACACACATTTCAAACTAAGGTCCACACACACACTACCTATTTGCTGTCAGCGTACACTACACACACGTGTACGTTTATCACACTCACATACAAAAAAACTGAAAATCAGTTAACCTGAGAACAGTTCCATCTACATACACAACCCTATCCATTCCCTGTTTTGTATACACACACATTCACACACATAATGTTCACCCTCACACACACTCATGCATTGACACATCCCCTTGACACTTGGGCTCACACTTGCCATGACACTCGACCACCCCCCTTTTTTCCAAAGCCTGTGATGTTAGAAATATATTCAGGTTGCTTGTATAGGTCCATATATATTCACGTTTCATATATTATAGATATATAGGTGGATTCATTTGGGTGTTTGTGGGAAGTCGAGTGTGACAGTAAATATCAGGTATTTCGAATGTGGGAGGTCTGTGATAGGCTTAGGATGTTAGTAGACTGTGGGTATCTTGAGTTATCTTAGTATGTTTAGGTTTAGATAGAAGGGTGGCTTGGCATTTCCTTGGCATTTAGCAGAGCAGTGGCATTGCAGCTGCACCTGAGCTTTGCAATGCTCATTGCAGCATGCAGGCAAATACAGTAGAAACATGGTGAGCCAGGGAGGGAGTTGGTCAAGGCTATAGGCCTTTAGCCTTTGTATCATTCATGGAGTAGGTGATAATGGAGGATATGGGTTAGATATTAGTTTTAGTAAAAGGTTAGCCCAGTTAGGATTTGGAAAATACATGAGGTAGTATATGTTAGTCCTGAGTGTTGAATTGAGAGTTAGGATTGTCATAGGTGGGGTTTAGCTTAGCAGCAAGTATGGGGGGAACCTGACTGCACTAGACAGGAACATGCAGCCGGGGCTACCTTGTTCAGGCAGCAGTAGGAGCAAGGCAGGCCAGCAGCAGGTTGGCACATGGCCCCTTGGCCATGTGGGTCAATTTGTTGACTGTACAAGGTTGGAAGATTTAGGGAAACCATCAGTGTGTGTGTGTTTTACTTGATTATGTGAATGATCAATATGTCAGTTAATTAGTTAGATATATAATTAGTTTGTCAGTTTTGTGAATCCTGTGTAGTAGAGATAGGGGTGAGAAAGAGGGTTGTTAGTATATAAAGTATTTATATATCCTAAGTTACCTAAAGAAATGAGCATATAAGTATAAGGTTATCTAAATATCTAGGGTGGATAGTTACCTATAAATCAAGGTGGTATAGGGATAATAGCCTAGTGGAAGTTTTAGCTTGAAGTCTAAGGTAATGGCGGATTTTCCTAAAAAGCCTAGGATAGGTTGATATATCCTATATACATATGTACGTACTAGTATAAGGTAATATTAGGCATGTGAATATCTTGGTTAGGGTATTTTAGGTAGTTATGACTTGATATAGGTTAACTTGACCTAGAATGACCAAGTTTGACTAGATGTTGACTTGGGTTGATCCAGAGTTGACCAAGTTTGACTTGGACCTAGTTTGACCTAGACAGTTGACCAGGTTTGACTTAGAGTTGACTTTGACCTAGATTGGCCTAGAAATCATGTAAATTGCATCATAAACTTTATTTACCTCATTTTAAACATATTATAACCTGTACTGCTCTATCTAGGACATTGTGACTTCGGTGCAGACATCTGATATTATACTACTCTTTTCAGAGTATCAGGCGAGTACATTCTCTGATAGTTCCCTCATTTATTTGTCAATTACTGTACTTCAGTTCTAGTTAGTTGTATGTGATTCTCTGTTACCACACGTATGGATATTTCTGGATTCAAGTATGTGACACACATACCATATTGTCTGGCCTCTATTACTGGTATCATCATGTCTGGCTTCTATTACTAGAATCACCAACTGGAATCACCTGCTGGTATCATCATGTTGGCTGGACTCATCTCGATTATCGTGTCGTATTCTGGAATCACTTGTATTTCCTGGAAGGGGAAATACTTGAGTAAGACATGTTGACATACCCCAATCTGGAATCTTCTAACTGGAATCTACTGGAATCTACTAGAATGATAGCCATCTCACACCCGGCCAGTGTATGATGTGCCTATTACCTACAGCCGTTTATATGTCGATCTCGGTATTTTAAAACACACTGTTAGAGTATAGACGGGACTCACCCTGGAATCATTGATCACTATGACTGGAATCGTCTCGTACTGGATTCATCTTGTATTAGAATCGTCTTGTACTGGACTTACATTAGAGTTTACACCTGTCAACATTTACTGTCTGGACTTATACTATGTTACTTTAATTTAGCTAGTTTCTATTTTACAGTCTTTATTGCCATAATTCTTCTCTGGTTTAGTTACTTTACTTTCCTTGTACCTTATCTATCTCTCTATACCATTACCTGAATATAAACTACCATGTTCATCAATACAACTGTCTATAACTGCTTTATAGTTATCTGTCATTTACTTGGGATTTCTAGATGAGTTGTACTCGTTCCTGTCCTAACTGGACCTGTTGAAATTTTTACAGATGACTGCCCTGAGGATACTTGCCCTACTCATTATGGACCCGGAGACGGGATGGCTACCTTTGGCCCCGACACTCAGGAGTGATCGGGATTTAGATTAGTATACTTGCATCTGTTTTTCATGTTAAACTTGTTGTAGTTGATTTGAGACTTGTGTAGTATTTGAGATTATTGAGAGTTGTTATTATTTTAGTAGTTGTCTTTCTATTTCTTAGTTATTTCTTCTGTGATATGTTATCGTGCTTAGACTGTGATTGAGTTACAATATCTTATACTCGTCCTCCGTTCGTAGTTGATCATGATGAGTACAATATATATACTGCATGATTTGATGGTTAGATAGTGACCCAGAACAGCGTTCTACCGCCGACACTGCGGCGTAGGCTGGGCATTGTTACGCACTCGTACCCTCATAGTGGGTGTGGGTCGTGACATGTGTTCATGAATCTAACAGGAAATTTAATCACCAAAATTCAGTTTAAAATAGGAATTAAAATCAGAAATTGAGAAACAGTACATGTGTATCAGTTAAAATGGAAATTGAGAAATTAATAGTTAATTACATGCTAAATACACGAATTAGTGGTTGGTAACATATCCTACACTCGTGCACGTGTCAAACAATGCATTCGTGTCCAACCAAGTGGACACGAGCGTGTCCAAACCACACAACACTCACAGACACACACACGTGTACTGGACTGCGCGCAGCATCGTGTACGCATGCACGTGTGTCCCACGTACGACACAGGCCATGTGGTGACACGTGGCCTTGCATACACGTGCGCCAGGGGTAGGGCTACCCCTAGTACAGCATGCATCGTGTCCGTTCTAAATACGTATCAGCGGCGTTCCTGCGCGCGCAACAGCAGGCCGTACGGCCAGTACGGGGAAGATTTCTTCTCACACACGCTACCTCATGATCCCAACATTTGGGAGGATGATGTCAGTCATCCAAGGAGTGTCCGTGTCAAATTTTGTGTCTCGAAGTGTCCTGTGCAAGGAGTTCTAGGGCCGGATAAGCAGGGCACTGAAGCGGATCTCGCACAACGTGTCCAACCCGAAAATCTGACACAAAAGGACACGAAAATACAAATCACCCTTCACAAAAATTAACATATACACCTAGATCTAGGGATTCATGAAATTAGATTTTCAAAATATGAAAATAAATCCCTAAGGGGCATTTCATCGAACACCTATGCTACACTAGTGATTCGTGTCCGATACGGACACGAAACCTAATACAAATGATACGAAACTTATACTGTAGCTGGGGGACACCTATTCCTAAGCTATCATGCACTAAAATCAGGAATAAATCATAATTTGAGGGTTTTACCTATGAGTGTCAATACACCAAGAAAGCCCCAAATGGAAGGATTCCTAATAGCAACTCCCAAGCTCCAAATGACACAAAAACTGAGATGAACCTACAGAAATAGTAAACACAAATAAATTAGATCATAATGCAAAAGGCTAGGGTTAAAAAGGAGTTAAAATGAATTTATTAGGATTTTTGGAAGTGGAGAAAATACCTTTCCTTCAAAATCTAGGTCAAGAACAAAAGAGGCAAGAACACATTAAGAGAATACTTATAGGCAAGGAGAAACCCTAATTGTGGCTTCCATGGGTGTGTTTGATTGGGTTTTGGGCTTAAGTCATGGGCCTATGGCTAAATTGTAAGTCATGAAATTGGTAAATCACAAGTCATTAAGTTAAGTCATAAGTCTTGAAGAATTTCACTTAAACTTAACCTTCCTACTTTAAAACTAATTTCTAATGACTAAAAGTAGGTTAACTTAAGTTAGGCTAGGGTCACCATAGCTAGGATTAGCTTCTAGGCTAGTCTACAAGGTCTTAACTAGCCGAAGTCAAATTCAACAACCATCAATCCAATAATTAATCAAATTATTCTAATAAGTCAAAATGAGCAAATTACCCCTAGGCTAAAAATGATAAATAGTTATTCCAAATCATAGGGTTAGGCTCTAGGTCAGACATTCTCTACGGTTTCACTAGCTACACATCAAAATCACAAGTCATGATTTTTAAATAGTTTTAAATGATTAAAAATCACCAAAAATCATATGATTATTTAAATATCATAATTAAATAATTAAAAATACAAAATTTTAAAATTACCCTCATTTAGAAAACTGGGTGTTATACGTCAGCACCACGATCAACCTACGACCACGAAGCCTGCATGCGCCTACATCCTATGCGCCCAAAGTAGGACCATGCGCCCACATAAAAACTAGTATGTTTCCTCATGTGGGCGCATAACATCATTCCAGCTCAAAAACTATTATAAAAAGGGGTCTCATCCCTCTTCAAACCACAGGACAGAGAGCATTTTCAAGAGCTAAATTGCTGCACTTTTTGCTAGTGAGCCGAGAGTTAGCACTTTTCTTAGGTTTTCTTCCGCTTTTGTAATCGGAGTGTCAACGGAGTAAAGAAGCAACTGCCGCTCGATCTCCATCGTCCCATTCCCTATTTTTTTTGTACTCGGGGATCCTCAGTGCATGATGTCTCAGGCGTACTCGATTTGTGGTGTCTTGCACCAATAATGAAAAGACAACATTTTTTCTTCTTTTTGTGTGTGTCCATAAAAATGGCGACTCTGCTGGGACTCTTTTCCTCTGACTAGAAGGTGGTGACACAATCCGATACCGACAAAATGGGGAGCACTAAGAAGATGCTGATCATGAAGTTCGATCAGCAGGCGTTCGAAGAGATGCTCTCGAGAGATGGCTCTACTTCCTCAAAATCAGTGAAGCCAAACAAGTCCCGCAAGACTTGGCTTTCGAAGGCTCGCTGTGCATATCCTTCCAGTGCCATAGCAGATATTCAACTGAAGGACTCTGTCACATGGGCGCATGGCTCTACCACAGAAGCTGCACGAATGAAGAAGGCTCACACCGTTCCGGGCTCTACTAGCCCAGCAACTTCTCTCTTGTGCAACCACCAACAGAGTGTTCAACGCTCGAGACTTGGCAAAGAAAAACACTACGATGCCAAGAATCGGAGCGTTCGACACTCTGGGCAAACCCAGCGAGGCTCACAAATGAATGAGGCGAAGCTGGAAGAAAATAGCCATGCTCCACCAAGCATGCACCCAAAGCTATGCGTCCAACAGGGTGTGTGGGTGCATAACCCTTCTCAGAAGGCTTCTGTCATCCACAGATTGGGCATCCAGGGTCATGCACCCAAGTCCATGCGCTGAGGATCAACTGATCCATACTATGCTCCCACATCGAGGAAGCTCAGACATGCTGCCAAGAAGCATGCGCCCAAAGGCAGTCTCCAGGGCCTATGCGCCCACAGCAAAAAGATAGGCCCCAACGCGCATAGCACGGGGTTGTCTTCAAGGACTTCACAGAACTTAGGTGTGGGGGTTGCACGTGAACTAAGTCTGGATGCGCCAACTCTCCATACAAACCCATATGTAAAGCTCGGCGATGCATGTGATATGGGTTTTAAGGCAAAACTCTATTCCGCTGACTTACGCAACATGATAAATCATAAGCATAAAGTGAGGGAGGACACAACAATTCATGGTGCACATCCGTGCACCAGCATTGTCATCAACTGTTGCTGCTCCAAAGCAATGAGAGTGCCTCAGAGACGGCCCGTATTCCGACGGCTGCATTTCTTTGACGATAAAAAGCGCTGTGTGTTTCATCCAACATGGCTTCATGGGGTCCCCTTTATGGAAGCCCCAATCAAAGACGGTGGACCACAAACCCAACTTTCTTTCTCAGTTCCGCGAGAAGGAGAAGAAGTCTACCAACAGATGGCCAACAGGCTGTCACATCTGAAGGAGTCTATATGGGTACTCGGTCGAAGGCGAGATTCTGTATAGATAACGATGACTCCCAAGCTGGGGGTAGTATTCCCTCAGAGTCTGAAGCGGATGACCTTCACATTGGGGGTAGCCTTCTAGAGGACGATGATCTCTCTGAGTCTAACGATGACTATCTGCCTCCCCTACCTGAAGATGAGGGACTTGTCAACTCAAAAATAGACAGTATCAGCACTAGTTGTACTGTTTCCTTTGTTTGTCCTCGTATGTTATCTACATACATAGTGGACGGAGAAAGACCTGAAGAAGACAGTGATCAGACTAGCAAACGGCAAGCGGGTCTTGAAACAATATTTGCCAAGATCACTGATATTCTTACTAGTATCATGGCGGTCCAAGCTGCTGCGGCTGTTCCTCCACCGCAACAAAACGTCTCGGCTCACGTTAGTCCGGCTCATAGCAACAACCTTCCTTCACTACAAAAGGAGTATCATTCCGTTGTGCCTCCTCTAAATCTTACAAATACTGGGTGTGGTCCTTCACCAACGACGCCCGACAACCATACAGTAGCCGTTTCCTAACACCTGCTCAATCAACAGGATGCAATTGATTCTCTGGTTGCCCATCTCGACACCATCTCACAAAAAGATGAGTTTCAGCAGATGTGGATATCTCAACCTTATCATCCTGAATAGGAGAATGCAACTTGCCCTCCTAACTACAAGCTGCTGACGCTAAATTCATTTGACAGGATAACTTCTTCTCGTCAACACATGACATACTTCAACACGCAAACTCTACACCTACCTAGGGATGATCCGTTCTTGTCAAAGCTGTTTATTAGCACATTGCAGGGGGTAGCTTTCGAATGGTTCTGCAGTCAGCCTAACGGTTGTATCAACTCTTTTAAAGACTTAGAGAGGTTGTTCCTCAACAAGTTTTATAATAGTAGCTTGCATGTTAGTATGTCCACCCTCATCGAGACCGAGCAAAGGAAGACTGAGTCTGTTATTGCTTTCATCGAACGCTTCAGGCGGTTAGTATTGAAGATATCCTTCGGCATACCAGACTCAGAGCTTATGGATACTTGCCGACATAACTTTCTCCCTACAGTGAAGTTTTGTCTGGGTATACATAAATATGATACATGGCCCGCTTTTATTGGGGCCGCTGATGCAGCTGAAAACGATGTTTCTAATCTGGAGACAAAGGCAAGCATCATCAAACTATCCTTATCCATAGGGTTAAAGGGAAAGAAGTCCTAAAGGTCGATACTTCCAAGGGAGCTTCCAATTCTCAGGGCGCCTCTGACAAGCCTAATGAGACTTTCTCCTTTGATAAAGATGATGTCATTACCATTTTTCACACATTGACGAAGGGTAACAAACTGACATTGCATCTCCCTCGACGTCTTGCAATGTGATCAATGTCAATGTATCCTACAATATCTTGTTAGGACGTCCGTGGATACACGATAACATGATCGTTCCTTCCACACTTCACCAGTGCTTCAAGTACGTCAACAGCGATAGCGTAGTGAAGACGGAGTTTGCCGATGTCGATCCTTTTAAGGGTATCGAAGCCTACTATGGAGATTCGGTGCTTTACCAATGTCATCCCTCCAAGGATGACGATAACGAAGCTGACGATGAAGCTGAAGCAAGTTCATCCTCCAATGATGGTCCCCTGATTATCCAAGTCAAAGGACTATAGAAGCATGAAAATTTTAGCAAAGAAGGCTTATGTGCCTAAGCCAATGAGGACATATGCGCCCAAGTAAACTCATATGCTCCCAAGTCACCCTGTAAAACTCTATACGCCCAAGTCACCCAGTGAAGTTCTATGCGCCCAAGTCATCCTGTGATGTTCTATGCGCCCAAGACAAGCTCCCCCAGAAGGAGGGCGCATAGCCCTATTTCAGGCTATGCGCCCAAGCCAGAACATCTCCTGACTTGGTCAAAGCCATGATCAAAATGTGCACCGAAGCGTACGCCCACGTCAGTCTCCACGAACATCCTACACCGAAGCATGCAGCCACGTCAGCACCACGATCAACCCACGACCACGCAGCCTGCATGCGCCTACATCCTATGCGCCCAAAGCAGGACCACGCGTCCATATGAAAACCAGTGTGTTTCCTCATGTGAGCGCATGACATCATTCTAGCTCAAAAACTACTATAAAAAGGGGTCTCATCCCTCTTCAAAACACAGAACGTAGAGCATTTCCAAGAGCCAAATTGCTGCACTTCTTGCCAGTGAGCCAAGAGTTAGCAATTTTCTTAGATTTTCTACCACTTTAATAATCGGCGTGTCAACGGAGTAATGGAGCAACTGCCGTTCGATCTCCATCGTCCCATTCTCCAGAATTCTTTTTTGTACTCGGGGATCCTCATCGCAGTATTTCTCAGGCATACTCGAATTATGGTGCCTTGCACCAAGAAAGAAAAGATAACATTTCTTCTTCTTTTTGTGTGTGTCCACAAAAATGGCGACTCTGCTGGGGACTACCTTTTCCTCTGACGAGAAGGTGGTGACGCAATCCGATACCGACAAAGTAGGGAGCATTCAGAAGATGCTGATCGTAAAGTTCGATCAGCAGGCGTTCGAAGAGATGCTCTTGAGGGACGGCTCTACTCCCTCAAAATCAGCAAGGCCACACAAGTGTCGCAAGACTTGGCTTCTGAAGGCTCGCTGTGCATATCCTTCCAGTGTCATAGCAGATACGCAACTGGAGGACTCTGTCACATGGGCACATGGCTCCGCCATAGAAGCTCCCAAAATGAAGAAGGCTCACACTATTTTGGGCTCTACTAGCCAAACGACTTCTCTCTTATGCAACCAACAACAGAGTGATCAACGTCCGAGACTTGGCAAAGGAAAATACTATGATGCCAAGAATCGGAGTATGCGACACTCTGGGCAACCCAGTGAGGCTCATAAACGAAGGAGACAAATCCAGAAGAAAACTACGCTGCGCCACCAAGCATGCGCCCAATGCTATGTGCCCAAGGGGGTATGTGGGCGCATAACTCTAATCAGAAGGCTTCTGTCTTCAACAGATTGGGCATTCAGGGTCATACGCCCAAGGCTATGCGCCCAGGCTCCACTGATCCATACTATGCACCCACATCGAGGAAGTTCAGACAAGCTGCCAAGAAGCATGCGCCCACAGGCAGATTCCAGGGCCTATGTGCCGACAGCAAAAAGACAGGCCCCAACGTGTACAGCACGGGACTCTCTTCAAGGACATCACAGAACTTAGGTGTAGGGGTTGCCCCAGCACGTGAACTAAGTCTGGATGCCCCAACTCTCCCTATAAATCCACATGCAAAGCTCGACGATGCATGTGACATGGGTTTTAAGGCAAAACTCCCTTCAGTTGACTTACGCGACATGATAAATCATAAGCGTAAAGCGAGCGAGGACATAATAATTCATAGTGCACATCCGTGCACCAGTATTGTCATCAACAGTTGCTACTCCAAAGCAACGAGAGTACCTCAGAGACAGTCCGTGTTCTGATGGCTTGATTTCTCTGACGATGAAGAGCCGCTGCGTGTTTCATCCAAAATGGCATCATGGGGACCTCCTTACGAGATCCCTAACCAAAGACGGTGGACCACGAACCCAACTTTCTCTTTCAGTTTTACGAGAAAGAGAAGAAGAAGTCTGCCAACAGATAGCCAGCAGGCTGTCACATCTGAAGGAGTCTATATAGGTACTCGGTCGAAGGCGAGATTTCGTATAGATGACGATGACTCCCAAGCTGGGGTAGTATTCCCTCAGTGTCTAAAGCGGACGACCTTTATACTGGGGGTAGCCTTTCAGAGGAAGATGATCTCTCCGAATCTGACGGCGACTATCTGTCTTCCCTACCTGAAGATGAGGGACTTGTCAACTCATAAACAGACAATATCAGTACCAGTTGTACTGTTTCCTCTGTTCGTCCTTGCATGTTATCTACATACATGGCGGACGAAGAAAGACCTGAAGAAGCCAGTGATCAGACCAGCAGCAAATGGCTAGAGGGTCTTGAAACAACATTTGCAAGATCAATGATATGCTTACCCGTATCATGGCGGTCAAAGTTGCTGCGCCTGTTCCTCCACCGCAATAAAACATCTCGGCTCACGTTAGTCCGGCTCATAGCAACAACCCTCCTTCACTACAGAAGGAGTATTATTCCGTTACGCCTCCTCAAAATCTTGTAAATGCTGGGTGTGGTCCTTCACCAACGATGCCCTATAACCGTACATCAGCCATTTCCCAATACTTGCTCAATCAACATGATGCAATTGATTCTCTGGTTGCCCGTCTTGTCACTATCTCATACAAAGACGAGCTTCAGAAGATGGGGATATCTCAACCTTATCCTCCTGAATGGGAGAATGCAACTTGCCCTCCTAACTACAAGCTGCTGACGCTAAATTTATTTGACGGGATGACTTCTTCTCGTCAACACATGACATACTTCAACATGCAGACTCTACACCTACCCAGGGACAATCTGTCCTTGTCAAAGCTGTTTATTAGTACCTTATAGGGGATAGCTTTCGAATGGTTCTGCAGTCTGCCTGACGGTTGCATCAACTCTTTTAAAGACTTGGAGAGGTTGTTCCTCAACAGGTTTTATGAGGGTGGCAAGCATGTTAGTATGTCCACCCTCATCGAGACCAAGCAAAGGAGGACTGAGTCTATCATTGCCTTCATCGAACGCTTCAGGCGATTAGCATTGAAGATGCCCTTCGGTATACTAGACTCAGAGCTTATGGATACTTGCCGACATAACTTCCTCCCTACAGTGAAGTTCTATCTGGGTATACATAAATATGATACATGGCCCGCTTTCATTGGGGCCGTTAATGCTGCTAAAAATGACGTTCATAATCTGGAACTAATAGGGTTAAAAATACCCAAATCTGAAGACAAAGGCAAGCATCCTCAAACTATCCTTGTCCGTGGGGGTAAAGGGAAAGAAGTCCTGAAGGACGACACTTCCAAGGGAGCTTCCAATTCTCAGGGCGCCTCTGACAAGCCTAAAGAGACCTTCTCCTTTGATGAAGACGATGTCATTACCATTTTTCACAGATTGACGAAGGGTAACAATCTTACATTACCTCCACCTCGACGTCCTGCAGAGGCGAACCAACTCAACGATCCCAAGTACTGTCTTTATCATCTGTACGTGCATCACTCTACCAAGGATTGCATCGTCCTGAAGAAGAAGATACCACAACTTATCGACAGCCAAGTGATCAACCTCGAAGCTGAAGACAAGGTCGTATCTTCTAACATGATCTCTCTTCAGTTTAGTGACTTTCCTCCCAAAGAAGTCCTAGACGACGTGGTCCCGATTCCCAAGGTAATAATGGAAGTCGTCAACCTGCCGCCAGCACGGAACTTAACATTGGTGCCACTCACAACTGAACGTGGTGAGATCATGTGGGTCAATCCGGACCTTGTGCAAGAAGTGACACAGGGGATGGTACCTTCCAAAGTAAAAAGGGGCAAGAAATACAAGTCATGCTATATGATGTCTTCTCCCATCTACAAAGTTCTATCTGGCGAGACGCAATCGGAGAAGGCTTATCTTCAGACGTACAATCCCGCACAAGAAGAAGAAATACCTTCTCAAGCTTCTGCTGCCCCCACAAGCTCAGAAGTCGGCCGATCTAAGCCTTCAACTTCCGACAAAGCCAAGCAGAAGGAGACACAGTTTGACAAGTCTCTGAAGGCGCCAGCACCCGAAGGCATGGATCGGCCCTATAACTTTGACATACTGGCACAACTAGCCAATACACCAGCCAGGTTGTCTCTGTTTGATCTATTGCGGCTCTCCAAAGAAACGCAGAAGGCCTTAAGTGAGGCATTACTACATGCCGACTCTTATCTCGCTGAAGTTAAAGCCCCCGCTGAAGACCCTGTCTCCTGTCCCTACTGCCACAGTACTATAGATGTGGTGCCCAACATCACCTTTTCACAAGAGGACATGCAACTAAAAAATAATCGTCATAATAGACCCCTGTACTATACAGGGTATATCGGAGCGATCATGGTGGACAGCATACACATCGATCCAGGTTCCGCCCTCAACATTATTCCTAGAAGTTTGCTTTAAATTCTAGGAATCCCTTTGCACAAGATATCTGCAACCAACACAACTATCATGGCTTTCAATGCTGGTCAAATCCACCCGCTGGGCATGATCCGTCATAAGTGCCAGGTCGATGATCTCTGAACAGAGGTTTCTTGCTATGTGATCGATGCCAATGTATCCTACAATGTCTTGTTGGGACAACTGTAGATACACGAAAACATGATCGTTCCTTCCATACTTCACCAGTGCTTCAAGTACGTCAACAGTGACGGTTTCGTGAAGACGGAGTTTGCTGATGTCGATCCTTTTAAGGGAATCAAAGCCTATTATGGAGATTCGGTACTTTACCTATCTCAGCCCCCCAAGGATGATTGCAACAAAGCTGACAATAAAGCTAAAGCAAGTTCATCTTTCAATGATGGTCCCCTGATTATCCGAGTCAAAGGACGTACTACTCCAAAAAGTACTCCGAAGCCTCTCACAATCTGGATGAAAAAGAAGAATCCTGACAAGGTCAAACCATTGACCATCACTCTCCGCAAGACACCTCGGGAGGAACCTGCTGAAGTCCGTCCTTCCAACCATGAAGAATTATTCTACGTGGTGAACTTGGCCAAGATAGTGGCTCCTCTTCTAGATGATGATCCTCTCAATGAATATATCAATACTCATAATAATGTACCTTCAGCAGATGATGATATCCCTGGAGAAGAACTTGCATATTTTCTTAGTAAAGGCTTATCTTTGAATTACTTTGATGTCCATCAATCTGTAAACCACTACATAGATACGATATACACTCTAAAGTACGTCATAGGACCACACCTCTGCATGCCGATCATGACGTCTCACCTGTAAGAAAAAGTTTACCAGAAGATATCTACTAATTCATCGTTCCAGCCAGAAAGAAGGGTGAAGAACTAATCATCTTCGGTTGAATAATTGGCGAAAGAAAGTTCGTTCCGGACTCTACTTCTCCCAATCATAACACATAAGCTGACTATGACTCTGGGAAAATGTAGCTTTTTCGATATATTTGGCAGGCCAAGAATATCATCTAGAATATGGGATATGACATCAAAAGTGACCAGGGGCTAAATTACGACCGGGGACGACGGTTGCCAATACGACACTTTGCTCCTCCCGGCAAACCCGAGAACTACTATCAACGAAACGGTGTTGGTTTGGGTTATGTCACTCCTCCAACAACTCTCGAAAGATAAGATGATGAAGCAGATCATTGTTCTTATTCTTCTGATTCTTGCCTCTGGGACTCCGACTCCAGCATTGGTGACATGTTCAATGAACTATGTCTGTCAACATGGTTTCAGTTGACCAAATTGCGGACGATGTCCAATCGATCGAGCTTGAACAATAGGCTCAAAAGATAGATACTAGATGGGAGCTACACTTTGAACAATGTGAACCACCTATCGAAGACGAAGTCATCCAAGTCAATTTAGGAGATGAATCATCTTTTAAACCAATCTTCATCAGTAAAAGTCTATCTGGCGATGAACTGCAATCTCTTATACATCTTATAAGAGAATACATCGACGTCTTTACATGGAGCTATGAAGACATGTCAGGCCTAGACCCTAAAGTAGCCATGTACTGCCTAAATATTTCGTCTAAAGCAAAGCCAGTGAAGCAGCAACAACGACGATTCCGGCTATATATCATAGAGGCCATCGAGAATGAAGTCAAGAAGCTCATTGGTAGTGGATTCATTCATGAAGAATAACACCCTGACTGGGTTGCCAATATTGTTCCAATCATAAAAGAGAACGGTAAAGTTCGAGTCTGTATAGATTACCGTGATTTGAACTCTGCATGCCCGAAAGGCGAGTTCCCTCTATCGATCACTTACATAATAATCGACAATACTTGCAGCTTCGAACGGATGTCCTTCATGGATGGGTTCTCAAGCTACAACCAGATCAAGATATTCATCGACGATAAGAAGCACACATCTTTTCGAACACCGTTGGGGGTATACTACTATACGGTGATGTCCTTCGGATTGAAAAATGTAGGGGTGACATACCAGCGAGCCATGAACACAATTTTTTGCGATCATTTACGCAAAACAGTGGAGTGCTACGTATACGATATCGCAGTTAAAAGTCGTCTCAAGGGCAACCACCTCCAAGACTTGAGAACAGTGTTCGAACTGATACGTGCACATCAACTCAAGGTGAATCCAACCAAGTCTTTTCTGGGAGTCTCCAACAGCAAGTTCCTTGGTTTCGTCATCACTTCAAAGGGTATACACCTTGATCCGAAGAAAGTGAATGATATCCTCGATATGCATCCTCCAAGAAACCTCAAAGAGCTACACAGACTGCAAGGAAGGCTAGCCTACATCAGACGATTCATTTTGAACCTTTCTGGAAGGTGTCAACCGTCCACTCAGCTCATGAAGAAAGGCATATCTTTCGTCTGGACTGAACAATATCAACGCGCATTCGACGACATCAAGTGGTATCTCATAATCCCCCCAGTATTGGTAGCTCCAATAATGGAGAAGCCTTTTTTTACTATATGTCTGCGCTATGGACTAGTCTTTTGGTACCCTATTAGCTCAGAAGAATGAAGGCGACCATGAAATGGCAATCTACTACCTCAGCTGCAAAATGGTAGGTGTCGAGCACAGATACACACCTATGGAAAAGGAATGCCTTGTACTGGTATTTGCCATCCAGAAGATTTGCCACTCTGTGTCTGGGCAGACTATCTACATCATATCTAAAGTCAATCCTCTCAGAATACTCATAACTAAATCGGGTTCTCTCAATTCCCGTTTAGCTACGTAGGCAATCCTGTTGACTCCATACGATATGCTCTTCGTTCCTTAGAAGGCAGTAAAAGGCCAAGCATTAGCTGATTTCCTAGCAGCTTATCCGGTGCCAGAATCTTCCAAACTCTACGATGAAATCCCTGATGAAGTAGTATAGTCTAATACTGCAACTGAAGAAATCCCCATTTAGTGAATGTTCTTTGATGGTGCATCAAGAACATGACCTAAAGGAAATATTATGGTCGAAGTAGGTGTCATGCTCGAGTCACCCGACCATCTGGTTTTACATCGTGTATATTCTCTCGTGGAACTATGTACCAACAACGTAGCCGAATATAATGCCCTATTAAACGGTCTGCAACTGGCAAAACAACTGGGAGTTGACTATGTAGAAGCTTACGACGATTCCAAGCTAATAGTTAGTCAAGTCCGAGGGGATTATGAAGTTCGTCATGAAGATCTCATCCCCTATCATAGAGCAACAATAGAGTTGGCATCTACTTTCACTGGATTCTTCATCGAGCACGTGCCTCAACTACAGAATATAGATGCAGATGCTCTAGCCGGTCTCGCTGCTTCCTTGACCGTCCCTACCAATACTCAGCAGTCGATCACAGTGTCTGGTCAAAAACTATTCTGTGTGAAAAATGCCTTACATATTCATCACAGTTACGCAATAAAAACAAACGTCGATGTTAAAGACTGAAGATTTCCTTTCATAGACTACGCCGTCTATGGAATCCTCCTCGAGGACCTGAAGGAAGCAGTGTCTATCCAAAGGCGATCCCTCAGATTCTACTACGACTCAGCTACCAAGATGTTGTACCGACGCTCTTACGACGGGCTATTATTATGATGTTTATCAGACACAAAAGCCAAACATGCACTCCGGGAGGCTCACGATGGAGTTTGTGGTGCACATCAACCAGGCCCCAAACTACAAGATCACCTTAGACGAATGCGTTATTATTGGCCCACAATGATAGCGGATGCTGCTGAATATGCAAAGAAATGTAAGCCTTGCTAGTTCCATGCTGATTTCATTCATCAACCTTCAGAGTTTCTACACTTGACGATAGCATCTTGTCCTTTTGAAGCCTGGGGCATGGATGTCATAGGCCCAATCAGCCTCCCATCTTCTAGAGGACATCGGTTCATCCTAGCCATAACCAATTACTTTTCCAAATGGGTGGAAGATCGCTCACCGAAGTGAAGGCGTCGAACGTGATCTGTTAAATCAAACATCACGTTATCTACCGCTTTGGCCTACATCACAGGATCATCCATGATAATGGTCCACAATTCGCAAGCCATGCATTCTATCGGTTCTGCGATAGGAATCAAATTCAGAATGTAGCCTCTACTGCCTACAATCCAGCGGCTAACGGGCTAGCAGAAGCCTTCAATAAAACCATCATTAAACTTCTTAAAAAATTTGTGTCTTCAAACAAACGCAATTGGAATAAGAATCTCGACGAATGTCTATGGGCCTATCGTACAATGGTCCGGACTCCAACAGGCAGTACGCCATTCTCTCTAGTTTATGGGAGCGAAGCAGTTCTTTCCTAAGAAATCTAGATTCTTTCTCTTCGAGTAGCCTTAGCCAGCGAGTTGACTACCGAAGAAAGCTACCGTCTGTGTCTACAAGCGTTCGAAGCGCTAGACGAAAAATGCTTATTAGCTCATCAGCGTATTGAGCTATACCAAGCATGCCTTTCCAGCACCTTCAATAAAAAGGTGAATGAAAGAATCTTCCAAGACGGTGATCTAGTCTTAGCAGTGAGAATACCAATGGTCATGATGCACAAAACAAAAGGGAAATTTTAGCCTAAATGGAAAGGTCCTTTCATTATGGAATCGGTGTATTCTAACGGTGCGTACCGACTAACCAAGCCTAATGGAGACTTGCTCATGATGCTTATCAACGGCAAGTTCCTGAAGAAATACTATGTGTAACCTTCTGTAAATAGTGTTCACATATGTCCAGTCATGTAAATGTACAGTACGATGTTTATGTGATTCGGAGAAATTTTTTTCTAACTATTATCCGTATTTCAAGAGTCTTGAATACGCCTTGGATAATAGGTCCTCTAAAATATTTTCCCTAGTAAAATCATTCCTGTTTTTGTCTGTTCAAACACAGTTTGATGAAAACAAGTCACGTCCCTATTACCTCTGAATTGTTTTCCGATAATTATTTCTCCAGTAAAATGATTATGTTTTTCCATGTCCATATAACCTCTGAGCAAAGCATTCATCAAGGATAATCACGTCCATATTATCTCTGAATTATCCGTTCCCACCTAATATTATATATCATTCCATGTCCATATCACCTCTGGTCAGGTATAGAACATCCTCTGCTACTACGTCCATATTACCTCTATTAGCAGCTCCGTTCAACCTATTATCTATATTCAAGAAAAAAAACTTAAATATAAAATGGATAATAGGTCCACATCAAACTCCCCAGCGGAATACCCACCAGAAATATCCTTACTACGTCCATATTACCTCTAGTTCCGATATTTCACAAAGTCATATTCATTTTTGAAAAGATTCTTTATTCTCTATTTTGAATGTCTATCAAAAGACGAGAGAAAAGGGGTACAAGAGCCTTGACGGCTGAAGGAAAAAAAAACACAGTTACAAACAAAAAGTCTAAGGGATACATAGTCGATTGATATTGTCCCTTAGAGCCACAATTTCTGCTTCAACTTCGCGGTAGCTCGACGGCGCGCCTCTTCTTGACGAGCGGCTTCATCCTTAAAAAGGATTAGACTCAGATGCTCTCCCTCCAACTTCGCCAACTGTTCTTCTAAATGGACAGAAGTGGTGGCAGTCATGGCAGCCTGAGCCAAATAATCCTCCTACTCAGATGTTGCCGTCCTCAAGTTGGCTTCCAGTTAAGCAATCTCGCTCTTAATCTGCACAGTGTGATTATACTTCTCAGTAATCTGCACAACCAGCTTATTCTTCGAGGCAGCACGTGTCTCGCTTGCAGCATTGAACCGACCATATTGATAAGCCAATTCACTGATTTCTTGAACGAAGGCATCCTTCTTTGCCTGGAAAGTAGCCTTCTCCTCCGCGAGAGCCGTGACTAAAGCCTCGTCTTCTGTACGGATCATCGACGTTGGACTCCGTTGCTTGGCATCCCGGAACCTGGCCACCTGACCCTCCAGGTCATTCAAAACTTTCCTCAGATTATTAGCCCACTCTTCATAGCCGACAATGCTCTCGAGGGCCACCACTTGGCATTCGACAACAGCCTTCACAGGGCCAATGGCAGCATTCCGATTCAGGACTCCAGGAAGCTTTACTTTCAGTACAGAGTAGAAAGCTTTGACGACTTCGTGGCCATCTCGTCGTCTTCAGTGGAGGTCGTCGGGAAGGAGGCTTGGAGAGTTTCTTCCACTCTAGGAAGGGATACCTGACAAGAAGTCAAACCTGACAATATATATATATATATATATATATATATATATATATATATATACATCAGTAACCAAAAAAAGGAAGAAGATGCGAAAGAGTTGTAATTTTATACCATCGGCTTGCTCAACTCCAACCTGGACTACGTCAACAGTCTTGGCTTCAGAAAAACCAAGAGCAGGCCCAGACTGTTCAAGAAGAACAATATCAAGGCCCTGAGCGGCATCAGGCCTGATATCTTCTACAATCTTAGTTAGAACGGGAGCAGATTCAGCAATAGCCCCTTCAGCATGTTGTTCAACCTCTTCTTCTGTAGCCGATACCGGCTCACTAACAGCTCCCTCCGCACTAGCAAATTTATAGGAGCCGGGAACAACTTCTATCCCTACCCCAATGCTCGGGGCTATATTCGCGAGGGGTTCCTTTCCCTTGTCTACAAGGGAACATACAGTCGTGGTCAGCCTCACGAGAAGCACGCGAAATCAATGTAAAAAAATCTCATCCGAAGAGAGGCGCAAAGATAACGTACCCGAAGGAGGATGAGCCGATTGGACTTGATTCTCATCTAAGTCCCTTATCGTGGCTCCAATCGCTGACATATCGCCCAAAAAAATATCATAGGAGGGACTGATCTTTTGGTTATCGTCATGGTCTGGGCCTTCGCCCTGATCATCACGCGCTCAACTTTTACAGCTGAAGAGGACCCGCCCTCATCCATCGATCGAGGACGGACAGGGGACACCGTTGTCGCATCCACCTCCTCAGATGAGGAGGCACCCACCTCAGCTACAACCTTAGGGTCCTGTGCAAAGGACAAACGCAAAGGTGAGAAAGCTTCTAAAGGCTTGACTAGAACGGCTATGGAGTCTAAGAAGGGATCTACCTCCCGAATAGTAACAGTCCGTGACGCCGTTCTACCTCTTCTAGTTTGTTGGGAATATCTCCTCAAAGGGGGCGAGCCAGCACCCACTTCTGTAGAAGCATGGAAAATATTGCTTTTAGTCCCACATCGGAAAGGATAAGAAGAAAGGGCTCACTCCATTATATAAATAGAGCCCCCTTACCTCCTTTGAAAAGGGTACCAACTTCTCTTCCCTCCTTCCAAACTTGGACTCTTCCTATTACGTACCTTCGGGTGCTAAGTAGAAGAAGTCTAGGGTAGCGCGGGCTCATCGAGCTCAGTCAGCTGTCCCAACCTCTGACCATCAAGAGCGTCCCGCTAAGCGGGCCTCTGATGGAAAGTTGTACAGAGCCGCCTGTGTCCAGCCCCCGACGGCAAACGGACAAAGTGGTTCTCAAGAGTCTCCCAACAAAGATCGAGGGCAAGTGTTTCTATTAGCCCCCACATCAGGGAGCAAATATGATACCTACGCACTCGTGTGTTCAGGATACCCGGGCCCACAAAGCGAGTGCACGGGCAGATCGAGACATTCCTCATGCGAGTCATGAGACGTCCTTCATGCGGCTCGGTCATGAGACATTCCTCATGCGACTCGGTCATGGGACGTCCTTTATGCGGCTCGGTCATTATTCCTCATGCGGCTCGGTCATGAGACGTCCTTCATGCGGCTCGGTCATGAGACATTCCTCATACGGCTCGGTCATGAGACGTCCTTCATGCGGCTCGGTCATGAGACATTCTTCATGCGGCACAGAACCCAGGAAGCTTCATGCGGCTCAAATCAGACGAGCTTCATGCGGCTCAAGAGTATCATGCGGCTCAGAAGTACATGCGGCTCACATACGACCAATAGAGATATGCGGCTCGACAGCTGGCCATCAAGTAATGGCCTTATTTAATGCTCTGATTTGACAGCTGACGGCTCTAACATGAAGTGTCATGATGGTCCTGTCATAATGACAGACTCTTCGGGAACAGAAAAAAATCTCTGACCCGATCCGACAGAAGTCCTAGATTGCCACGTGGCACGTCTCGTGCGGCTTAAATGGTGAACAGCTTCATGCGGCTCACTAAGAAGTCACCCTATATGGCCAGCAGAAATCAGCTATATGCAGCCCACCGAGAACCCAGTCCCTGCGGCTCAATACAACGCTAGCTTATGCGGCTCGTAGAGATTATGCACATGCGGCTCATTGAGAGTTCATTCCCTGCGGTTCAAGTCTTGCCTATCCCATGCGGCTCTGGCAGGACCTACAATTAAAACATGTGGCATCGGATCAATCATGGATTTAACCAAATCCCAACAAATATATTTGACATCATCATCATAATTACTGAGATCAGGGCATATCATTTATCATCAAGCCAATGGGACACGTAGCAGCAATCGAACATTGGTATAATCAATCATGAAGATTTAAAGCAGTTAACATTAATTGCTCACAAGATTCGGTGCTATCTGCATTAATGGCCTAGATTCATTGTAATCAGGATCAAGGGTTCAGATAGATTGAAGGAGCGCCGACATTCCAAACAAATGATCATTAGCAAACCCTAATGATCACCCCCCACTCTTATAAATAGCCAGCATCATTTCTTTGCACAGACCCCCGGGCAACAAAAGAATAAAAAAAAGAGAGAGACAGATATACAGAGAGAGTTCCCCTCTTTTTGATAACCACAGAGAGAGAGAAGCCAGGAGAGCAATACGAGGAGAGCAAGAAGAGCATTTCTTCGTCCATGCCAAGCAGATGTTCCACGAGCCAAGGCTGCATACCGATCGTCCAAGGAGTAAGGCAGAGCGGCCGTAGCTTTTTCGAGCCTCTATCGTCACCCCCCAGAATCAAAAATAAACAATTGTACTTAGACTGCTGTACCTAGGTTTTCGTCCCTAGGCTTTCTTTGTACAAGCGAGTCTGTAACGTGAAGTAAAAGTCCGGTTCTCCGATAATTGTTCTGTTCTTTTATATTTCATGGCAGACACGATGGCGACTCTGCTGGAGACTAACTTCTCCACGGCTGAGGAGTTGGTGACGCAATCGAATGCAGCCAAACTTGGCTCCACACAACAGAAGATGGTCGTCCGCTTCGACCACCAGGCGTTCGAAGAGATGCTCTCTGAAGGCAGCGCTGGCCCGGTCCAGAAGTGCACCCGCACCGCGAAGGCTCGCAAAGAGTGGAGGCCAAAATCATTTGCTCCTCTTCAAGCTCTCGATGGGATACCCTCTGTTGCTCAAAACGGCAAGAAGGACTCTCCTGCGACCCTACTTCAGACCGTAGACAACTCTGCTGTCCCCAAGTCCGGCAGAAGAAAACACTATGATGCTGGACTTGCAGGGACAAAGAGGAACTCTGCGTGATCCAAGCCGCAGAAAGATATTAGCCGCAGGGAGAAAGCCCATACGGCTACATCCGCCAACCGCATGAAGAAAACTCATGCGGCCACATCTGTCAGCCGTATAACTTATGCGGCTACTGTTGCCAACCGCATGAATGAGACTCATGCGGCTATCAAAGTCAATCGTTTACAGAAAACCTATGCGGCCACTGATGCCAACCGCATGCGGCCAGCCTGCACGGTCGAGACTCCTAGCCGCACAAGAACTCATCCGACGGCAGAAGACAACCGCATGCAGACAGCCTGCACGGTTTCCAATCCTAGCCGTATAGCATCCGCTCTATGCTCCTCTCGATCAGTTTTCGACCGTCTCTCGTACGGTCCGAACCCTGATGATTCTCTGGATGATAAGCCAGACTCTGTGGTATTCAACTTGGACTCTTCTTATTACGCACCCACAGGTGCTAAGAAGAAAAAGTCTAGGGCAGCGCGGGCTCATCAAATCCAGACAGCTGCCCCAACCTCTGACTATCGGGGCGTCCTGCTGATTATCACGCTGGCCTCTGATGGGAAGTTGTATAGGACCGCTCGAGTCCAGTCCCCAGCGGCAAACGGACAAAGTGGTTCCTCTGACCTGCGTGAGGCTATCCTCCACAAACGCAAGAAAAGAGAAGGGGCCTCGGCTTGCAAAGAGCCCTCACATGGACGTCACTGCACCCAGATCATCGTCAACTGCTGCTGCAACAACACGGCAGTGACGGAGGACCGGCCGTCCGTCTTCCAAAGATTACAGCATCCGAGCTCGGAGGATGAGGCACCTCCTGTTGTCTCCTGCAATTCCACGCAGAAAGTCCCCGCCAAGGGAAGAGGGAAGAAGACAAGCATCTCCAGTCCGAAAATATCAACCACTACAGCTAAGAAATTGTCGGCTAAACGGTTGCCCTCCACCGGAGTATACCAACACACCCGTTTGAGGACAAAATCTGCTGCAATGGAAGATTCATCGTCCGCACAGCTGAGGGTCGAGGGAGCTGGGGGTAGCACTCCTCCGAACATCCACGACAATCCAATGTTTCAGGGAGAGGAGCCCGAGGAAACAACCCTCCCGTCAGGTGCAACAAATGCTGATGTCCCCGAGGACATCCATGACTCTCAAGACGAAGCAAGCTCCGAGGCTGGGGGTACTGCTCCCTCTGAGTCCGAACCCGAAGAGAATATTCCCACCTACCCTGATGATTTCTCAATGCATGGGTACGATTCGGAGGGCACATCCTCCACCGTTCCTTCCGTCGCTCCTCATGAAAGGACGGTATTCATGACGGACAGCAATCAAAGTGGTTCCAGTAATCGCCAACGCATCGACACTTTGGAGGCCATACTGCACGCCTTGGTCAAGTCTGTAGACGAGATCAAAGCTGCTCTTCCTACTCTACAGGGGGCGACACCTGGCCAATCAAGCGCGGGTCCCGCAAACAATATAGATTCAAATTCAGCGGCACCAAACTCGGGCAATAATCCTTCCGAAGTAATAGCTCCTACTGCGACAGATGAGACCCGAGAAGTAAGGAAAGAAGTTCAAGAACTCCG
Source organism: Iris pallida (assembly GCA_029216955.1). NCBI lineage: Eukaryota > Viridiplantae > Streptophyta > Magnoliopsida > Asparagales > Iridaceae > Iris > Iris pallida. The sequence continues at coordinate 114,396 of JANAVB010018116.1, read as the reverse complement.
AGCCATGTTCCACGCTCGAGAAAACTCTCAAGACTTTAGAATACGGCAACCATATCCTGCTGAATGGAGGGATGTTCCATTCCCACCAAGATATAAGCCGTTCAATATCAACCCCTATGATGGCAAGACCTCAGCAAGTCGGTACATCACTTACTTCGAGGTCACCACCGACCATCTGCCTCATGATGACGCTATCCTCACGTTGTTATTCATCGAGGCATTTGAAGGAGTCGCCTTCGACTGGTACCGCAACCTGCCGGACAATTGCATCCACTCCTTCGCTGGCTTCAAACGCTTGTTCTTGGAGAGGTTCTACGAGGTAGGCCAAGACGTCACAATGTCTACCCTCATGGACGTCGTCCAAGGAGAGAAAGAGCTGACGAGGAATTACATCGAGCGATTTCGTCAAACCGCAATGAAGTTACCATCCGGCAATCCGGATTCTTCTTTGATTGAAATCTGCCAAAAGAGACTGCTCCCAACAATTAGTCTCTGGATGGGCGAAAGTTAATTCAAGGACTGGAAGGCTTTTTTCATCAGTGCTACAAGTGCCGAGGAACGATTAAGGAAGGCTCGTCAACTGGGGTTGCATATCTCGGATGGAGAGAACAAGGACAAGCATTCCAGCACCAACACCGACAATAGGGGTAGCCCCTCCAACAATCGGGACAACAGAGGCAAGCAGGCTATGGTGGCCGACGCGGCCCAGAAGCCCGAGTTACAATCAGCAGACAAACAATGGCCTCAGATCACTTACTCTTTCGAAGACGGCCACGTCAAGCCTATCTTGGACATGCTCATACAAGGAGATAGAATCCAGCTCCCTCCACCAAGATGGGAGCCTCAGCCGGCTGACTTGGAGAACCCAAAGTTCTGCCATTACCACCGCTACGTCCACCATGCTACACACGACTGCTACCAACTGAAACGGTACATCCAAAATCTCATCGATTCGAACGCTCTAGCCATCGATTTCGAGGAGGTAACCGTAGCAGCCAACATGGTGTCCGTACAATTCGACAGCTTCCCTCCAACAGAGACTCAAGACGGTGTTATACCCATCCCTTTGGCAACAATGGAAATTGCTAATCTTCCGCCCGCTCGAGATCAAGCTGTCGGTCTAGTACCTCTCACTACATCGCGAGGACAAATTATGTGGGTCCATCCGGACCTGGTTCACGAGGTGACTCAGTCCATAACGCCTCCCATTCACAAGAAGAGAAGTGGAAAAGTCAGATCATGCCACACCGCCTCGGCAGATGAAGGAGAAGTCGTGGCCGTTGTTACTCGATCTGGAGCACAATCTTAGCCCGTGGCTGAGAACTCAACTGATGATCATCCGCCCACTACCACTGATGCTCCGGGACCGGCTCAGCCTTCGACGACCGACAAGTCTAGGCCGAAGGAGACTCGCTTCGACAAATCCCTCCAAAAGGAGACACCTCAGGGGCTGGAGAGGCCCTACAACTTCGACATCTTGGCACAATTGGCCAATACACCGGCCAAATTGTCCTTATATGAACTCCTAAGGCTCTCAAAGGATGTCCGTGCGGCCTTGAGCGATGCACTCCAAAATGCCGACGCATACTTGGCTCAGGCCAACCTCACGGGAGACAATCAGCCCGCAGATCTCCAATACAGCGCGTGTACGGGAGCGATGCCTAAATATTGTCTTCACCCTGCAGGATATGCTCATCAAAACCAACCTGCACGATCGCCCGTTATACTATACTGGATACATCGGCGACGTAAAGGTGGACCAGATGCACATTGATCCTGGGTCCTCCATAAGCATCATCCCGAAGGGTCTGCTACATCATCTCCGTATCCCAATGTATCGCCTGACACCTACAAGTACCGCCATCAGCGGTTTCAATTCGGGCAGGAGCTACCCTATTGGAAAGATTCGTCTGAAGTGTCAAATTGGCGACCTCCAATCCGAAGTCACCTGCTACGTCATAGATGCAGACACTTCTTACAACATCCTCTTGGGGCGCCCATGGATACACGATTATATGATCGTGCCTTCCACGCTACACCAGTGCTTCAAATACGTCGACAAATACGGCTTCGTGAAGACAGAATTTGCTGATATCGATCCCTTCAAAGGGGTCGAATCTTACTACTCGCCTGCTTATACGAAAAGTCGAAGAGGCACCTTGATGAAGGAGACGCACAAACTCATACCGAAACAGCCACGGGATCAGAAGGACCCCTGACGATCCACCTCCAAGCTCGCAAGCCGGGCAAGTCTGTACCCCTTACCGCCACTCTGCGGAAGGACGCAATCAGCCTCTCAGCGCAGGAGGAGCAAATGATAATCCGGCTGCCAAGGTCCGGCCAAGTGCCGAGACCCACAACTGAGCCACTGACAATCAGGCTACCAAGAGTCAGCCAACCACAAGCAAGGAAGCTCAACCCCTCGGATAGGCCCATGACGATACGCCTTCCCAGGAAGGGTCGTCACCCCGATGCGAGGTCTGACACTTCTAGCGAACCAGCCACTCCTCGCCCCACATCAAATGCCAAACTGGGGGTTGCTAGTCTGCCAACTAACATCCACATTCTCTCCAGATCACCGAGCCATGTACCTGCTGGTACCGCTGAACTCATATCTATAATATTCCAGATTTTCGAGTCATGTACCCTCTCGTACCGCTGAACTCACCTCCTCCTTCCACAAAAATTCCGAACTACCAAGTTATGTACCTGCTGGTACCTCTGAACTTATACTTTGATCACAAAATTTATGGATTGTCGAGTTATGTACCCGCTGGTACCCCCGAACTTATATCCCGGTCACTCTTTTAGGGAGAACGTTATGTATAAACATACCCCTGAACTTTCTTCCTAAAAGACATCCTTTCTCATGATCCACTACCCGTACTTCCAGTGCACAAAAAGGGTAACGGATCCACAAATTCCCAAAACGACCATGTCGATGCTACCTCTGAGTCGTCTCAATTCTGCCAAAAATAAATCACCCCTCTACATAAGAACTTCCATGTCCTCATTACCTCTGAGTCATTCTATGTACCCCTCTTCATTTAGCCCACTCCTGCCATGTCCTCATTACCTCTGAGTGGGAAGGCTCCGTCGAAGAAAACTTCGTACTTGCCATGTCCTCATTACCTCTGAGTAAGTATGTCGATTCCCTTTCAACCTATTCTTTGTACCCACAACCGGAGTACGCCAAAGAGAATAGGTCCACAAATATCCTCCGTTGAGTTTCCTCCTGCCATGTCCTCATTACCTCTGAGTAGGAAGATTCTACGGTGAAACAAAAACCCTCATGCTTGCCATGTCCTCATTACCTCTGAATAAGTATGTTGGTTCCTTTTTCATCTTATTATCTGTATCCTAAGCCAGGGTACGCCAAGGATAATAGGCCCACAAATGTCCTCTGTTGACCCCAAACGTCCTCTGTTGACCACAAATGTCCTTTGTTGACCACAAACGTCCTCTGTTGACCACAAATGTCCTCTATTGACCACAAATGTCCTCTGTTGACCATAAATGTCCTCTGATGACCACAAATGTCCTTAGTCGACCACAGATGCTGTACTGGGTCTCCAGTACACGCCCATCCCTTCTCTATCATGCCTAGGAGCCCAGTTGCTCCCAGGCATTCTCTCGAATACCAAAAACTTCTATAGCTGTCTTATCGCGAAGTTGTTCTAGGTATTCCTCTCCGAAACTTGTTACTCGTACCTAAAACCAAGGTACGCCCAGGGTAACAGGTCCACAAATAATCCCCCAGCAGGTTCAATTCCACAAACACCATAAGTACAAGAAAGAGAAGATGAGTTGAAACATGCTCATTTATTCAAAATTTAAAGTACTACATCATCTGGGATCACATCCCTTGACAAAAAGAAAAGAAAAATAGTGAAAGAAAACAGAAAACCATTCACTGCTCTATGGCATTCTTTCGCCCGATACCAAGAACCTCTATATCTGCCTTACCGCGGAGTTGTCCTAGGTATCCCTATCAAACTTATTATCCGTACCTAAAACCAAGGTATGCCAAGGATAATAGGCCCACAAATGTCCTCTGCTGACCACAAATGATGTACTAGGCCCCTTAGTACATCCACATCTTTCCTCATCATCACATGCTTTCGGAGCCCAGCTGTTCCATAGCATTCTTTCACCCAATGCATAGAACTTCCACGTTGATAGCACCTCTGAGTTGTTCTATGTATCCTCATTCGAGTTCACTCCTACCATGTCCATATCACCTCTGAGTAGGAAAGCTCTACCATCAACCTTATATTTACCACGTCCATACCACCTCTAAGTAAATATGATCGTTCCCTCTCTCAACTTATTATCCGTACCTAAAACCAAGGTACGCCAAGGATGATAAGTCCACATAAAATCCCCAGCGAAAGTACCCAAATCTATCACGTCCATGCTACCTCTGATTGGATTGCCACACCTAAACAAATCTACTTTCCATGCTTCTTATTCAAAGTGTTCCAAATTTGCAATTTTGAAACTTTGAAGGGGGTCCTGTAGAAGCATGGAAAATATTGCTTTTAGTCCCACATCGGAAAGGAGAAGAAGAAAGGGCTCACTCCATTCTATAAATAGAGCTCCCTTACCTCCTTTGAAAAGGGCACCAACTTCTCTTCCCTCCTTCCAAACTTGGACTCTTCCTATTACGCACCTTCGGGTGCTAAGTAGAAGAAGTCTAGGGTAGCGCGGGCTCATCAGGCTCAGTCAGCTGTCCCAACCTCTGACCATCAAGAGCGTCCCGCTAAGCGGGCCTCTGATGGAAAGTTGTACAGAGCCGCCTGTGTCCAGCCCCCGACGGCAAACAGACAAAGTGGTTCTCAAGAGTCTCCCAACAAAGATCGAGGGCAAGTGTTTCTATTAGCCCCCACATCAGGGAGCAAATATGATACCTACGCACTCGTGTGTTCGGGATACCTGGGCCCACAAAGCGAGTGCACGGGCAGATCGAGACATTCCTCATGCGAGTCATAAGACGTCCTTCATGCGGCTCGGTCATGAGACATTCCTCATGCGACTCGGTCATGAGACGTCCTTTATGCGGCTCGGTCATTATTCCTCATGCGGCTTGGTCATAAGACGTCCTTCATGCGGCTCGGTCATGAGACATTCCTCATGCGGCTCGGTCATGAGACGTCCTTCATGCGGCTCGGTCATAAGACATTCTTCATGCAGCACAGAACCCAGGAAGCTTCAAGCGGCTCAAATCAGACGAGCTTCATACGGCTCAAGAGTATCATGCGGCTCAGAAGTACATACGGCTCACATACGACCAACAGAGATATGCGGCTCGACAGCTGGCCATCAAGTAATGGCCTTATTTAATGCTCTGATTTGACAGCTGACGGCTCTGACATGAAGTGTCATGATGGTCCTGTCACAATGACAGACTCTTCGGGAACAGAAGAAAATCTCTGACCCGATCCGACAGAAGTCCTAGATTGCCACGTGGTACGTCTCATACGGCTTAAATGGGGAACAGCTTCATACGGCTCACTAAGAAGTCACCCTATATGGCCAGCAGAAATCAGCCATATGCAGCCCACCGAGAACCCAGTCCCTGCGGCTCAATACAACGCTAGCTTATGCGGCTCGTAGAGATTATGCACATACGGCTCATTGAGAGTTCATTTCCTACGGTTCAAGTCTTGCCTATCCCATGCGGCTCTGGCAGGACCCACAATTAAAATACGTGGCATCGGATCAATCAAGGATTTAACCGAATCCCAACAAATATATTTGACATTATCATCATAATTACTGAGATCAGGGCATATCATTTATCATCAAGCCAATGGGACACGTGGCGAGCAATCGGACATTGGTATAATCATTCATGAAGATTTAAAGCAGTTAACATTAATTGCTCACAAGATTCGGTGCTATCTGCATTAATGGCCTAGATTCATTGTAATCAGGATCAAGGGTTCAGATAGATTGAAGGAGCGCCGACATTCTAAATAAATGATCATTAGCAAACCCTAATGATCACCCCCCCACTCTTATAAATAGCCAGCATCATTTCTTTGCACAGACCCCCGGGCAACAAAAGAATAAAAAAAAAAAGAGAGACAGATATACAGAGAGAGTTCCCCTCTTTTCGATAACCACAGAGAGAGAGAAGCCAGAAGAGCAAGAAGAGCATTTCTTCATCCACGCCAAGCAGATCTTCCACGAGCCAAGGCTGCATACCGATCGTCCAAGGAGTAAGGCAGAGCGGCCGTCGCTTTCCCGAGCCTCTATCGTCACCACCCAGAATCAAAAACAAATAATTGTACTTAGACTGCTGTAGCTAGGTTTTCCTCCCTAGGCTTTCTTTGCACAAGCGAGTCTGTAACGTGAAGTAAAAGTCCGGTTCTCCGATAATTGTTCTGTTCTTTTATATTTCATGGCAGACAACTTCCTTGGCTCTCCTCAGGGTGACAGTTTTCTTCTACCGCTTTAAAGTTGGCTCCTGGGCCAATTCAGTTGAAGCTTTCCTCTTCTGAGGAGGATTAAGAGGAGAAGAATCATCATCTTTCGTATCCTTCTTTGGAGACACTGTTGGCTCCCTAAGGATAGCTTTCGGCCATAGTACTATGGCTGGCTTCACGGCGGGAACAACACTCTCCTTCTTACGGCCCTTCGACGTCTTTTTCGCAGGAAGGGGGCCAAACCGAGTCCCCAGTATCAAGTTATGTTCACGATCATACCGGAGATGAAAAGTATTGATCTGAACATAAAATTTGGTGGCAGAATAGCACAAATGGGTCTCAGGCTTATCCAAGGGCAGAGTGAAGACTGCCCCCGTGCATCCAGTATTGTAATACATCCAAGCACGTGCCCTGTCAATCAAGCTGCCTATTCACTCCAAATGCGGGCTAGCATTTCGTAAAAGGAGCTGGTTGTTGCCAAACTGTCGTACGAAACGGCTCGGCAGATATGGCTCTAGATAGGTATGATTCCTGTTTCGGAGCACCAAATGCGATGGTCTAATAGACTGAAGCCAGTGAAATGCCCCAGCAGTCAAACTAGTGGCATGAACTCCCTAATCCACTAAGATATCTCCTGCATTACTGCTGCCGGACAGAGGGGATACTCTAAAGAAGTTATAGTTCTGCAAGAAGCTTAAAGCCTTTCTACAAACAGGTACACCGGTGACGGTCCATTCTGCATCAGGAAATCTACGAAGAAAGGTGTCTCATGCCAAAGGGTCTGCCACCGGCCCAACATTCATTAGGGTAGAACAATGCAGTAGCAGCCACCCCATAAAAAAATGATACGAAAGTTCGGTCCGGACGAAGTTACCCCTGCCGTCAGGAGTCACCACATTCCAAACAAAATCCCGTAGACCCCGTCCAGTGGCACAGACCATCGTGGGTATAACGCCCTAGTCCCAAAATACTTAGAACTAAGTACGTAGATATGCCAGCTGTACACATACAAAGTATACTCCTATATATAGAAACCTCGTACGTATACATAAGCTGTAAAATACAGTAAAACCATGATAACTAAATCTCATCCACAAAATTAGAGGAATAATAATATAAATCAACTCAAGAATTTATCACTTACATATGTAGTTGGGCGGAGACAAATCCACTACCAACTATTTTAAGAGAGAAATGTACAAGGAATGGATAGATAAAAATGACAAGACAAACCAAGGGCAATCATCTTCGAAGGACTGGAGAAGATCACGGCCTTGGCTAGAACACCTGTAAAAAGTCACAAAGCACACACCTGGATAGATAATCGGGTCCTCAGAGGGACGTAACAAGATACATAAAGAACACACCACATAACTGAATATATATAATATGTCATCAATCACAAGTAAAGTAAAATAGTCCCATTTGTAACAAGATCAATACCTCATCATCGAAACAGTGGACTACCCCTACAACCAAACAAGGATAAGGGGTAGCACACTATTCTATGATGCGACATTGTCCCAAGCTACTAGTGGGGTGACATGACATTGACGAGGGTTACCTGAACGTTCTAAAGTGAACATGCAGTTGAGAAACAATCCTTTCGACGTATGAGCCCTGGCTGTGAATGGGATCGACATAGTCCCCTTATAGGGCACCAGGGGCCTACATCCGTAACGTCCGAAGATCGTCATAAGGCATCATGTGCAAGGGGTACGTCCATAACGCTCTGGAAAACGTCAGAGGGCACCTGGAGCTTGCGTCTCCGGAGGAGCGCACAGGTAATCAGGAAGTACAAAGAAGCCCATACGTCAGGTATTGTTCTCTCCATCCGATGCACCTATATAGGTCACATCCACGATCATGTACCTCTACTAACTGCTAAGTCTCCTAATATGCCTCTATTAGCAGTTAGACCTAACCCATGCGCACAAGTGACCGGCCAACACGCAAGTACCTCTACGTGCTACTCATCTCACATATATCTCGTGATACAACTGTGTCAAGGGTTATGCAATACACTACAGAGGGTAGTCCCTTAACTCTAGGTCCATATGTAATCAAAGGATAATAAGTAAGTAAAGCTAATATCACTAAGCAGGCAATAAATTAGGAACTGAAATAATGGTACAACTATAATAACTGGAATTAAGCAAATAGTGATATGCAATAACAAAAATGTAGACCAAATATAAGCAGTAAACATGGCAAGGTATCTTGCCTGAGGTTGTGTGCAAAAAGGACGACGTTCAATAGCTCGAACCGTCAAAATAGTGAAGCGATGAAAGCCAAATCCCGTATACGTCCTCGGATGCTGAAATAAACACCAAAAACGTGTTCGAAAAATAAGATATGTCTAAAAAGTGCCTGTCCAAAAGTCAAATTCTGGAATAGGGGTAAAATCGTAATTTTGGGTCAAAACGATGTCCGTCGTTGGATCCGCTTTGCATCGAAACGCGTGCCAGAACCTACGATCTCTAAAGTCATCAAACTATATGTCTACAGGTCCAGTTTGAGAAGATGAACCCAACTGTATGTCCAAAGTTGGATTCCGGTGGGCTGTACACAATTTTACCCGTTGGAGTGGGTCGCGGGTCCCCAAATAGGCGTTCTAATCGACCTTCTCAGAATCGGACCAAACTTTGCATACAGGACCAAAAAAATGATACGGTCCTGCTGGCGTAAGTTTCGTCTTGATTTGACGAACGTGGACAAAGTAATTAGAAATTTGCAAATAGGTCGATACTGTAAATTTCGACGGATACGCATCAAATTCGTCGTGCACACGCGACCAATTTGAATTCCGTCAAAGGCCACATGTCCGCGAAGTCGATACGCACCTTTCGATGCTTTCGATTCGCGACCATATCGCCAGGTTTTTCGGGGCACACATCGTATCGATGATCTTTCTAAAATTCTATAGCTTAAAAATGATTTTTTTTCTAACTTTACCAATGAATTAATTTATGTACTGTACATGAAAACCTAATCTACAGGAAAGGTTTTGAATTTCTATAAGTGATATAAAATTTTGTTCAGTTATTATTGGAAAAATCCGACTGGACTGACGAGGATCACTCTCTAAACGGAGATATATTAAACAGTTAAAAACTATTTCTAAAAAAGTTTTTGGGAAAATTTTGAATCAAATTTTGACTCGATGGATCGACATTACTGGAAACTAATTGTTGGGTCATCTAGAGGGTCATGTGCACTCTCCATAACATCTTACAGAATAGAAAATAGATGAGCATGCGCAAAGATATAAGAAGGATAGATCGGGTACCTCACGCTGTAAAACAGAGCGGGGAGATGTTCTCGTGCGGCTGCTGCTGCCTGCTCGGCTGTTCTGCCATGTCAACGATGGCCGGAGGTGGTGGCACCGATGCGCGTACACACGGGAAAGGGTGGCACGAGGTCAGGGGTGAGGAATTAGGGTTTTCGAAAATGAGGGATTTATTTTCGTGGCTTTTGTTGCGATCATATATAGTTGAGGAGTGCAGGTTGGGCTCGGTTTAGAGCTGCTACTGTTCCAAGGAACAGTAGCAAATTGGTTCTTTTTTTGTTCTTTTTTTTTTCTTTTAAGAACCATTTATATATTTATATACAAATAAACTCAAATTCCAAGAAATTTTATAAAATTTCTCTAAATTCTAAAATCTCCAAAATATAAGAAATTTACACATGGAATACTGTATTCCTTAAAATTATTTAATACAAGAATTTATTCATAAAAGAATTCAATTAGTATATATATTCTATTAAATAATTCAAGTATTTAACCTTATATATATAACACATATATTAAATGTAATAATTCCAAAATCATGATATACTCAAAAGATATTTTAAAGATGGAAAATCAACAAGAAATGCTTACAATCTATTTTTTCTCAAAAATAGTTTTATATCTTATTTAGTATAAATAGTCTCTTTTAAAATTATTTATAATAATAGTAATTAATAATAATAAAAATGATAAGAATAATTTCTACAGCAACAGCAGGATTATGCTACTTTGTGGGTTTCGTATTACTACTAGTAGGATTTTATAAACTAATATCAATATTTTCAATCTTTTCCAAAACTATTCTATATAGATAGTTAAATAATAAATGCTAAACATAGAAAATATGACCATGATATTATTTAATAAATTTAAATAAATAAATATCCAAATAAATAATCTATTGACACCTATAGTTATTATGCTAGTCAAGGCTCTTGCTTGCTCTAGCTGTGCCATATTATCTAGTCATTTTGCTTAACAAAATTAAGCATGACTAGTACTATGATTGTAAATAAATATACAATCGTAGAAAAACAAAACAATTTATTTAAGAGATTAGAAAAAAAGAAAAAAAATCCTCCAAAAATTTTGGAGGATTACATCCTACCCAACTTATAAAAATTTCGTCCTCGAAATTAAAATAAAACTTAACATAACATAAACAAATATAATATATAATAATGCTGAAGACAAAGGAAGAATAAGGACATCAAAACATAAATCGGTTTCCGAAAGGATGTATGTGGTGGTTATAGAAGAAATCCAACTAACAATATATCCTATACAATTGGGTACCTTTAGTCAGGCAGGGATCACGGGTATTCAATTCATTCAAGGGAACGGATCGATATTGCACATAAATCAAATAGGATGAGAATGGGCATATGTGGTTTGTTTTAAGAAGAAAAAAAATAGGTCATACATGTGGTGTAACTGAAATGGAGCACAAAGAAGTGTGTTTATGTAGAGCATGCATGTCATGCATGTGGAGTGGCTTGTCCAGTTCATGAAAGTAAAATTTGCTGGAAGAAAATGGTTGATGTTGTTCTCCAATTATCAAAATCACGGTCGAGGGTATCAAATGATACGAATATGGGTCGATGTTATGAACCATTGAATTTTTAGTCTAATTGGAACCAATTATTTCCAACCACGTGCTAATTCCAAAATCTTATGTTTCTTAGAGAGGCCTGCAATCTTTTTGCCTCGAAAATTTTGCTCTTGTTTAAACCAAAACGATTCTTCTTGAAGAATTATGGTTGCAATCTTTTACCGTAGTTATCTAAACGTACGAGCAAGGGATATAAAATGCAAAATAAAGATAGTTTCATAAATTCCTAAACAGACAGAAGAATGGTCACAATTGTAATCCCATTCTAAGAGGTAGAGTATAATAAGTTCAATGTTTTACCCAACTTATATAAGTTGGTTAATTGGGGAAAGCACATAAATAGGGCTTCTAAGAAGGTCAAATTTCAAGGAGGTGTATGAAAGTCATGAGGTATTTCCAATCATAGTCACGGACTCTATAGGAAGCCTAGGTATTATCGATTTAATATGGCCCATATATTGACTATATTTGGTCAAGACAGTAGGAGAGGTCTTGGTCAAGTATATCCGGAAGCAAGTTGGTACCGAGAGATGCATAACATGAGCTACGAAGAGATGCAGTTACGAAATCTATGGAAGGAGAATTAGTGAGCCAAGAGGTGGGGCCTACATAATAGGAGGAAGGGCCTATTTCAACAAGTTTGGTTTTATAGTCCAAATACGACGATATGCGAGGATGGATTTAATTGGCTCTTAATGGATTCTCTAATTGGACATCGATCCTTCCAAGGTTTCATCTATATTGATCATACGAGAAGCTATGAAATCAATATGAGTCATTCCTAGCAGGTTAGGATAAACTTATATAGGATTTTAAGTCAAGTGGTCGGGCATTTTTTTTCCTTCAGCTGGATTGGTTAACTAGGCTCCTTTAGACCAACAATGTGCCTTCTGTAACTTTTGTGTTTAAGTGGCACAAGAAGACTCACTCTGGTGGCACACTAGTGGCATGTGCGTAGTAGGCTTCGAGTAGTTCACAACCATATATTGGGTCAAAAGATTTGAGTCGAGGTTGGACTTCTAACTGTAGTCGGAAAGGACAATGGTATCATGGTAGGGGTTATATATAGTTTTTTTACTCGAGAGTCGCATCATAAAAATAAAGTACAAGGGAACGTGTTTTAGTGGGACATGATATGTCTTCATGAAGGTGGAGTATTCTACGTCTTGAAAGTGAAGTTTGTTGGAAGATAACAGCTGGTCTTGTGCTCCGAATATAAATGTCACGGTCGGGGACACCAAATGATCTGAATAGAAAGTGGGAGTTCCTGGGGCACTAGTTATCGTCCTAATGGGAATCAACTTACTCTAATCAATCGGTAGTACTAGTATATCCTAAAATTTAAAAGGCTTACAATTGCTCACTCTAGAAGCTAAGATACGGTTTAGGATTAATAAGGTTAGAAAATTTTAATTTGTGATATCGTACCTCGACTCTTGATAATAAGGAATAAGACACGACGTAACGGGATATGGTAGATATGAGTCAGGTTCAAGGATCGTTCCTAGATTCTAATAAATGGGAAATGAGTGCGTATAATGATACATGATTTGATAAAATATATTGAACCACCATTCCATAGTATACGAGAGTTATCGATGGGGTAACGAACTCTAAGACACGTCCTACGAAGGATCTCTACCGGCTAAGTCGTAAACTTCTATTAGTGTTAAGCTAGTCAGACTATGGTCACAAAGGTTCTAGTGGTATCGAATATAGTGCTCATGCATTGCTGTTGATGACTAGTATTTCATACTATGATAGGGTATTATGCTATGGTGTTGGCTAAGCTAGTGTTTGTGATGCTCCAATGCTAAGTCAAGTCTTAATAACAAATTTGCATAACTAGAATAATATCTGTTGGATTCCAGCCTCAAGATGGGTGTCTATCATAGTCATGGTATATGCTTGTCTTTGTTTCGGTCTACTCCTCTTATGTCTACACTGTAGGCCCTGTCGAGTAAGGGTCGAGTTAAGACATAAGGGTTACTGGTTCAAGCTAGAATTAAGAATAATGATTAGAGGCATGCAGTAATTGGTTCTTGGAGAATATGTAGTCTCTTAGGTTGGTGTTTTGATCAGGGGCAAGATCCTAATCATTCTCAAATTTTAATGACTAGTAGATCATGATATTTGTTTTAGGGTCGAGGGGAAGATAAGTAGCTCAAGGCAAGGTTGTAGTCACATGACCGGTCGGTGGTAGCTATACTTGTGTATACATCTATCACGGATATCGGGGATAATCTGTATCTATCTACCAAATATGAGCGTTTTGACTTTCTAAATTAGTAAAAGATGAAAACAATGAAGAGTTCAAAAAAAAGGATGCCATTGAATACAATTACGTGATTCAAAGACGAATATATAACTCAAGAGGAATTGTCAAGGCAGTCGTGGATGAGATCCTAGATACCTCTATATCTCAATCCACATTGGACAATCATATGAAGAGCAAACCAATTGCACTATGGTTGATCAGACAATAACACATTGATTCTAATTAGACAATATGTTTGTGGGCGTCCCCAGTATACATGTGTCCTGAACAAGCTCGATAAAGAATAAGCTTACAAAACTAGGATATAAATAGCAACATTATTCATGGTACTTCGAAGTATAAGTACAGAAGATAATGACAAAAGCAGTTATAAATAGTTCAGGTTTTACAATAATCTACGTCGTGTTCGGTGTTCCTGTATATACAGTCATCCTACTGTCTCTGGTATTAGGCCTAGGTTGACTAATGGGGTATAGGTCACTAAACTCTATCTTCTAGCTGAATGTATCATCCAACACTAGCATATATTCATTGTCACTCAGTTACACTTTATTAATAGGTTACAAGGACACGGGTGGTAGGCCGTAGTCATCCTACTCAACTTATAAAAGTCAACGACTAGGGTGATTCAACAATATAACATGTATACCTAGTATGAGTCATCTTCCTAACCTTTCTATCAGGTACGAAGGAAAAATTTAGATTTATGGTAGAAATGAAATCAAGCAGAAGGAAGTCAAGGTAGTCGGACGAGAGTTCAAGATTTGGAATCAAGGAAGAAAGTCAAGCTTGTGGATGAGATTCCTATATCCTAATCCTATATGCAGGCTCACATTGGTACAGTAACGTAACCGAAGTGACAAACTCGACCTGCATGGGCCACCACAAAAACATGTAATGTCCCAGTCCCAAAATACTTAGGACTAAGTACGTAGACATGCCAGCTGTAAACATACAAAGTATACTTCAATATATGGAAATCTCGTACGTACACATAAGCTGTAAAATACAGCAAAACCATGATAGCTAAATCTCATCCACAAAATTAGAGGAATAATAATATAAATCAACTCAAGAATTTGTCACTTATACATGTAGTTGGGCGGAGACAAATCCACTACCAACTATTTTAAGAGAGAAATGTACAAGGAAATGATAGATAAAAATGACAAGACGAACCAATGGCAATCACCTTCGAAGGACTGGAGAAGATCACGGCCTTGGCTAGAACACCTGCGAAAAGTCACAAAGCACACACTTGGAGAGATAACCAGGTCCTCAGAGGGACGTAACAAGATACAAAAAGAACATGCCACATAACTGAATAAATATAATATGTCATCAATCACAAGTAAAGTAAAATAGTCCCATTTGTAACAAGATCCAATACCTCGTCATCGAAATAGTGGACTACCCCTACAACCAAATAAGCACAAGGGGTAGCACACTACTCTACGATACGATATTGTCCCAAGATACTAGTGGGGTGACATGACATTGACGAGGGTTACCTGACTGTTCTAAAGTGAACATGTAGTTGAGAAATAATCCTTTCGACGCATGAGCCCTGGCTGTAAATGGGATCGGTATAGTCCCCTTATAGGACACCAGGGGCCTATGTCCTAATATCTGAAGATCGTCAGAGGACATCATGTGCAAGAGGGTACGTCCATAACGCTCTGGGAAATGTTAGAGGACACCTGGAGCCTGCGTCTCCGGAGGAGCGCACAGGTAATCGAGGAAGTACAAAGAAGCCCATATGTCAGGTATTGTTCTTCCCACCTGATGTACCTATGTAGGTCACATCCGCGATCATGTACCTCTACTAAATGCTAAGTCTCCTAACATGCCTCTATTAGCAGTTAGACCTAACTCATGTGCACAAGTTATCAGCCAACACGCAAGTACCTCTATATGCTACTCATCTCACACATATCTCGTGGTACAACTATGTCAAGGGTTATGCAATACACTACAGAGGGTAGTCCCTTAACTCTAGGTCCATATTTAATCAAAGGATAATAAGTAAGTAAAGCTAATAGCACTGAGCAAGCAATAAATCAGAAAATACAATAATGGTACAACTATAATAACTGGAAATAAGATAATAGTGATATGCAATAACAAAAATACAAACCAAATATAAGGAGTAAACATGGCGAGCTATCTTGCCTGAGGTTGTGTGTAAAAAGGACGACGTCCAATAGCTCGAACCGTCAGAAAAGTGAAGCGATGAAAGCCAAATCCTGCTTACATCCTCGGATGCTGAAATAAACACCACAAACGTGTTCAAAATATAAGATATGTCTAGGAAATGCCTGTCCAAAAGTTAAATTCTAGAACATGGGCAAAATTGTAATTTTTGGTCAAAACGATGTCCGTCGTTGGACCCGTTTTACACCGAAATACGTACCAGATCCTACGGTCTCTAAAGTCGTCAAACTATATGTTTATAGGTAGAGTTTAAGGAGACGAACCCAACCATATGTCCAAAGTTAGATTCCGGTGGGCTGTGCCCAATTTTGCCCGTTGGAGTGGGTCGCGGGCCCGCCAAATAGGCATTCCAGTCGACCTTCTCAGAATCGGACCAAACTTGGCATACATGACCAGAAAAATGATACGATCCTGCTGGCATAAGTTTTGTCTCGATTTGACGAACGTGCACAAAATAATTAGGAAATTTGCAAATAAGCCGATACGGTCAATTTCGACGGATACGCATCAAATTCGTCGCACACACACGACCAATTTGAATTCCGTCAAAGCCCACACGTCTGCGAAGTCGATACGCACCTTTCGATGCTTTTAATTTGTGACCATGTCGCCCGATTTGTCGGGGCGCACGTCATATCGATGATTTTTCTAAAATTCTATGGTTTAAAAATTAATTTTTTTCCAACTTTACCAATGAATTAATTTATATACAGTACATGAAAACCTAATCCATAGGAAGGGTTTTGAAGTTCTATAAGTGATCTAAAATTTTGTTCAATTATTATTAGAAAAATCCTACTGGAATGACGGGGATCACTCTCTGAACAGAGATATATTAAATAGTTTAAAACTGTTTCTAAAACAGTTTTTGGGAAAAATTTGAATCAAATTTTGACTCAATGGATCGACATTACTGGGAACTAATTATTGGGTCATCTAGATGGTCATATGGAATCTCCATAATATTTTTCAGAATAGAAAATAGATGAGCTTGCGCAAAGATATGAGAAGGATAGATCGGGTACCTCATGCTGTGAAACAGAGCGGAGAGATGTTCTGTGCGGCTGCTGCTGCCTGCTCGGCTGTTCTGCCACGCCGGCGATGGCCGGAGGTGGTGGCACCGACGCGCGCACACGCGCGGAAGGGTGGCGCGAGGTCAGGGGTGAAGAATTAGGGTTTTCAAAAATGAAGAATTTTTTCCGTGGCTTTTGTTGCGATCATATAGAGTTGAGGAGCGCAGGTTGGGCTCGGTTTAGAGCTGCTACTGTTCTAAGAGAACAGTAGCGAATTGGTTCTTTTTTTATTTTAAGAACCATTTATATATTTATATACTAATAAACTCAAATTTTGAGAAATTTTATAAAATTTCTCTAAATTCTAAAGTCTCCAAAATATATGGAATTTACATATGGAATACTATATTCCTTAAAATTATTTAATACAAAAATTTATTCATAAAAGAATTCAATTAGTATATATATTATATTAAATAATTCATGTATTTAACCTTATATATATATATATATATATATATATATATATATAACACATATATTAAATATAATATTCCAAAATTATGATATACTCAAAAGATATTTTAAAGATGGAAAATCAACAAGAAATGCTTACAACCTTTTTTTTTGTCAAAAATAGTTTTATATCTTATTTAGTATAAGTAGTCTATTTTAAAATTATTTATAATAATAGCAATTAATAAGAATAAAAATGATAAGAATAATTTCTACAGCAACAGTAGGATTATACAACTTTGAGGGTTTCGTATTACTACTAGTAGGATTTTATAAACCTATATCAATATTTTCAATCTTTTCCAAAACTATTCTATATAGATAGTTAAATAATAAATGCTAAACATAAAAAATATGACCATGATATTATTTAATAAATTCAAATAAATAAATATCCAAATAAATAATCTATTGACACCTATAGTTATTATGCTAGTCAAGGCTCTTGCGTGCACTAGCTGTGCCATATTATCTAGTCATTTTGCCTAAAAAAATTAAGCATGACTAGTACTATGATCGTAAATAAATATACAATAGTAGAAAAACAAAACAATTTATTTGAGAGATTAGAAAAAAGGAAAAAAGAGAAAAAAAATCCTCCAAAAGTTTTGGAGGATTACCGCAGGGAGCAATGCAAGATGGTATCCAAACGCCAGCTTCACGGTCGGAAGTATCATACCCTAGCTTATTCTCTCAATGGACCCTGAACCTCCAGGGACTATGTAGTCACGAAGCCAGATCATTAAGAAAGCTGCCAACACAGCTTTCTCCGACAACAGATATTCGACTTGACGGAGGTAGTGGCCAATCGGGGACTCAGGATCATCGCTGTCCTCAGTATCCACCGTATCATAATCTGTCATCCGGACTTCTATATCATACTTGGTCATAGGTTTTAAAATCGAAAAGGAGGCCGGATCCTCCCCTTCTCCTTGAATGAAGATGTAGCCCATCCAAGCTCTCGTGTGGGGATTGGCCCCCTCGATCCTCTTCTTCTTATTAATCCTATGACAAATAAGGAGGTGGCAGAGTAACTCCTTGTATACATCAATCATCTCGGAGTTTTCATTCTCCAGATCTTGGAGCTTTTTATCACAAGGTATGTACACTTCATACGGCTCCGTGCCCTAGGAAAGCTTCGACACTTCCTGCATCTCGTGGAGAGCCAATCCCATCTTCCCATCCGAAATAAAGAAGGTACAGGTGTGAAGGTTATACAACTCCGCCAAAGAGATAAGCATTGGCCAGTTGACCCTTACACCATATTGAGTGGCCCTAATAGCATAATAAAGGCCAGCAGTCTTCAGGGTGGCTTCATACGTAGAAAGCACCCAGCCAGTGAGGTTGCTCCAGAATGAAGATGGATACCTCTAGCCTTCCATTCGTATCTTCCCTATGGGATACGATACGTCCCCCGTCATCATCAAATTGCAAAGCGTATCAGCGGCATAAGGATGGAGGTTAGTCAGAATGTCGTTCACTATGGCACCAGGTTGCCATCCCCTCGTAGAGTAAGATGCAGAGCCCCGGACACACATGAAAGTGTCTTTCTTCCGATCGCCTGAGTCGAACTATATTTTTCTGGAGATGACCCCAGGGAGCTCAGGAATTAGCTTCCACTTCATCTGTCGCTGCACGATTGAAACAGTAAAAGTAGACAAAGGGTAGTGACGCTCCATCGATGGTAGCCATATCCTCTGATTGTTCGGACGGATCACCATTGGGTTTCTCAAGCGTATTGTCTCGCCATCTTCGAATCCTACACTGTCACCGAACAGGAAGTACGGCTTCTTGAAACGACGTGCCCCTCCAAACAAGAACTTTTAATCGTTAATCATCTGCTTCAAAAAGGTCTTATACTATTCAAGTATGGCGAGAGTCCGTTTTGTAGGCTAGTTTTGACTGATCGTGGCTTGAATCTTGCTGATCATATTTGTTATAAGACTGGTACCGAGGACTTGATAAACAGAGCCGAAGGGAATTCCCTCAAGCTCTGGGACAAACATACTTACTGCAAGGACAGATGAGAAAGTCAGACTCAGAATTCGCAGGAAAAACTAAGTGCTGAAAGACTTTTATGCACCCAAAGGGTCATGCGCCCAAAACAAACATATGGGCTCATAACATACAGCAGTTATGTGGGCGCATAACATGTAACAGCATGTGGGAGCATAACATGGCAACATGCAGGCGTATAGCATACTATAGTGTTGGCACATGACTTCTGTGGGCGCATAAGAATTCTCACAGAAGTATGTTGCCTTAGGAGCATGCGCCCAGGCAGAAGAAAAGTCTGAGCGTCGTAAATTAATGCTCGAGACTTTGTTTTTTGAGGCGTGCCCCCACCGAGAATCAGGTCCTGGACTGACGAGGACGCTGCCGCAGGAGAAGAGCCACTCGCTGCAGCCCCCATGCCTTTCGCAGATCTTTTGGCGACCTTGGGAGACATGGTTCGTAAAGAAAGGACATGAAAAGTCTTTTTAAAAGTTCTAAGGGAAATGAGAATAATGAACTTTCTCTCTTTTAAAGCCTATTTGTATGCATGGGCCACTTCCTATGCGCCCACTATTTCCTATGCGCCTATGAGCCCATTGCGCATATTGCGCCCACTGCGCACTATGCGCCCACCATGGCTTAAGCGCCCACGTGAAGATCCAGCCTCTTGCACACTATACGACTGCCACTTGCTGACATAGAAAACGTATGAAGGATGGACCTCTTTAAATTCTACCCCAATGAATCTGTCAGTTCTAATTTTCGAGGAAGATCTCAACAGCTGTCTCTCTGATAGGCTGGCCAAACTATATACGCCAAAAGAGAGAGCCGTACTATGCGCCCACTGCATCACGAGAGAACGGTCCATGCTTCTTTCAAATTATTTCAAACTCGTTCAAGTATCAAAAACTTTGAAGGGGGTCTTGTAGAAGCATAAAAATTTTAGCAAAGAAGGCTTATGCGCGCAAGCCAATGAGGACATATGCGCCCAAGTAAACTCATATGCGCCCAAGTCACCCTGTGAAACTCTATGCGCCCAAGTCACCCTGTGAAGTTCTATACGCCCAAGTCACCCTGTGAAGTTCTATGCGCCCAAGACAAGCTCCCCCAGAAGGAGGGTGCATAGCCCTGTTTCAGGCTATGGGCCCAAGCCAGAACATCTCTTGACTCCGTCAAAGCCACGATCAAAACGTGCACCGAAGCGTACGCTACGTCAGTCTCCACGAGCAGTCGTGCATTGAAGCATGCTGCCACGTCAGCACCATGATCAACCCACGACCACATAGCCTGCATGCGCCTATATCCTATGCACCCAAAGCAGGACCATGCGCCCACATTAAAACCAGTATGTTTCCTCATGTGTGCGCACAAAATCATTCCATCTCAAAAACTACTATAAAATGGGGTCTCATCCCTTTTCAAAACACAGAACGGAGAGCATTTTCAAGAGCCAAATTGCTGCACTTCTTGCCAGTCAGCCGAGAGTTAGCAATTTTCTTAGATTTTCTCTCACTTTTGTAATCGGAGTGTCAACGGAGTAAAGGAGCAACTGTCACTCGATCTTCATCGTCCCATTCCCCAGAATTCTTTTTTGTACTCGAGGATCCTCGACGCTGGATCTCTCAGGCGTACTCGATTTGTGGTGCCTTGTGCCAATAAAGAAAAGACAGCATTTTTTCTTCTTTTTTTGTGTCCACAAGGACGTACTACTCCAAAAAGTACTCGGAAGCCTATCACAATCTGGATGAAAAAGAAGAACCTTGATAAGGTTAAACCATTGACCATCACTCTCTGCAGGACACCTCGGGTGGAACCTGCTGAAGTTCGTCCTCCCAATCCTGCAGAATTATCCTACGTGGTGAACTTGGCCAAGACTGTGGCTCTTCTTCCAGATGATGATCCCCTCAAAGAGTATATCAAAACTCATAATAATGTACCTTCAGCGGATGATGTTATCCCTGAAGAAAAACTTACGTATTTTGTTACTAAAGGTTTATCTTTAAATTACTCCGATGTCTATCAATCTGTAAACCACTTCATAGATACGATATACGCTCTAGAGAATGGCATAGGACCACACCTCTGCATGCCAGTCACGATGTCTCATCTGCGAGAAAAAGTTTACCCAGAAGATATCTACTACTTCATCGTTTCCGCCAGAAAGAAGGGTGAAGAACTAATCATCGTCGGTCAAATAATTGGCAAAAAAATTTCGTTTCGGACTCTACTTCTCCCAATCACAACACAGAAGCTGACTATGACTCTGGAAAAATACAGCTTTTCTGATATAGTTGGCATGCCAAGAATATTATCCAGAACGTGGGATATGACATCAAAAGTGACCATGGCTAAATTACGACAGGGGACAACGGTTGCCAATACGACACTTTTCTCCTCCCGAAAAACTCGAGAACTACTATAAATTAAACGGTATTGGTTTGGGTTATATCACTCCTCCAACAACTCCCGAAAGATCAGATGATGAAGTAGATTGTTGTTATCATTCTTTTGATTCCTGCCTCTAGGACTCAGACTGTAACGACCCAGTCCCAAAATACGTAGGACTAGGAACGTAGACATGTCAGCTGTACTCATACGAAGTATACTCCAATATATGGAAGTCTCGTATGAATACATAAGCTGTAAAATGTAGTAGAACCATAACTAATCTCATCCACACAAAATAAATGAATAAAAGACATCATATAAAGATAATGAATTATCTTGATACAATATGTTGGGCGGAGACAAATCCACTACCAACAAGTAAAGGAAAAATACATAAGAAAAGAAATGGTTTTTGGTTAGCGAAGCGAAGACGATCCAAGTGCAATCATCCTCGAAGAATGGAGATGGTCACGGCTAGAGCTAAGCACCTGCGAAAGACAATAGCACACACCTGGCGAGATAACCAGGTCCTCAGAGGGACGTAACAAGACACATAATATCATGCCGAAAACTGAATAAATAAAGCTCAACAGAAAAGTATATGGGACTACACAAATAAAGGTCCTTAACTATTCTTGTGTGAGAATGCATTTTGAAGACAACATTCCACTCAAGGGCTCTCGAGGCTAGAAATACGGTGCGTTAGCATTTCAACCAAGCCACTAGTGGCGTCTAGAGAAAAGTAAATGCACGGCCCATTAGCACTCGAATGAGAACTAAGGGGCATCTAGAAAAATAAATACACGGCCACTAGCTCTTGGGTGAGTCACTAACGGTAGCTAGACGAATGTAAATGCACGGCACATTTGTGTTTCAACCGAGGTACTAGTGGCATCTAGAGAAAAGTAAATAAGTGCACGGCACACTAGCTCTCGGCTGAGTCACAAATGGCAGCTAGACGAAGGTAAAGGTGTGAAAGCTCATGTGCCTAATAACTGTCTTCACCCTCCCCATGCCAGTCGATACGTACGTCCGAGATCTATATGAGACTCATGACTCGTGATACACAAGTGTCAGGGTCAATGAATGTGACACAAACAAAGGTGGTCCCTTAAGTCTAGGCTAAATACATAAAGAAAACTAAAATATAATAATTTGCAACTACATAGGATTTTGAAAGAACAACTTATAAGAAATAAAACATGCATGATATTGAGCAAAAATTAAACAGTAAAGACAATGTGTCTTGCCTGAGGTTCGAGTTAGGTAAGATGATGTCCTGGCGACGAATCAACAATAGCACACAAAGAGGAAGGTGTAGGAACAACTTCAGATACTGAAAATAGTCTAATCTAATTATAATTAATACTACACCTATTACATTTATTTAATAAATTCTAAAGTTAGGTTATGGTATAGGTTTTCGTATTAGCTTTCCAAAAAACTAAACGGATCGCATTTTCGTTTCCGGATTCTCCCGAAATCGCAAAAATACTGAAACACATTTATTTTTGGGACACTAGATACTCAAACAGTTTTGTAGAAATCTACAGAACGAATTTTGTCTATTATAATATGTTTTTGGAAACCTTACCTCGATACGCTTCTTTTAAAAATAAATGGAGGCGAAACGGAGTTCGGAGCTAGGAGATATCGTCGTTCCAAGTTGCTCTTGCTGCTAAAAAACGGAACTGAATTCTAATGACGAAGTTTAGAGTTTCTATTGTAGTAAAAATAATTTCAAATTATGGCTGATAGAAGGGGGATGTGTTGGGTTTATATAAGTATTTATTTCAGATTTATCTCCTAAATTAGATAGGATTTGATTTAAATAAAAAATGATCTAATTAATGCTATATATGATTCCAATAGGATAAGAATTTCTAATGGATAAATCTTCCCATAAATTTAAATCAAATAAATTCTTTAAAAAACAAATCAATTTGATTGCAATCCTTTAAATGATCACCATAATAACTTTAAGTATTATTCTATATTATCAAATAATTCAAATCATATGAATCCAAATCTAAATCAAACTCAACATAATAACTTTAAAATAATATCTAATATTTATCAAAATAATTTAAATCAAATAATAAATAAATCATTTAATCAAATAATATTTTAAATATAGATTAGACAAATCGTAATGCTACAATTAGTCATCATAAGTATTTTAAACAATATTTAAATTATCAACATAATTTAAAGTATAGTTGATAACTATCAAATTAATTTAAATAAATTCAAATATAATCAAATAACTGATTAACATATCAAAATAATACTCGATGTCATTAAATATTATAAAACTTAGTTTTATAAATCCAAATCGATATTTAAAAATAAATAGACAAAAAAATCTTTTATCGCTCATTTTTTTAAAACCAATTTTTAGAAGACCAAAAATAATAAAAATATATTTTATATTTGAAATAAAAAAATTCGAGAACATTTTTTTTAGAAACATTATTTCAAACCATTAATTTAAAACTAGTTTTTGGTAACAAAAGTAATCACAAAATATCTTTTATAAAATTTCTACGAAAATTACTTTTAAACACGAAATTAAATTATGTAGATATAATTTAAAAAAATAATAATTTCGGGAAGATGAGTTACAAAACTACCCACCTTTGAAAATTTTCGTACTCGAAATTTAAGGACTACTAGGATAGGCGGACTTGGTTGATCGGTAAAAGGATAGTAATAATTTATGATAAGAGAAAATAGATGGAAGGGAAAAGAAAATTTTTTAATGAGAACATTAATCAATTTGGATGAAGAATAGAAGAAGTGAATGGATATGGCTTGATGTGCATGGACACAATGCACAAACACATTTGTAGGTGGAGAAAATTAATAGAATATAGAATAATGAGCCTCTCCTTATATAGGAGGTGGAATCTACTATTTAGATAAGGATTATGATAGTTGCAAATCCCTTTAGATAATTCCTCTATTTATTTTAAATCAAATTCAATAAATTTCAATCCAAATCTAAATCAATTTAAATCTAATTAAATTCCATCCTTTAGTTTAAAATCAATCAAATTTCAAATATATATATATTTATTTAACTATTTAAATAAATCCATAAAATCAAATCAAGATTTAAATCGCCACAATAATTTCAAAATATATTTTCCAAAAATACTAATAATAATAATTTTGAAAATTACATTATTATTTAAAAATAAACTAATAAATAATTATAAAATATATATGTATCTCCAAATAATATTTACATAAATATACTTTTCTAATATACCATTTTATAGGAAAATTATTTTTTATTATATCTGTATAAATGAAAGGTTTTTCATAATTAAAATCATAAACATGAAAATTTAGGCACAATAGCTAAAAATAATTATTATCTATATTATTTTGAAACTATAAAAATAGAAAAAAATTTTAAAAATATGTACGCTCGCACATAGTCGTACTAGTCGAGCAATTACGAAAAATAAAATTTTACGCGCGACGTACAATGCAACTACGCGATGTACAATATACAAAAATAAAAAATAGTATCAAATTTATTTAAAAAATAGTAGAAATTTAGGGGTTTTACATCCTACCCAACTAAAAAGAATTTCGTCCTCGAAATTAAGAATTAGTAGGAGGGTGAAAAGACACAAGGGGGTATCGGTGGGGAACAATCAATTATAAGACTCAACAAAATCATGTCGTAAGAAGTTCCGATCTAGATCTTAGAAAAATAATACGGGTATGATCGTGGGTAGTGAATGAGGGTCATGATTTTTAAGCAACAATTTAAAAGTTAAGGGTTAAAGTTAGTCATGATAACATGCAAGGAGTAATATGGTATCAAGAGGATAAATGGGAGACCTAAAATGATATGTTTTGAAAGTAGATTGAGGACACGATTTAAGAGAATGAATTTATAATTTTACTCATAAATTAAGTGATTAGAAGGTCATGATAGTAAATATAGGGCCGAGAAAAAGGACGGGTAGTTTAGGATGAAGATATAGCAATATCGAGTGAGAACGGTCATAGTCGATAGGATGGCTAGAGGAAGTTCTAGTATAACGCCTTCGTCCTTCTAAAATAGGTGAAGGCGAAAGCAATTTAGAGTTCGAAGGAGACGTTATCGAATACGAATACGTGGTTCAAAGGCGACCGAATAATTCAAAAGAAGTTGCCAAGGCAGTCACAGATGGGACTCTAGGGGCAAGTTTAGCTATGTCCCCATCCACGTAGAACGATAGATGTAAGCGAACCAAAGTGCACTAGGTTGATCAGACCATCATGCACCGGTTCTGAGTAGACAATACGTTAGCGGAGGCCTCCAATAACATATGTCATGAATAAGCTTGATAAAAAATTTTGCTTGCAAAAACTAGGCTACATTAGCATCATTAGTCTAGATAGTAAAAATATAGGCACGAGAGTTTAAAAATTGAGAGGTAGCATAGTCGAACTTCTAAAGGATCTAAGTCATGTCCTATGATGGTCTTTATATAGTCGTCCTATAGTCTTCTTGTCCAAGTCCTTGGTTGACTAGATAGTTTAGGGTCCTCTAAATTCTAGAATCTAAGTGAACTTACTAATATAGGTCACAAGGACAAAGGGATTACCAGGTCATAAAGCATTCTACCCAACTTAAAAGAATTAAACTAATAGTGTTTGGGATATCTAACTAGTAGGGTCAACCTCTAGCAAATACGAAGGAAAGATAAGAATAATGATAAGAGGAATCAAGCAAGATGCAATTGTAACACCCAGTTATCCAGAAGAGGATAATTTTGAAATTTTGTAATTATAATTATTATTTAATGATATTTATTCATATTATGATTTTTAGTGATTTTTAATTATTTTTAAACTATTTAAATTTATGACTTGTGATTTTTGGTGTTTGACTAGTGTAACCTTAGAGCCTAGTCATGTGATTAGGATATTTGACTAGTACGTTTTAGCCTAGAGGGTATTTTGGTCATTTTAGGACTTATTTGAACTTATTATGATTTATGAGAATTTGTGTGAATTTAATATTAATTAGATATTGCTATGTGTTGTGTTAGTCTTGACTAGTTGAGACTTGTAGACTAACCTAGAACTAACCCTAGTTGGTGACCCTAGTCTAACTCTAGTTAACCTACTTTTAGTCATTAGAGAGTATTCTTAAGGTAGGAAGGATTACTTAAGTGAAATTAGTTCATGACTTATGGCTTAAGTCAATGACTTATGATGTATCAATTTTAAGACTTGTGATTAAGCCATAGGCCCATAACTTTGGCCCAAAACCAAATTAAACCCACCCATGGCAGCCAACCTAGGGTTTCTCACCCCTATTTAATGCCTCCTTCATTTAGGGTTAGCCTCTCTTGGAAATAGATCTCAAGTTTAGAAGGAGGTAAATCTCCAACCTTAGAAATTCCTAATTAATTCATTTTAGCTCCTTTTTAGTCCTAGTCTTTTGCAATAGGATCTAATTTATGTTTATATACTGATTTTGGAGGAGCGCCTCAGTTTGCATACAATTTGGAGATTTGGAGTTGCCATTTGGAATCCCCTCTTTGAAGCTTTTCTTGAGTTTTGATACTCAATAGGTAAATCATCTATACTCATAGTTTTTCCTGATTTCTTTGCATATAAGGTTAGGTTTTAGGGTTTCCTAGCTGTCCCCAAAAATTAGGCACGATTTGTGTCCATTTCATGTCCGTATCGGACACGTATCATGATAGGTGCATAGGTGTTTATAGAAATGCCACATAGGAATTTATTTTCGTATTTTTGAAATATAATTACATGGATTTGTAGATCTTGATGTGTACATTAACTTTTGTGAAGGTGTCCTTGTGTTTTGTGTCCTTTTGTGTCCTTTTTTGCACGTGGACATGCTGCACGAGCACATTGGACGTGCCCTGCATCTCGGGGTCCAGTTCTCTGGACAGAGGACACGTCGTGTCCTAATTTTTGGGGTGAACCATGGGGCATTGTCTGCGACCACACTTCCAAAATTTGGGAGTGTCTCGTGGACTGTGCACGGAGCTTTTAAGCTCGTACGGGTCGCGCACTGTCGCGCGCGGGCTGCTGTACGAGTGCACAGACACCACTAATACGCGTGTCGTATCGTGTCTGTGGGACTCGTGGACACGGTGCAGTGTGGGTCAAACCTAGGTCTATCCTAGGTGAACCCTTGGACACGAGCATGTGCCGTGTCATGTCGTGTGTCGCGTGTGGGATACACGTGCACGCGTGCACGATAATATTCGTGCACTGTTTCGTATCTGTGAACACGTGTATTCTGGACACAATTCGTGTCCAATTCCTGGACACGAGGATACCCTCATGCACCCTCACTTGTATGTCATCTATTACCAACCATTGTTTCACAATTTTAGTGATTAATTGCATTCGAAAATCCAAATTCCATGTTCTTCACTGTTTTCACTGATACATGGCTGAATATATTTCTTTCCTGTTTTGATTCATTCCTTTCCTATTTTTTTGTAATGTTGAATGGCAAATTGATTCACCAACATATGTATTTATGTATATGCATTGTGAGATAGTGTGGGGTGTTCGATAATTGGGCTCAAATGAAGTTTTTCATGATGATGCAATAGGCTAATACTAGAAGACTGAAAACTAAATTCTTTGGGAATTGTTTTCATTTTTTTTCCTGTTAAACTGATTTCTTAATTATTTGATTTCTTTTTTTTCTGTTTAACTGAGGAAGAATGGATAGGCATTTGATTTGTGTAGTTTCTTATGGGTTGGAAATCAATTTGATAGGTTAACTGTCATTGTGATTGTATTGGACTATGGGTTCAAATTGGATGATTTAGGATTTCGAATTAGGATGGAACTGTTGAATCACTATTTCCATTCACACACAAGATCTGAGACTAAGGCAAAACCTGAGAATTCCTTCTCTTAACTGAGGATGGGATTTTTCTGAGATTAGACACTCTTTACACACACATATGTATACTGTCACCTTAATCCTAAAATTCACCCACTGCTTTTTGGTTGTATGTTACAAAATCTGATACACACATTGGTTCACAAGTAAACTGGGATTCATGTCACTGAAATCCTGAGATTTCAAGTGGTTTTGGACTGATTTTGAATACAACTGAAACATCTTATTGTTCACTGTCACCTGGAACCCAATTCCTGGAATGATTGGTTATGTTACACACAGTTCATAGGGATTAGAAGGGTTGTTTTAAACTGAGAATTATTTGAAGAATATTTGGTTTGATTTAGTTGATATACTGACTTGAGGTTTTCATGAACTGAGCTTTTAATCAGAGAAATTCCTGAGATTGATATGAAGACTGAATTCTAAATATAGTTTGACACCCTGTATGTATAGCTACACATGCACACATGTATACCCTCATGTATCAAACACTCACATGTTTACAGATTTCTGAATTTGAGATTCCCTTTTCACTCACCTGAAACCTTTTTCTATACCCACACACACATATCACATATGCACACACCCTCACCTTGATTTAGTTTCCTTGAATGTATATATGTATATATATATATATATATATATATATATATATATATATATATATATATATATATATATAGCTAATGTACATATGTATGTAGGTAAATATGCACATTATGGCTGAAATGAATTTTCTGAGATTCAAATGGTAGTTAAACCTGTTTTTTCTTTTGTAGAATAATTGAGATTAGGTTTTGATTCATATAGAAATACTAAGGCACTGAGATACCCTAACCCTCATGTCACACACACACACACAAGTATCTGATTCACATTGACACTATTACCTGTCCCAAAACCTGTCCATAACCAGTCCTTAAGTTGTTCCTACATATCAGTCCTTTACACCATGCACTGTCACATGTATAAGATGACACTCACTTCCCTCTACTTTGCACTTGACACACATGAGATCACTCACACACCCACACAATCAAATGCCCTTGAACACACACATGTTAGTACTTCCCCACACACATGCCACTATGTTAGCACACACACACACAAGCCTGATTTTTCCCCTATCTTTTATATGTGTACATATGTATATATAATATATATATACCAATGTGATATGTGTGATATAATATAAATATTGCTTTTGCATATATAAATAGTATATATATAGACATATAGAAATTGGTATGTATATATGGTACTTGGTATATGTGTTGCCTAATGTATGAATTTGGCTCATGGCCTATGTAGTGTAGCCTATGGTATCTTTGTGTAGCCTTGTGTATGTGGAATATGCACATGAGTTGGGTTTTGGAGTTGGGTTTTATGAACCTGTGTTACTTGAATGGTGTGTGTTTGCTCTGTGACTTGGGAATCATGTTTGATTGGCTAGTATAGGCTTGGTTAGGTCTAGTGAGACTTGTTAGACTTGTTTGGGCTAGGACTTGACATAGTTGACTAGTGTGGTTGACTAGAGTTGACCAAGTGTTGACTTTAGTCTAGTTTGACCTAGACATCATGCAGATGCATTATAGATTACTATTATCATCCCCTGTATAAATCTTGACTTGTGTTGCTCTAACTAGGAGTCAGGTACCTCATCTCGGATAATACATTTACTTCAAACATTCAGATACGAGGCGAGTACATTCTCTGATGATTTCATATCCTGCTTAGAATAATTTCCTGCATTAAATTACTTTACTTGATACTGTCACGTTGGATACACGGATTAGTACTATATGGATCCCTTCTTGAGATGTTATCCCTTCAGGGAGCATCGGGTACTCTATGTTCTGTTCGTTTCACTTACATGGCGTATCATATGCTTCTTTGGTTCTTTGATCACTTGTGACATATACCCATATGATCACAGAGTCTTCTCTGAATCCTTATCCCATTTATTGGGTCTATCGGAATCCCCATTTATGGGACTACTATGTATCACCCTTCGGGGGCTTATCACCCTTTGGGGGCATATCACCCTTCGGGGGCTTATCACCCTTTGGGGGCATATCACCCTTTGGGGGCTTACCACCCTTCGGGGGCTGTTATATAGAATCATAACATAACCTGGTTCGATCCTTGTGTATTAATTGGGGGTACGGGGGAGTATAAATAGCCATGTGAACAATTCCAAAGTAGAATAGCCATGTACGCCTCTTTAGTATAGCCATGTACAAATCAAGCCGTTCACATGTCGACTTTGTACTCTAAATCACTAGTCACTGGTAGCTCTCTACTTATAGTAGATATTTCTGTTACAGTTCTCTCTCTGTTTATATACTGCATTTCTTTCAGTATCTATATCTTACTTTACTGCGTGATTATATTTTCTAACCTGCTATGAACTGTTGAGATGTACTGTGCTCGCTCCCGTCCTGACTGGACCTGTTGAAAATTTTACAGAGGATGATGAGGAACCCTGCACCCCTTACTTTGGAGCTTGCCTAGATGACACTCGCGACCTGGACCCCTGGGAAGGTTCAGGCAGCTGCTGAGGATGATACCCCTAGCATAGAGTAGATAGCTTAGACTATTTCTTTGCATGTTTAGCTGTTGTCATTGTTTCAGAGTTGTATATTGTAGAGATGTTGAGACTTGTATTTCATTTTTGTTGTACCTCAGTTGAGGATTTTCTTATCTATTTTATCGTGCCATATTCTGTCTCTAGATTGTGATTGAGTTATACCTCTGTGTTGGCCTCCTTATGGAGAGTATTCATATTATGTTAGTTATAGTTCATGACCTAGAACAGCGTTCTATCACCGACACTGCGGCATAGGCTGGGCGTTGTTACGTTCTCGTACCCTCACAGTGGGTGTAGGTCGTGACACGTTTTTAGTGGTGGTCCATGCAGGTCGAGTTTGTGTAGTGGTATTCGAACTAGAGTACCACTACAGCCTGCAGTAGGGTTAGGATTATTTTTGAGGTACTCAATCACATTAGGAAAAACTCTTAACTGGATTCCAGCCATCTAAATTCCTGTTGAAGATTGCTTTCTTGAATAACTGTCCTCCTTTGAATTACCGTTTCTATCTCAGTATTGATTCCTTGTTTGATCTGTCTCCAGGATGGTGATCGAGACACGATCGCATCGCTCTGGCTCAGCAGACGCTGGTGAGAGGCCTACCATCCCTTACCCGATTGTGGACGCTGGGACCACAGCACCCCCAATTTCTGCTCACATATGAGCTTCTGCAGCTTTTGGGAGTGCACCTCCACCTGTCCGGAGGTTTTCCTCCATCATTCCAGATATGTACCACCAGCAGTTACCTTCAGAGACAGTAGATGCGGCTCAGATGTTTACCCTCTTCCAACGATTCATGGAGTTTCAGCAACAGATACAGCAGAGCCAGTCTGCTGATATCCGACAGAGCATACAAGATACTCACCAGTTGGTCAGGACGACAGTGGAGCTGGTGGCTGTCAGCCACAGGGAGGCCAGATACAGCCGTATCAGCCAAGGACTCCAGACATCCATTCCTTCAAGAAGATGGGACCCCGAGACTTCAAGGTTACAGAGGGCATTATATACGCTGACGAGTGGATAGAGCACATCGAGGAGATATTTTGATTGACACAGATACCAGCAGGATTACAGATCGAGGCAGCCGCCAGTCAGATACAGGACTTGGCCCATACCTGGTACCAGACGGACCCGAGGGTTGGTACAGCCGATCAGACTTGGGCAGCGTTCAAGAAACTGTTCAAGGAGAAATTCTTTCCTGATACCGCACTCCGTGCTTTGGAGGTGCAGTTCGAGAGTTTAGTTTAGGGGAACCAGACCGTTAAGGAGTACGCTAGAGAGTTTAGCCGTTTGAGCAGATTCATCGAAGATCTTACCGAGGTCGGGAAGGCGAGGAGGTTTCGCAGGGGTTTGATCAAGGAGATCAAGTCATATAACAAGAGCGGTCGCGACGCCACTTTCGAGCAGATTCTGGTAGGAGCCATGACAGCGGAGGACGATCTTGGACTGAAGGAGAAGAGAATGCGAGACACTCAGGGAGCTAGTGGTAGTGCGGGCCCGGCCAAGAGGCCCCACCTGCAGATTCAGCAGCAGTATTCGCATCAGATGCCCCGCTTGCAGATTCAGCCACAGTATCCACAGCAGATGCTACCCCTACAGTTTCAGCAGCAATATCCGCAACAGATGCTACCTCTACAGTTTCAGCAGCAGATGCTACTTCTACAGTTTTAGTAGCAGTACCAGTAGCCGAGGGTCTACCTTTAGCAGCGGCAGTATCAGGACCGCGTACCCTTTCAGCAGGCGCAGCAGCCGCAGAGGCAGCAGCAGACCCCGGGACAGCAGCTTGTTATCATTTACCCTTTTTGCAAGAGACCAGGGCACGATTGGGGCGAATGCCGAAAGAGGCTGGGCAGATGTTTGCTTTGCGGAGGATTCGATCATCGTCTGAGAGAGTGTCCCAAGTCATCGGGACAGACAGTTCACGGAGCAGGAGCTAGGGCCCCGATAGGCCAGCAGAGGGATTACCCTTACCGACTCAGCAGCAGAGGTACATGCAGCATCAGCAGCAGGCCATGAGAGGCCAGCAGGGGCGAGCTTTCGCTAGGACAGTCGAGAATGCTCAGGCCGTTGGAGATCTAGTTGCAGGTTCCGTTCCTTTGATTTCATTTCTGCAAATTGCCTCTTATAGCTGTCTTGAAATTCGATTCTCCCTGTTCCTTGTTGATTTATCAATTTTGTCCTGTTGTTTTTGGTGTTATGTTGATTTTCTTCTAAGATGAATCATATGGGCTAGGTCACCTAGTTATAGAATCTAGAATCTTCGATAGTCGTGTTAGATGGCATAGTGAGGCATATAGTCAGATTTAGGACGTATTTCTTGGGTGTGGGAATTTAAGGTTTTCGTTGCCAAGCATGCGGCAATGCGAAAATTTTAAATACCATGATTCTAGAGGTATGTGCCTTAGTCGAGGACTCTGTGAATATCGTAGCCTTGCTCACTAGCATGACGAAGATTCTGAGTATCATAATTTTGGACAGACGCATATGATTATCTGACGGTATGTTTGAGACTTTGATTGTGGGGGGGTTTGACCTAGAAGGACTGTTACCATCTTAATTTCGAGCACGAAATTTTTATAAGGTGGGTAGGATTGTAACACCCAGTTTTTCAGAAGAGGACAATTTTAAAATTTTGTAATTATAATTATTATTTAATGATATTTATTCATATTATGATTTTTAGTGATTTTTAAATATTTTTAAACTATTTAAATTCATGACTTGTGATTTTTGGTGTTTGACTAGTGTAACCTTAGAGCCTAGTCATGTGATTAGGATGTTTGACTAGTACATTTTAGCCTAGAGGGTATTTTGGTCATTTTAGGATTTATTTGAACTTATTATGATTTATGAGAATTTGTGTGAATTTAATATTAATTAAATATTGCTATGTGTTGTGTTAGTCTTGACTAGTTGAGACTTGTAGACTAACCTAGAACTAACCCTAGTTGGTGACCCTAGTCTAACTCTAGTTAACCTACTTTTAGTCATTAGAGAGTAGTCTTAAGGTAGGAAGGATTACTTAAGTGTAATTAGTTCATGACTTATGGCTTAAGTCAATGACTTATGATTTATCAATTTTAAGACTTGTGATTAAGCCATAGGCCCATGACTTAGGCCCAAAACCAAATTAAACCCACCCATGGCAACCAACCTAGGGTTTCCCACCCCTATTTAATGCCTCATTCATTTAGGGTTAGCCTCTCTTGGAAATAGATCTCAAGTTTAGAAGGAGGTAAATCTCCAACCTTAGAAATTCCTAATTAATTCATTTTAGCTCCTTTTTAGTCCTAGTCTTTTGCAATAGGATCTAATTTATGTTTATATACTGATTTTGGAGGAGCACCTCAGTTTGCATGCAATTTGGAGATTTGGAGTTGCCATTTGGAATCCCCTCTTTGAAGCTTTTCTTGAGTTTTGATACTCAATAGGTAAATCATCTAAACTCATAGTTTTTCCTAATTTCTTTGCATATAAGGTTAGGTTTTAGGGTTTCCTAGCTGTCCCCAAAAATTAGGCACGATTTGTGTCCATTTCGTGTCCGTATCGGACACGTATCATGATAGGTGCATAGGTGTTTGTAGAAATGCCACATAGGAATTTATTTTCATATTTTTGAAATGTAATTACATGGATTTATAGATCTTGATGTATACATTAACTTTTGTGAAGGTGTCCTAGTGTTTTGTGTCCTTTTGTGTCCTATTTTGCACGTCAACACGCTGTACGAGCACATTGGTCGTGCCCTGTATCTCGGGGTCCAGTTCTCTGGACAGAGGACACGTCGTGTCCTAATTTTTGGGGTGAACCATGGGGCATTGTCTGCGACCACACTCCTAAAATTTGGGAGTGTCTCGTGGACTGTGCACGGAGCTTTTAAGCTCGCACGGGTCGTGCGCTGTCGCACATGGGCTGCAGTACGAGTGCACAGACACCACTGATACGCGTGTCATATCGTGTCTGTGGGACTCGTGGATACGGTACAGTGTATGTCAGACCTAGGTCTATCCTAGGTGAACCCTTGGACACGAGCACGTGCCGTGTCGTGTCGTGTGTCGCGTGTGGGATACACGTGCATGCGTGCACGATGATATTCGTACACTGTTTCGTGTCTGTGAACTCGTGTATTTTTGACACGATTCGTGTCCAATTCCTGGACACGAGGACACCCTCATGCACCCTCACATGTATGTCATCTATTACCAACCTTTGTTTCACAATTTTAGTGATTAATTGCATTCAAAAATCCAAATTCCATGTTCTTCACTGTTTTTACTGATACATGGCTGAATACATTTCTTTCCTGTTTCGATTCATTCTTTTCCTTTTTTTTTTGTAATGTTGAATGGCAAATTGATTCACCAACATATATATTTATGTATATGTATTGTGGGATAGTGTGGGGTGTTCGATAATTGGGCTCAAATGAAGTTTTTCATGTTTATGCAATAGGCTAATACTAGAAGACTGAAAACTGAATTCTTTGTGAACTGTTTTCATTTTTTTTCCTGTTAAACTGATTTCTTAATTGTTTGATTTCTCTTTTTTCTGCTTAACTGAGGAAGAATGGATAGGCATATGATTTGTGTAGTTGCTTATGGGTTGGAAATCAATTTGATAGGTTAACTGTCATTGTGATTGTATTGGACTATGGGTTCGAATTGGATGATTTAGGATTTCAAATTAGGATGGTACGGTTGAATCACTATTTCCATTCACACACAAGATCTGAGACAAAGGCAAAACCTGAGAATTCCTTCTCTTAACTGAGGATGGGATTTTCCTGAGATTAGACACTCTTTGCACGCACATATGTACACTGTCACCTTAATCCTGAAATTCACCCACTACTTTTTGGTTGTATGTTACAAAATCTGATACACACATTGGTTCACAAGTAAACTGGGATTCATGTCACTGAAATCCTGAGATTTCAAGTAGTTTTGGACTGCTTTTGAACACAACTGAAACATCTTATTGTTCACTGTCACCTGGAACCCAATTCCTGGAATGATTGGTTATGTTACACACAGTTCATAGGGATTAGAAGGGTTGTTTTAAACTGAGAATTATTTGAAGAATATTTGGTTTGATTTAGTTGATATACTGACTTGGGGTTTTCATGAACTGAGCTTTTAATCAGAGAAATTCCTGAGATTGATATGAAGACCGATTTCTAAATGTAGTTTGACACCCTATATGTATAGCTACACATGCACACATGCATACCCTTATGTATCAAACACTCACATGTTTACAGATTTCTGAATTTGATATTCCCTTTTCACTCACCTGAAACCTTTTTCTATACCCACACACACATATCACATATGCACACACCCTCACCTTGATTTAGTTTCCTTAAATGTATATATGCATATATATATATATAGCTAATGTACATATGTATGCAGGTAAATATGCATATTATGGCTGAAATGAATTTTCTGAGATTCAAATGATAGTTAAACCTGTTTTCTCTTTTGTAGAATAATTGAGATTAGGTTTCGATTCATATAGAAACACTAAGGCACTGAGATACCCTCACCCTCATGTCACACACACACACACACACAAGTATCTGATTCACATTGACACTATTACCTGTCCCAAAACCTGTCCATAACCAGTCCTTAAGTTGTTCCTACATATCAGTCCTTTACACCATGCACTGTCACATGTATAAGATGACACTCACTTCCCTCTACTTTGCACTTGACACACATGAGATCACTCACACACCCACACAATCAAATGCCCTTGAACACACACATGTTAGTACTTCCCCACACACATGCCACTATGTTAGCACACACACACACAAGCATGATTTTTCCCCTATCTTTTATATGTGTACATATGTATATATAATATATATATACCAATGTGATATGTGTGATATAATATAAATATTGCTTTTGCATATATAAATAGTATGTATATAGACATATAGGAATTGGTATGTATATATGGTACTACGTATATGTGTTGCCTAATGTATGAATTTGGCTCATGGCCTGTGTAGTGTAGCCTATGGTATCCTTGTGTAGCCTTGTGTATGTGGAATATGCACATGAGTTGGGTTTTGTGAACCTGTGTTACTTGAATGGTGTGTGTTTGCTCTGTGACTTGGGAATCATGTTTGATTGGCTAGTATAGGCTTGGTTAGGCCTAGTGAGACTTGTTAGACTTGTTTGGGCTAGGACTTGACCTAGTCGACTAGTGTGGTTGACTAAAGTTGACCAAGTGTTGACTTTAGTCTAGTTTAACCAAGACAGCATGCAGATGCATTGTAGATTACTATTATCATCGCCTGTATACATATTGACTTGTGTTGCTCTAACTAGGAGTCAGGTACCTCATCTCGGACAGTACATTTACTTCAGACATTCAGATACGAGGCGAGTAT
The DNA here is from genome assembly GCA_029216955.1 of Iris pallida. Classification (NCBI taxonomy): domain Eukaryota; kingdom Viridiplantae; phylum Streptophyta; class Magnoliopsida; order Asparagales; family Iridaceae; genus Iris; species Iris pallida. The sequence goes on along the minus strand of JANAVB010018116.1, from coordinate 76,751 downwards.
ATTCTCTGATCATTTCATATCCTGCTTAGAATTATTTTCTGCATTAAATTACTTTACTTGATATTGTCACGTTGGTCACACGGATTAGTACTATATGGATCCCTTCTTGAGATGTTATCCCTTCAGGGAGCATCGGGTACTCTATGTTCTGTGCGTTTGACTTACATGGCATATCATATGCTTCTTTGGTTCTTTGATCACTTGTGACATATACCCATATGATCACAGAGCCTTCTCTGAATTCTTATCCCATTTATTGGGTCTATCAGAATCCCCATTTATGGGACTACTATGTATCACCCTTCGGGGGCTTATCACCCTTTGGGGGCATATCACTCTTCGGGGGCTTATCACCCTTTGGGGGCATATCACCCTTTGGGGGCTTACCACCCTTCGGGGGATGTTACATAGAATCATAACATAACTTGGTTGGATCCTTGTGTATTAATTGGGGGTACGGGGGAGTATAAATAGCCATGTGAACAATTCCAAAGTAGAATAGCCATGTACGCCTCTTTAGTACAGCCGTGTACAAATCAAGCCGTTCGCATGTCGACTTTGTACTCTAAATCACTAGTCACTGGTAGCTCTCTACTTATAGTATATATTTCTATTACAGTTCTCTCTCTGTTTACATACTGCATTTCTTTCAGTATCTATATCTTACTTTACCGCATGATTATATTTTCTAACCTGCTATAAACTGTTGAGATGTACTGTGCTTGCTCCCGTCCTGACTGGACCTGTTGAAAATTTTACAGAGGATGATGAGGAACCCTGCACCCCTTACTTTGGAGCTTGCCTAGATGACACTCGCGACCTGGACCCCTGGGGAGGTTCATGCAGCTGCTGAGGATGATATCCCTAGCATAGAGTAGATAGCTTAGACTATTTCTTTTCATGTTTAGCTGTTGTCATTGTTTCAGAGTTGTATATTGTAGAGATGTTGAGACTTGTATTTCATTTCTGTTGTACCTCAGTTGAGGATTTTCTTATCTATTTTATCGTACCATATTCTGTCTCTAGATTGTGATTGAGTTATACCTCTGTGTTGGCCTCCTTATGGAGAGTATTCATATTATGTTAGTTATAGTTCATGACCTAGAACAGCGTTCTACCGTCGACACTGCGGCGTAGACTGGGCGTTGTTACGTTCTCGTACCCTCACAGTGGGTGCGGGTCGTGACAGCACTTGATGAGTCGAACGGTAATTCAAATATGTGATCGAGGAAAGAGGTCAAGTATGTGGATGAGATCCTAGACTTCTAATCCTATACACAGGCTTGCTTGGTATGGTAAAGTAACCAAACAATTTATCTAGACCTGCATGGGCCACCACAAAAACATGTAACGCCCCAGTCCCAAAATACGTAGGACTAGGAACGTAGACATGCTAGCTGTACTCATACGAAGTATACTCCAATATATGGAAGTCTCGTATGAATACATAAGCTGTAAAATGCAGTAGAACCATAACTAATCTCATCCACACAAAATAAATGAATAAAAGACATCATATAAAGATAATGAATTGTCTTGATACAATATGTTGGGCGGAGACAAATCCACTACCAACAAGTAAAAGAAAAATACATAAGAAAAGAAATAGTTTTTGGTGAGGGAAGCGAATACGATCCAAGTGCAATCATCCTCAAAGAATGGAGATGGTCACGGCTAGAGCTAAGCACCTGCGAAAGACAATAGCACACACCTGGCGAGATAACCATGTCCTCAGAGGGACGTAACAAGACACATAATATCATGTCGAAAACTGAATAAATAAAGCTCAACAGAAAAATATATGGGACTACTCAAATAAAGGTCCTTAACCATTCTATGTGAGAATGTATTTTGAAGACAACATTCCACACAAGGGCTCTCGAGGCTAGAAACACGGCGCGTTAGCGTTTCAACCAAGGCACTAGTGGCGTCTAGAGAAAAGTAAATGCACGGCCCATTAGCACTCGAGTGAGAACTAAGGGGCATCTAGAAAAATAAATGCACGGCCACTAGCTCTTGGGTGAGTCACTAACGGTAGCTAGACGAAGGTAAATGTAAGGCACATTTGTGTTTCTACCGAGACACTAGTGGCATCTAAAGAAAAGTAAATAAGTGCACGGCACACTAGCTCTCGGCTGAGTCACAAATGGCAGCTAGACGAAGGTAAAGGTGTGAAAGCTCCTGTGCCTAATAACTGTCTTCACCCTCCCCATGCACTACACGTGCTGCATCCACATCACGACCTTCCTAATAACTGCTAAGTCTTCTAGACATCCATAACTATTTAGCAGTTATTGCCTATCGCACGGCATGTGCGCACCGATGGCCAGTCGATACGTACGTCCGAGATCTATATGAGACTCGTGACTCATGATACACAAGTGTCAGGGCCAATGAATGCGACACAAACAAAGGTGGTCCCTTAACTCTAGGCTAAATACATAAAGAAAACTAAAATATAATAATTTGCAACTACATAGGATTTTGAAAGAACAACTTATAAGAAATAAAACATGCATGATATTGAGCAAAAAATTAAACAGTAAAGGCAAGGTGTCTTGCCTGATGTCCGAGTGAGGTAAGATGTTGTCCTGGCGATGAATCAACAACAGCGCACAAAGAGGAAGGTGCAGAAACAACTTCAGATGCTGAAAATAGTCTATTATCTAATTATAATTAATACTACACCTATTACATTTATTTAATAAATTCTGAAGTTAGGATATGGTATAGGTTTTTGTATTAGCTTTCCGAAAAACTAAACGGATCACATTTTTGTTTCCGGAATCTCCCGAAATCGCAAAAATACTGAAACACGTTTATTTTTGAGACACTAGATACTCAAACAGTTTTATAGAAATCTACAGAACGAATTTTGCCTATTAAAATATGTTTTTGGAAACCTTACCTCGATACGCTTCTTTTAAAAAAACTGGAGGCAAAACGGAGTTCGGAGCTAGGAGATATCGTCATTCCAAGTTGCTCTTGCTGCTAAAAAGCGGGGCTGAATTCTAATGACGAATTTTAGAGTTTCTATAGGAGTAAAAATAATTTTAAATTATGGCTGATAGAAGGGGGATGTATTGTGTTTATATAGGTATTTATTTCATATTTATCTCCTAAATTAGATAGGATTTGATTTAAATAAAAAATGATCTAATTAATGCTATATATGATTCCAATAGGATAAGAATTTCTAATGGATAAATCTTCCCATAAATTTAAATCAAATAAATTATTTAAAAAACAAATCAATTTGATTGTAATCCTTTAAATGATCACCATAATAACTTTAAGTATTATTCTATGTTATCAAATAATTCAAATCATATGAATCCAAATCTAAATCAAACTGAACATAATAACTTTAAAATAATATCTAATATTTATCAAAATAATTTAAATCAAATAATAAATAAATTATTTAATCAAATAATATTTTAAATCTAGATTAGACAAATCGTAATACTCCAATTAGTCATCGTAAGTATTTTAAACAATATTTAAATTATCAACATAATTTAAAGTATAGTTGATAACCATCAAAATAATTTAAATAAATTCAAATATAATCAAATAACTGATTAACATATCAAAATAATACTCGATGTCATTAAATATTATAAAACTTAGTTTTATAAATCCAAATCGTTATTTAAAAATAAATAGACAAAAAAAAATCTTTTATCGCTCATTTTTTTTAAAACCAATTTTTAGAAGACCAAAAATAATAAAAATAAATTTTATATTTCAAATAAAAAAATTCGAGAACATTTTTTTTAGAAACATTATTTCAAACCATTAATTTAAAACTAGTTTTTGGTAACAAAAGTAATCACAAAATATCTTTTACAAAATTTCTACGAAAATTACTTTTAAACACGAAATTAAAATATGTAGATATAATTTAAAAAAATAATAATTTCGGGAAGATGAGTTACAAAACTATCCACCTTTGAAAATTTTCGTACTCGAAATTTAAGGACTACTAGGATAGACGGACTTGGTTGATCGGTAAAAGGATAGTAAGAATTTGTGATAAGAGAAAATAGATGGAAGGGAAAAGAGAATTTCTTTAATGAGAACATTAATCAATTTGGATGAAGAATTGAAGAAGTGAATGGATATGGCTTGATGTGCACGGACACAATGCACAAACACATTTGTAGGTGGAAAAAAATTAATGGAATAGAGAATAATGAGCCTCTCCTTATATAGGAGGTGGAATCTACTATTTAGATAAGGATTATGATAGTTGCAAATCCCTTTAGATAATTCCTCTATTTATTTTAAATCAAATTCAATAAATTTCAATCCAAATCTAAATCAATTTAAATCTAATTAAATTCCATCATTTAGTTTAAAATCAATCAAATTTTAAATATATATATATTTATTTAACTATTTAAATAAATCCAAAAAATCAAATCAAGATTTAAATTGCCACAATAATTTCAAAATATATTTTCCAAAAATACTAATAATAATAATTTTGAAAATTGTATTATTATTTAAAAATAAACTAATAAATAATTATGAAATATATATGTATGTCCAAATAATATTTACATAAATATACTTTTCTAATATACCATTTTATAGGAAAATTATTTATTATTATATCTGTATAAATGAAAGGCTTTTCATAATTAAAATTATAAACTTGAAAATTTAGGCATGATAGCTAAAAATAATTATTATCTATATTATTTCGAAACTATAAAAATAGAAAAAAATATTTTTCAAAAATATGTACGCTCGTACATAGTCGTACTAGTCGAGCAATTACGAAAAATAAAATTTTGCGCGCGACGTTCAATACAACTACGCGATGTACAATATACAAAAATAAAAAATCAGTATCAAATTTATTTAAAAAATAGTAGAAATTTAGGAGTTTTACACAGACTCCAGCATTGGCGACATGCTGAAAGCAACTCTGTCCGTCAATATGGTTTCAGTCGACCAAATTGCAGACGATGTCCAATCGATCGAGTTTAAACAATGGGCTCAAAAGATGGATACTAGGTGGGAGCTGTATTTCAAACAACGTGAACGATCCACTGAAGACGAAGTCATCTAAGTCAATTTAGGAGATGAATCATCTTTTAAACCAATCTTCATCAGCAAATGTCTATATGGTGATGAACGACAATCTCTTATATAGCTTATAAGAGAATACATCGACGTCTTTGCATGGAGCTATGAAGACATGCCAAGCCTGGACCCTAAAGTTGCCATACATCGCCTAAATATTTCGTCTAAAGCTAAGCCAGTGAAGCAGCAGCAATGACGATTCTAACCATATGTCATGGAGGCCATCAAAAATAATGTCAAGAAGCTCATTGCCAGTGGATTCATTCGCGAAGAACAACACCCTGACTGGGTTGCAAACATTGTTCCAGTCATAAAAAAGAACGGTAATGTTCGAGTCTGTATCGATTACAGTAATTTGAACTCTGCATGCCCGAAAGACGAGTTCCCTCTACCAATCATCGACGTAATAATCGATAATACTTGTGGCTTCGAGCGTACGTCCTTCATGGATGGGTTCTCAGGCTACAACCAGATCAAGATATTCCCCGACGATGAGAAGCATACATCTTTTAGAACATCGTTGGGGGTATACTGTTATACGGTGATGCCCTTTGGATTAAAAAATACAGGGGTGACATACCAGCGAGCCACGAACATAATTTTTTGTGATCATTTACGTAAAACAGTAGAGTCCTACATAGACGATATCGCAGTCAAAAGTTGTCTCAAGGGCAACCACCTCCAAGACTTGATAACGGTGTTTGAACTAATATACGCATATCAATTCAAGATGAATCCAACCAAGTCTTTTCTGGGAGTCTCCAGCGGCAAGTTCCTTAGTTTCGTCATCACTTCAAATGGTATACACCTTGACCCGGAGAAAGTGAAGGCCATCCTAAATATGCATCCTCCAAGAAACCTCAAAGACCTACGCGGACTGCAAGGAAGGCTAGCCTACATCAGATGATTCATTTCGAACCTTTCTGGAAAATGTCAACCGTTCACTCAGCTCATGAAGAAAGGCATATCATTCGTCTGGACTGAACAATATCAACGCGCATTCGACGACATCAAGAAATACCTCACAAGCCCCCTAGTATTGGTAGGTCCAATAATAGGGAAGCCCTTCTTACTATATGTTTGTGCTATGGACCATTCCCTCGACGCACTATTAGCTCAAAAGAACGAAGGCGGCCATGAACAGGCAATCTACTACCTCAGTCGCACAATGGTGGGTGCCGAGCATAGATACACACATGTAGAAAAATAATGCCTTGTACTGGTATTTGCTATCCAGAAGACGTGCCACTATGTATCTGGACAGACTATCCACATCATATCTAAAGTCAATCCTCTCAGAATACTCATGACTAAACCGGGTTCTCTTAATTCCCATTTAGCTACGTGGGCAATGCTGTTGACTCCATACGATATGCTGTTCGTCCCTTAGAAGGCAGTAAAAGGCCAAGCATTAGCTAATTTTCTAGCAGCTCATCCAGTGCCAGAATCTTCCAAACTCTCCAATAAAATCCCCGATAAAGTAGTAGAGTCTAACACTGCAACTAAAAAAATCCCTATTTGGTGAATGTTTTTTGACGATGTATCAAGAATAGGACCCAAAGAAAATATTGTGGCCGGAGTAGGCGTCGTGCTCGTGTCATCCGACCATCTGGTCATACATCGTGTATATTCTCTTGTGGAACCCTACACCAACAATGTGGCAGAATATAATGCCCTATTGATCGACCTGCAGCTGGCAAAACAACTGGGAGTTTACTATCTAGAAGCTTACGGCGATTCCAAGCTTATAGTTAGTCAGGTCCGAGGGGACTATAAAGTTCGTCACGAATATCTTGTCCCCTAGCTATCACAAAGCGACAATCGATTTGTTTCACTACCATATTTCTAGTTTGAGGGTATTTTTGTCATTTTTGGGGTTATTTGAATTTATTAGAATTTATTTGAATTTATGGGAATTTTTAGGATTTATTTTGGAATTATTTGACTGAAGGTTGACTAGGTTGACTTTGACTAGCTTTGACTTGGTAGGCTAACCTAGAAGCTAACCCTAGTTGAGTTTAGACTTGGTTAGATTATGAGACCCTAGGTTAATTTAAGTTAACCATACTCTAGTTATTAGAATCAATTAGGAAATAGAGATTTGAATAGAAAGCTTTTGGTCACAAGTCATGACTTGTGATTTAGAACCATTGTTTTTGACAAAGCCCAACCCATTAGCCATGTGAACCTAACCTAGCCCAACCCATAGTTGGCCAGCCACATAAACCTAGTCCTAGGGATTCCCACCCTATAAATATTCTTCTCCATTAGGGCTAGCCTCCTTAGAATTTCACAAGTTTTGGAAAGAGGTGAGTTTCCATCTTCACAAATCCATAGAAATTCCATTTTAGCTCTTTTTTCCCTCAAACAAATTTCAATAGGTTCTAAATATAGTTTTCTTGCTGTTGGTATATGTTATTCTCAGATTCAAACCAATTTGGAGAAGTTTGCTAGCAAGAGGAACCCCCTCATTTGAGGCTTTTCTTGCTTTTGGTCACCAATAGGTAAATCTATGTAAACTCCATTAATTTCTGGATTTCTTTGCATGTAGACCTAGCCCTAAGTGTCCCCTAGCCATAGGAATTGATTTCGTGTCCAAGTGGAACCATTTCGTGTCCGTATCGGACACGTATCCGACCTAGGCTTAGGTGTTTGATGAAATACCCCAATGGGCATTTCAATTTAGTTTTGGAAAAGTAATTGAATAGGAAATTATATTTTGATGTTGCTTGCATGTTTCTTTTGGTCTGGAAGTGTTTTCGTATTGCATCGTGTCGGGTTGGACACGTGCACACGCGGGTGCACGCACGCGCGCAGGCAGTGCATTACCCTGCTGCTCGTGGCCTCATGCTCGATGCACAGGCCACGTGGCGAGCTGGGATTTGACGAGGGGGTAGGGGCTGTGTATGACACGAGGGCCCCCAAGCCTCGAGTCATCTCGTGTTGTGTCGGACACGCACGAGGCTCTGCATTGGTCTCGACTGACTGTACAGTCGGGTTTTATTGGACACTGATATACTATTCGTATTCATGCTAGACACATCATGGACACCCTTCGTGGATACTGACACACTCACCTAGACCTAGCCTAGCACTAAACTCGAGCACATGGTCCCTCGTGTTGTGCTTTGAGTCCAATGTGGCTCGACATGGCCGCACGAGGCTTGCCATTCACAGTTTTTGATATATATGTGTTTTCTGTGCTGGACACTTCGTGTCTACTTTTGTGGACACGAATCACTCTCTCTGATACAAACACATACTATGTGTTATTTATCAACCTTAAATTTTACATATTAAATTGTTTTAGATATCAATTTTCCAATTTTCCCTAAAACCCTGATACATGCCATTTCTGTATTTTTCCAGTTTTGGAATGTGAGTTTTAGCAACGTGTTTCACCTATTTAAATGCTGTGAAATGGTGATTTTAAATCCTATAGTAGTTCTCCTATTGGTAGTCTAGCTATGTGTCAATTTTGGGTGTTTTCCCTTGAGTATTGGCTTGGAATGGAGGCTTGGAAGTTGTACAAAAAAAACTGAGACTGTGGGACTGAAAACCTGATTGTAATGAATTGGTTTCCTTTTCTAATTTTCTTAGAAATTTATTGATTTCCCTTCCTTTTCTTCCATGTCATAGTATCTGTCACACTTTCCCTGTACACCCCTCACTGCTCACACATTTTCCTTACACACAGTCATACCCCACTTGACACTCTCTCACCCTTCACTCTACACTCACAAACATTAGCTCACAAAGGTACCTAGTTCATTCCCTCTCTCTCTCACACACACAACTCATACTTGCCTTCCCCTTCCTATATACCTGTGTATGTATATATATATATATATATATATATATATATATATATATATATATATTTTTTTTTTTATATATATATATATATATATATTTTATATATATATATATATATATATATATATATATATATATATATATATATATATATATATATATATACCCCTTCCTATATACTTGTGTATGTATATATATATATATATATATATTTTTTTATATATATATATATATATATATATATATATATATATATATATATATATATATATGTATACCTAATGTTTAGATGTATTGAACCTATATATATATATATAAATAGTTAATGTTAATGAATGCAACTTCTATATATATGCAATGGATATTATATGTATATATCAATCTATGTAGTGTATCAATATATGGATAATGTATATATAGTATTTTGAGCCTATGTATATATATCTATATGTGATGTTCCTAATGAATTGTATTATAACCTATATGTAAAGTATCTAAATAAATAGGTATGTTGATAGATAAGTTAGACATGTTGAATGTATGCTAGTTATATAACATATAGCTATATTGTGATGATGTGATATGGCTAGTATAGACTTGATAGGCTTGCATAGCCTTGTAATGGTATGTGTTAACTAGTTTAGCCTTGTTTAGACTAGTATGGACTAGTTAGGCCTAGAATAGACTGTTTAGACTTGTTGGACCTAGTTTGACCATAGTTGACCTAGGTTTGACTTCTTGGTTGACCAAGGTTGACCAAGAGTTGACTTTGGCCTAGATTGACCTAGATTCATCTAGAATGCATTAAATTGCATATTGTTATCATTTTAGACTTGTTGTGACTTATGCTGTTCTGATTAGGAGCCAGACACCTCTCCTCGGACAGTATATTTCATCCGGACACTCAGATACCAGGCGAGTACATTCTCTGATCATTTCATATCCTGCTTAGAATTATTTTCCTGCATTAAATTACTTTACTTGATACTGTCACGTTGGTCACACGGATTAGTACTATATGGATCCCTTCTTGAGATGTTATCCCTTCAGGAGCATCGGGTACTCCATGCTCTGTGCGTTTCACTTACATGGCGTATCACTATACTTTATTGGTTCGTTGATCACTTGTGGCATGTACCCTCACGTTCACAGAGTCTCCTTGAATCCTTATCCCATTTATTGGGTCTCCTAGAATCTCCTAGAATTCCCATTTATGGGACATCCATGTATCACCCTTCGGGGGCCTTTGCATGGAATCATAAAATAACTTGGTTGGATCCTTGTGTATTGATTGGGGGTACGGGGGAGTAGAAGTAGACATGTGAATATTATCCAAGTAGTGTAGCATCAGAATCTTTCCATAGTGTAGCATCAGAATCTCCTATGCCATTTACATGTCTATATTGTACTCTGACTCACTAGCCACTGTTAGTCTCTATTTATAGTAGATATTTCTATTACAGCTCTCTCTCTGTTTACATACTGCATTTCTTTCAGTATCTATATCTTACTTTACTGCATGATTATATTTTCTAACCTGCTATGAACTGTTGAGATATATTATGCTCGCTCCTGTCCTGACTAGACCAGTTGAAAATATTACAGAGGATGAGGAGGAGGCCTGTGTGGATACCTTCTACGGGACAGCCCTAGACGACACTTGCGAGCTGGACTCTCAGGAGGACCCAGCTCTAGCTGATGACATTACCCCCATTGCCTAGACTAGCTTAGTTAGGCCTTATCTTACTTATGTTGTCGTGAGACTGTTTAAGCTAGACTTTATTTCCTGTCTAGAGATTCTGAGTTGTATATATTATTTCATATTTAGTAGCAGAGATTTGTACTCTGGATATTTGCTGGGATGTTATCTTAGACTATTTTATCATATGTATTTCCTTGAGTTCTATATCATATCGTGCTTCTTCTTCCTTAGTCGTGATTGAGTTTACTTCTATCATGTCACCCCCATTCGGAGAGTATAAACTGCTTAGTATATTATTGCTAGATGTTGTGACCTAGGACAGCATTCTACCGCCGATACTGTGGCGTAGGCTGGATGTACCCACGTCTCGTGTCCTTACTCTAGGGTGCGGGTCGTGACACATTTTTAGTGGTGGCCCATACAGGTCTAGATTGGAAGTGTAGTGGTATTCGAACCAGAGTATCACTACAGCCTGCAGTAGGATATAAGATATTAGTTTTCAAGGTACTCAATCACATTAGAAAAAACTCTTTTATTGCCATCTGAATCCATATTGTCAGCTGATCCTTTTGAATTTTAATTGTCCACCTTTGTTATATCGCTTCTTTCTCAGAAATTGATACTCTTGTTTGGTCTGTCTTCAGGATGGTAGAGACTCGGTCGTAGCGTACCATTCATGGAGATGCTATAGAGGGGTCTGCTACCTCTCCGCCAATACAGCAGGGCCAGGAGACTGCAGCTCCTGCCACCTCTGTTCGTATTGAGGCTCCAGCAGCAGCAGCAGGGGGTATGCCTCCACCGGCTCGGAGGCAGGACCCAGTCATCACAGAGGAGCCCTTCCAGCAGCCACCGCCTACAGGACACGTGGATGCGACACAAATGTTCGTATACTTCCAGCAGTTCATTGACTGGCAGCAAGCTCGATAGGACAGGGGCATGGAGTTGGCCCTTACGACGGTTGCAGCTCGACCAGTGGTACATCAGCCGAGGACACCGGGGATAGAGCAATTCCAAAAGATGAGCCCCAGAGACTTCTGGGGACAGAGGGGATTCTATATGCTGACGAGTGGATCGAGCATATAGAGGAGATCTTCTGCCTGGCCTGGATACCAGCAGATCTCCAGATTGAGACAGCAGCTAGCCGGATGCGAGATCTTGCTCGCACCTGGTATCAGTCAGACCCCAGGGTGGGGGTAGCTGGGCAGACTTGGGTGTAGTTCAAGGGCTTCTTCAAGAAGAAGTTCTTTCCAGATTCAGCACTCAGAACCTTGGAGTCGCAGTTCGAGAGCCTAGTCCAGGGGAGCCTTTCAGTAGAGGAGTACGCTGGAGAGTTCGGCCGCCTCGGCAGGTTCGTAGAGGGCTTGAGCGAGACGGCGAAGGCCCAGAGGTTCCGAAAGGGTCTGGTCAAGGAGGTCAAGTCCTTGACCAAGGGCAACAGGGATGTCACTTTTGAGGAGATTCTGACGAGGGCCTTATTGGCAGAGGATGATCATGAGCTTAGGCTCAAGAGGAGACGAGACCCAGTTGGAGGCAGCAGCAGCGGAGGCCAGGCCAAGAGGCCTCACTTTCAGCAGCAGCAGCCGAGGCAGTTCCAGCCGCAGCCGATCCAGCAGAGGCCAGTTCACCAGCAGCAGCAGGGCCAGAGACAGGGTATTACTTGTGCCTACTACAAGAAGCCTGGGCATGTCTTCAATGAGTGCCGGAAGAGGCTAGGCCAGTGCCTGGTGTGTGGCTCAACAGACCACCATATGAGGGAGTGCCGCATGGGACGAGCAACTCAGGGGACAGCAGTCAGAGCTCCAGCAGGCCAGCAGAGGGGACCAGCCCTGCCGACTCAGCAGCAGAGATTTGTTCAGCATTAGCAGCAGGCCAGGGGAGGCCAGCAGGGGCAAGCTTTCGCCATGGCAGCTGGAGATGCAGAGGTGATAGGAGAGCTGATCGCAGGTTCGGTTCTTCTCGACTCCAGACCAGCTTTTGCATTATTCGATTCTGGTGCTTCGCATAGCTTCATATCAGTATCTTTTACGATTAGACACGGTATCATAGCTGAATCGTTGCCTAGGACTTACAAGATCACGATCGGGGGTGGCATTATCCTCGTGAGTGATGTTTGTAAGGATCGGAGTGTAGTTTTGGAAGGCCGTGAGTTGGTGGTGAGCCTGCTCGTAATGCCATTGCCGAACTATGATATAGTACTTGATATGGACTGGTTGAGCAGGCACCACGCCATCATTGATTACAGAGGGGGTAGAGTTCTCTTTAGACCGTCGGGGGAGCCAGAGTTTGAGTACTCCAGACGTCAGGCAGAGCAGAGCAGTAAAGTTTTCTGTGGAGTCTCGGTTGGGGAGCAGGCGATTCCACACCCCTTGATAGCAGAGTATGTGGATGTTTTCCCAGAGGAGTTGCCGAGAATGCCACCAGACAGAGACATAGAGTTCTCGATAGACTTGGTTCCAGGAGCGGAACCTATCTCTCAGCATGTCTATCAGGTGAACAACAGTGAGCTGGTGGAGCTGAAGAAGCAGGTGGATGAGCTACAGGACAAGGGCTTTATTCGCTCGAGTTCATCGCCATGGGGTGCACCAGTGTTGTTTGTGCCGAAGAAGAATGGGTCAGTACGGATGTGTATTGACAATAGGGCACTCAACAACCTCACGATCAAGAACAAATATCCACTGCCGCGGATCGACGATCTTTTTGACCAGTTGAACGAAGCTCGAGTATTTTCCAAGATTGCTCTGAGGTCGGGATATCACCAGGTGAAGATGAAGAGGGAGGATATTCCCAAGACCGATTTCAGGACGCGGTACGGGCAGTTTGAGTTTTTGGTTATGCCATTTGGGCTAACCAATGCACCAACAGTATTTATGAACCTTATGAACAAGGTGTTCCATCAGTACCTGGATCAGTTTGTGGTGGTGTTCATTGACGACATCTTGGTATATTCTAAGACTAAGGAGGAGCACGAGGAGCATTTGAGGATCGTGCTAGAGACTCTCAGGAAGGAGCAGCTTTACGGAAAGCTCTCCAAGTGTGAGTTCTTCTTGGACCGGATAGACTTCTTAGGGCATGTGGTGACTGGAGATGGTATCTCAGTTGACCCCAAGAAGATTGTAGCAGTTGAGACATGGGCAGCGCCGACTTCAGTTGCAGAGATCAGGAGTTTCCTGGGGCTGGCAGGATATTATCGGAGATTTGTGCAGGATTTCCCCCGGGTTGCAGAACCGTTGACTCGGTTGACCCAGAAGGATGCTGAGTTCATTTTGTCAGAGGAGTGTCAGGCAGCTTTTGATGAGTTGAAGAAGTGGCTTACGATAGCTCCGATTCTGATATTTCCTTCAGGATCAGGTGGATTCATTATTTATATTGATACTTCAGAAAAGGGGCTGGGTTGTGTATTGCAGCAGCACGAGAAGGTGATTGCCTATACTTCCAGACAGTTATGTCCCCATGAGAAGAACTACCCTACCCACGACCTGGAGCTTGCAGTAGTGATATTTGCTCTGAAGTTATGGAAGCATTATCTGTATGGGGAGAGGGTGGAGATTTTTACAGATCACAAGAGCTTAAAGTATGTGTTCACTCAGAAGGATTTGAACATGAGGCAGCGCAGATGGCTAGAGTTGATGAAGGATTTTGACATCCTACTTCAGTATCACCCAGGAAAGGCCAACGTGGTTGTCAATGCCTTGAGTAGGTATCCGACAGCCATGTGTTTGACCATGGACCATCACTTGCTTGCTGATTTGGAGAACCTGGGGATTGAGGTGATCATGCCCGGAGTGCAGATGCAGATGTGGGGCATGCAGATTCAGTCAGACTTGGTAGAGAGGATCAAGTCGGCACAGTTTGAGGATGTTGCTCTGCGGTGTCTCCGAGAGCAGGTTCAAGCGGGATTACTGGATGGCGAGTTTTCTCTTGCATAGGATGGTGCCTTGAGGCACGGTTCTAGGTTATGTGTGCCCAGCGGAGAGCTCAGGGAGCAGGTTTTGCAGGAGGCCCACAGATCTCAGTACTCTATACACCCGGGTGCCAACAAGATGTACCGAGATCTGAGGGAGCATGTATGGTGGTCCGGGATGAAGCGGGAGGTGGCTCACTTCGTGGCTAGGTGCTTGGTCTGTCAGCAGGTCAAGGTAGAGAGGCAGAGGCCCGATGGATTGTTGCAGCCGCTGCCCATTCCCGAGTGGAAATGGAAGCATATCACTATAGACTTTATATCAGGATTGTCGCACACACCAGGAGAAAAAGATGTAATTTGGGTCATCGTTGACAGGTTGACCAAATTGGCCCACTTCTTGCCATTCAAGGTGGGTACGTCTACAGAGAGGCTGGCGGAGATGTACATGCAGCAGATAGTCAGGATTCATGGAGTTTCGGTCAGCATCGTCTCAGATCGGGATAGTCGCTTTACATCCTATTTCTGGAGGAGTCTGCAGATTAGCTTGGGCACTCAGCATAAGTTTAGTACTGCATACCAACCCAGACGGACGGACAGTCAGAGAGGACTATTCAGACACTTGAGGATATGCTACGGACGTGCGTCCTGGACTTTGGAGGTTCCTGGGAGGATCATCTTCATTTGGTGGAGTTTGCTTATAACAACAGTTTCCAGGCCAACATTGAGATGTCACCTTTCGAGGCTCTATACGGGCGTAGGTGTCATACACCCTTATCTTGGGATGATGTTGGTGAGCGAGCTTTACTGGGACCAAAGATGGTTGTTGACGCAGCCGAGATGGTGAAGCTCATAAGGAATAGACTTTGCGTGGTGCAGGACAGACATCGGCACTGGGCCGATAGCCACCGGAGGCCCTTGGAGTTTGAGGTACAGATTAGAGTAGGATTAGATTTAGGTTTGTTTGTTTGTGTTTTTGATCATGTTGTTTATTATAATTAATTGAGACCTTGCTTGTGATTAGGTTAGAGACCAGGTTTTCTTAAGGATATCTCCGACTCGTGGTATGATACATTTTGGTGGAGGCGGGAAGCTTAGCCCGCGCTTCATCGGCCCTTTCATTATCAGCGGAAGAGTCGATGACGTGGCATACAGGCTAGACTTGCCACTTGCCCTTGTGGGGGTCCATAATGTATTCCATGTATCATACTTGACACGGTACATGGCTGATCCTAGCCATGTGCTCGATCATTCGGAGATTGAGGTTGGGCTTTCTCTCAGCTATCTAGAGCAGCCAGTGGAGATATTGGATCGACGGGAGAAGGTTCTGAGGAACTAGGTGATACCTTTGGTATGCATCGTATGGAGGCATCATTCTCCAGGAGAGTCTACCTAGGAGCGGGAGGATGAGATGCGCGAGCGTTACCCATTTCTTTTTGGACCGTGAGGTATACTTTCTATCCTTCTCAGCAGTTATTTTCACCTTTAATTTTGAGGACAAAATTATTTTAAGGAGAGTAGATTTGTCACTACCACATTTCTAGTTTGAGGGTATTTTTGTCATTTTGGGGGTTATTTAAATTTATTAGAATTTATTTGAATTTATGGCAATTTTTAGGATTTATTTTGGAATTGTTTGAATGAAGGTTGACTAGGTTGACTTTGACTAGCTTTGACTTGGTAGGCTAACCTAGAAGCTAACCCTAGTTGAGTTTGGACTTGGTTAGATTATGAGACCCTAGGTTAATTTAAGTTAACCATACTTTAGTTATTAGAATCAATTAGGAAATAGAGATTTGAATAGAAAGCTTTTGGTCACAAGTCATGACTTGTGATTTAGAACCATTGTTTTTGACAAAGCCTAACCCATTAGGCATGTGAACCTAACCTAGCCCAACCCATAGTTGGTCAGCCACATAAACCTAGTCCTAGGGATTCCCACCCTATAAATATTCTCCTCCATTAGGGCTAGCCTCCTTAGAATTTCACAAGTTTTGGAAAGAGGTGAGTTTCCATCTTCACAAATCCATAGAAATTCCATTTTAGCTCTTTTTTCCCTCAAACAAATTTCAATAGGTTCTAAATATAGTTTTCTTGCTGTTGGTATATGTTATTCTCAGATTCAAACCAATTTGGAGAAGTTTGCTAGCAAGAGGAACCCCCCATTTGATGCTTTTCTTGCTTTTGGTCACCAATAGGTAAATCTATGTAAACTCCATTAATTTTTGGATTTATTTGCATGTAGACCTAGCCCTAAGTGTCCCCTAGCCATAGAAATTGATTTCGTGTCCAGGTGGAACCATTTCGTGTATGTATCGGACACGTAATCGACCTAGGCTTAGGTGTTTGATGAATTGCCCCAATGGGCATTTCGATTTAGTTTTGGAAAAGTAATTGAATAGAAAATTATATTTTGATATTGCTTGTATGTTTCTTTTGGTCTTGGAGTGTCTTCGTGTCGCATCATGTCGGGTTGGACACGTGAACACGCGGGTGCACGCTCGTGCGCAGGCAGTGCCTTCCCCTCTTGCTCGTGGCCTCGTGCTCGATGCACAGGCCACGTGGCGAGCTGGGATTTGACGAGGGGGTGGGGGCAGTATCTGACACGAGGGCCCCCAAGCCTTGAGTCGTCTCGTATCGTGTCGGACACGCACGAGGCTCTGCATTGGTTTCGACTGACTGTACAGTCGGGTTTTATTAGACACGGATACGCTATTCGTAATAATACTGGACACGTCGTGGACACCCTTCGTGGATACTGACACACTCACCTAGACCTATCCTAGTACTAGACTCGAGCACATGGTCCCTCGTGTTGTGCTTTGAGTCCAATGTGGCTCGACATGGCCGTACGAGGCTTGCCGTTCACAGTTTTTGATACATATGTGTTTTCTGTGCTGGACACTTCGTGTCCACTTTTGTGGACACGAATCACTCTCTCTGACACAAACACATACTATATGTTATTTATCAACCTTAAATTTTACATATTAAATTGTTTTAGATATCAATTTTCCAATTTTCCCGAAAACCCTGATACATGCCATTTCTGTATTTTTTCAGTTTTGGAATGTGAGTTTTAGCAACCTGTTTCACCTATTTAAATGCTGTGAAATGGTGATTTTAAATCCTATAGTAGTTCTCCTACTGGTAGTCTAGCTGTGTGTCAATTTTGGGTGTTTTCCCTCGAGTATTGGCTTAGAATGGAGGCTTGGAAGTTGTACAAAAAAAACTGAGACTGTGGGACTGAAAACCTGATTGTAATGAATTGGTTTCCTTTCCTAATTTTCTGAGAACTGTATTGAATTCCCTTCCTTTTCTTCCCTGTCACAGTATCTGTCACACTTTCCCTGTACACCCCTCACTGCTCACACATTTTCCTTACACACAGTCACACCCCACTTGACACTCTCTCACCCTTCACTCTACAATCACAAACATTCGCTCACACAGGTACCTAGTTCAATCCCTCTCTCTCACACACACACAACACACACTTGCCTTCCCCTTCCTATATACATGTGTATGTATATATATATATGTATATCTAATGTTTAGATGTATTGAACCTATATATATATAAATAATTAATGTTAATGAATGCAACTTCTATATATATGCAATGGATATTATATGTATATATCAATCTATGTAGTGTATCAATATATGGATAATATATATATAGTATTTTGAGCCTATGTATATATATATATATATATATATATATATATATATATATATATATATATATATATATATGTGATGTTCCTAATGAATTGTATTGTAACCTATATGTAAAGTCTCTAAATAAATAGGTATATTGATAGATAAGTTAGACATGTTGAATGTATGCTAGTTATATAGCATATAGCTATATTGTGATGATGTGATATGGCTAGTATAGACTTGATAGGCTTGCATAGCCTTGTAATGGTATGTGTTAACTAGTTTAGCCTTGTTTAGACTAGTATGGACTAGTTAGGCCTAGAATAGACTGTTTAGACTTGTTGGACCTAGTTTGACCATAGTTGACCTAGGTTTGACTTCTTGGTTGACCAAGGTTGACCAAGAGTTGACTTTGGCCTAGATTGACCTAGATTCATCTAGAATGCATTGAATTGCATATTGTTATCATTTTAGACTTGTTGTGACTTGTGCTGTTCTGATTAGGAGCCAGACACCTCTCCTCGGACAGTACATTTCATCCGGACACTCAGATACCAGGCGAGTACATTCTCTGATCATTTCATATCCTGCTTAGAATTATTTTCCTGCATTAAATTACTTTACTTGATACTGTCACGTTGGTCACACGGATTAGTACTATATGGATCCCTTCTTGAGATGTTATCCCTTCAGGGAGCATCGGGTACTCCATGTTCTGTGTATTTCACTTACATGGCGTATCACTATGCTTCATTGGTTCATTGATCACTTGTGACATGCACCCTCATGTTCACAGAGTCTCCTGGAATCCTTATCCCATATATTGGGTCTCCTAGAATCTCCATTTATGGGACATCCATGTATCACCCTTCGGGGGCCTTTGCATGGAATCATAACATAACCTGGTTGGATCCTTGTATATTGATTGGGGGTACGAGGGAGTAGAAGTAGACATGTGAATATTATCCAAGTAGTGTAGCATCAGAATCTTTTCATAGTGTAGCATCAGAATCTCCTATGCCATTTACATGTCTATATTGTACTTTGACTCACTAGCCACTGTTAGTCTCTATTTATAGTAGATATTTTTATTATAGCTCTCTCTCTCTGTTTACAAACTGCATTTTCTTCAGTATCTATATCTTACTTTACTGCATGATTATATTTTCTAACCTGCTATGAACTGTTGAGATGTATTGTGCTCGCTCCTGTCCTGACTGGACCTGTTGAAAATATTACAGAGGATGAGGAGGAGGCCTGTGTCGATACCTTCTATGGGGCAGCCCTAGACGACACTTGCGAGCTGGACTCTCAGGAGGACCCAGCTCTAGCTGATGACATTACCCCCATTGCCTAGACTAGCTTAGTTAGGCCTTATCTTACTTATGTTGTCTTGAGACTGTTTTAGCTAGACTTTATTTCTTGTCTGGAGATTCTGAGTTGTCTATATTCTTTCATATTCAGCAGCTGAGATTTGTACTCTGGATATTTGCTGGGATGTTATCTTAGACTATTTTATCATCTGTATTTCCTTGAGTTCTATATCATATCGTGCTTCTTCTTCCTTAGTTGTGATGGAGTTTACTTCTATCATGTCACCCCCATTCAGGGAGTATAAACTGCTTAGTATATTATTGCTAGATGTTGTGACCTAGGACAGCGTTCTACCGTCGACACTGCGGCGTAGGCTGGACGTACCCACGTCTCGTGTCCTTACTCTAGGGTACGGGTCGTGACAATTTGGAGTCTACTTCGCTAGATTCTTCTTCGAGCACGTGCCTCGACTACAGAATATAGACACAGATGCTCTAGTCAGTCTCGCTGCTTCCTTGACTATTCCTACCAATACTCAGCAATCGATCACAGTGTCTGGTCGAGAACTATTCTGTGTGAAAGATGCCTTGCATATTCATCACAGTTACACAACGGAAACAAACGTCGACGTTAAAGACTGGAAATTTCCTTTCATAGACTACTCCTTCTATAGAATCTTTCCCGAGGACTCAAAGGAAGCAGTGTCCATCCAAAGGCGATCCCTCAGATTTTGCTACGACACATCTACCAAGATGATGTACTGACGCTCTAACGACGGGCTACTGTTACGATGCTTATCATACACGGAAGCCAAATATGCACTCTGGGAGGCTCACGACAGAGTTTGTGGTACACATCAACCAGGCCCTAAACTACATGATCGCCTCAGACAAATAGGTTATTATTGGCCCACAATGATAGCAGATGCTATTGAATATGCAAAGAAGTGTAAGGCTTGCCAGTTCTACGCTGATTTCATTCATCAACCTTTGGAGTTTCTACACCCGACGGCAGCATCTTGACCTTTTGAAGCCTGGGGAATGGACGTCATAGGCCCAATCAGCCTCCGATCTTCCAGAGGACATCGGTTCATCCTAGCCATAACTGATTACTTCTCCAAATGGGCGGAAGCTATACCGCTCACCGAAGTGAAGGCGTCGAACGTGATCAGTTTCATCAAACATTACGTTATCTAACGCTTCGACCAACCTCGCAGGATCATCCATGTTAATGGTCTACAATTCGCAAGCCATGCATTCTATCGATTCTGCGATAGAAATTGAATCCAGAATATAGCCTCTACCGTCTACAATCCAGCGGCTAGCGGGCTAGCGGAAGCCTTCAATAAAACCATCATTAAACTTCTCAAGAAATTCGTGTCTTCAAATAAGCGCGATTGGAATAAGAAGCTCGGCGAATGTCTATGGGCCTATCGTACAATGGTTCGGACTCCAACAGGCAGTACGCTATTCTCTCTGGTTTATAGGAGCGAAGCAGTTCTTCCCCTAGAAATCTAGATTCCTTCTTTTCGAGTAGCCTTAGCCAGCGTGTTGACTACAGAAGAAAGCTACCGTCTGTGTCTACAGGAGCTCGAAGCGCTAGACGAAAAATGCTTGTTAGCTCAGCAGCATATTGAGCTATACCAAGCACGTCTTTCCAGAGCCTTCAATAAACAGGTGAAGGAAAGAATTTTCCAAGTCCGTGATCAAGTCTTAGCAGTGAGAAAACCAATGGTCATGACGCACAAAACAAAAGGAAAATTTCAGCCTAATGGGAAGGTCCTTTCATTACAGAATCAGTGTATTCTAACGGTGCGTACCGACTAACCAAGCCTGAAAGTGACTTACTCATGATACATATCAACGGCAAGTTCCTGAAGAAATACTATGTGTAACCTTTCGTAAATAATGTTCACATATGTTCAGTCATGTAAATATACAATGCGATCACTACAAGAAAATTGACTTTTTCCAACATTTTATAAACGTCGTTAAAAGGTTAAAAAATGTAGGCATAGGTATTCCCAACATTTTCTTAACATTTTTGAAAAATATCGTCGTTGCCCTAGTTGGGAATTTACGACGTTTCCAATAAACATTGGTACAGGTAAAGGCGACGTTTGCAACTACGTTTAATAAACGTCGAGAATTGTACAACAATATGTAATAATTTTCCAACGTTTTAACAAAAACGTCGAAAACTAATTTTTTTTCATAACCTTTTGCAAAATTGTTGGAATTTGCTTTCCCAACATCTTTCCAAAAAAATTCCAACAATTTAACATAAACTTAGGTATAGGTAAAATCATTTTAAAAAAATTGAATATATCCCATGCACTTGTATTACCAGCTCCGTTATGAATAATTAAACCATACTACAATTAACATTATTAGTTCAACAGTAAATAATTTACAAGGTAAACTTTTACTGATCAAAATACAACATTTACTATACTACTGAATTTAACAAATTAAAACAAGTTAAACTTCATAGCACTAGTGTCCCATCTAAGAGTTCTTCTTTGAACTAAAAGTAGTTGGACATGGTCAGCTCTTTCCCTTTGAGATCTCTTCCCAGAAGCACGAAACCTGAAAACATGTGAAAAATAAACTTAATAACATATCTTCATTTCCAACAACTATAGCAGTAGGAGATGACCAGTTTAACTCATATGCAAAATCTAAAAAGGCTATTTAATTACTACAATAGCTATATGAAATTGACTCATTAAATTAGGAAACATAGGAACGCATTATCCATTAATTTTCTAGAGAACTTAACCTTCAGTGGAAGGAATTTTGCGGTATTTCTAAATCAAGTTGTCTTTGAACTCATAATTACTAGAATATGTATCATAACAGAAATAACTGGTAGATTAAGGGAAACCATCATGCATAGAGTTACATACAGCAAATGCACTTGGCATATATCAATCAGCCACCATACAGTTACATAACAAGTACTATGGTATAGATTGGTCAGCATACCTCTATGAAATTGTGAAACTGAATGAACATTCTGAACATGAGCTTTGCCAATGAAATGTTCCCCCTAAAATTTTCATGTATAGTTTTTAAAAGCATGAATCTTTGACAACCAAATGGTAAGTAGAAGTCTTACCATGACTGATCAAAATGTATATGAGGGTAGCGAACAACAACAGGTTGGATAGGAAAGCCACAATGAATGCCCCGAGTTGAAAAGAAAGTAAGGCCTTCTCATTTGTTGTGGTTCCCTCAGGAAACAATAGAACACGTGGATAGTCGTTTCATGCTGCTTTTCTCTGAATTGAGATCCTTAAAAGTATAATTCTGTATCAAATAGCTAATATATAGAGAAAATTGTTCTTTCTATCATTATTCTTTTACCAAACATCTAAAAAAATGATTCTGCTACACCTGAGACCAACTCTTTCTTTAATAGCATAACTGACATAGAAGTTAATGCCCAATAAAATAATTCCAGAGAAAATATAGGCACCTTTGAATGAAGCAAAAAAGAAGATAAAAGTTTGAAATATAAAATACAAAAAAGTCATAAAATCTACAAACACGGGACTGGGAAAAACAATGTTCACATATTGCAGGCTAATTAATTAACATAAACCAAGGAGATTCAAGAACACAAGACTGGAAAAAATAGTGTTCACTTCTTTCGAGCTAAGTGGACAAATTTTCACCAGTCCGGATATTAAGCTTACAATCAGAGTATTAATGCAAAAGACTTCTCAGGAAAAGAGAAAATACTGTGGCAAGTTCAAGCTTACTATTAAGCTTGGAAGTTAAGCTCGTCAAAATAGAAAATATTGTGGCAAGTTCAATCTGCATCAGTATGGTAACTGCAGTAAATACATCAAGTACACTTGAAACTATGCAAGTAAAATTTTCAAAAGGATAAAACAATAACTACAACCTTTTTCCCTGAGAATACATGTATAAGAAACCAAGTCACACATGAATATCTATCATGACACATATTGTCACATTAACTGACACACTTGATCAATATGGCATACAACCCATTTCATAGTTTGAATAGTCCAAAGCAAATAAATCTTGATTTGTATATTCAAATATTTAGCATTGCTCAGCAGTTGGGATCTCGATTTGTTTTAATCTAATAAATAATAATATATTCACTATAAGAATATATTAAGATATTTTTTGGGGAAAGCTAGTTCAGGTACAAGAAATGGTTGCAAGAGAACTGTAGTTTTGGAACCATGGACACTCCAAAATCCAGGTAATGTCGTATCGGACACGAAATGGACACACCTTGTACACTCTAAAATACTCTAGGACAACAAAATAGATGTCGTGTCGCCATGACCTTCGTTTTCATTAAATAGCACAATACCATGAACATCATTCTCTGTCTATATTTAACCATTAATCCTCTTAGTAAGTGAATGTCTTTCATAGTAAACCTCCCCGACATGAAACCAATCTACTTTTTTCTTTTAATATTTGTTCAATTACTCTCCTACAGTTTCATGGTTTGCTTCATAAGCTAAATTTACTTATACCTCAACTTTGTAACTTCACCCATGTTTTTTGTATACAGGTAGCAAAATACTTCTCCACCCATCGTACATTTCCTAGTCCTTCGGTATTTTGTTGAATAAATCAATGGCCACATTAGACAATTCTAGAAGTATGTGTATCTAATAGTCTGTCGCTCAGCATGTAAAGTAAATTATCATGAATTTAACATATATCATGTTGGCCTTTAAATGTATTTAAAAGCCAAAACTAAAAAACCAAAAACACACAAAGCATTCAAGCACTGACAAGCAGAACAATAATAATTCGGTGTATTCTATTTTTATCATTAGCCCACTACCTACCTGCCTAGATGACTTGAGAACTAAACCCCAAAGGGTCAAACCCAAAGCCCATGGTTGTTCACAAAACAATATTATCAAGTGAAAAAACTAAGTACTCAAATACCAGTCATAACGAATATCATTCAGAAAATAACATTGATGTGAACATAAGGCCATCTAATAGCTAAAGACAACATTTGTCTGTTTGATTGGATAGTTCAGCGTTCTCACTCGAAAGGTGACATCAATAAATAAATAGAAGCTTCAAGAACACAATGACATAAGAAAATATCTATAATTATTTACTAAATTATGTACAACTTTGACTTATATGTAGAAAAATGAAAAGGTTTAGGAGATGAAAGCATTACTTATCTGAGTGTCTGAGCTACGAGGGCTTCAATTACAGGGCCTCTATCGTCATTCAACAGATTAAGAGCTTTACCGACATTGATAATGACATGTCACTGCTCTTGCGAGTAATGACATCCCGTTTGCCCGATGTTGTCACTATCATCTAATTACAAGGAAATCAGAAGGATTAAAAATGAAAATTAACACAGAAAGTTAAATATGAAAAACCCGATGTCGGATAGCCACAACAAGCACCTTACGATGCTATAAGATGGAGTTCAATTGTTATATTGTGCAAGATGCCTGATACAAAAGAACATTATCAGAACAGTTGATAGTTAGCTAGTGAGAGTCCTCAAGTTCATTCTCATACATCATACAAGCCTTTCCCACCAGAAATAGATAAACTGTGGAGCACAACAAAAAATAAGGAAGAAAAACCATAAAAAATAGGCCAAGTATCTATGTGCAAGAGAACCCTTGCCATAAAATAATAAATATCTATCAGTACCAAAGTACCCTATAGTGAAATGAGCAAGAGGACCTTGCCATGAGACCTCAAAGCAGTTTTACGAATCCTCTAACTATATCATAAACTTCTTACAACATCTACTATGATTGTTGTTCTTCATGAGGTTTGTCCACCTCTAACTCTTCCTTTGCCTTCTTTCTAGTCTTGTATACATATACAGAGGCTGGTAGAGACATCGTCAATGTCATGCATGATGAAGGCAATTTCATGGAGCTCTTATCACTCTAGTTACGATCGAGGAATAGATTTCTTGAGATTCTATAACTAGATATCAGTGACGGGCTCACGTTCTTAGAATTTTTATTATGCTTGTCATGATACAGAGTGCCACCACCACTTTTTCTTATTCTACCCCTGGTCCTGTCGTAGTCTGCGTCGATCATGCCCTCTCCCATGTCGATTGAGTGATTCCATGGCAAGCCTAATCTCTGAGCTTCAAACAGAACAAAAAAAAAGGTCATTGATATTTCATTAAGTTACACGCACATTTTATAGTACATATTGTGGACATTGTATACACAGCGATGTGAGTGTAGGCATTATTGGTAACGATGTTGAGATTAGTAAGGATATTGCCTCAAGTCGGGACTTAGGTCTCCACAATATTGAAACTATAGAAATCAACATAATTAATACCATTTGTTTTTTTTCCCAAGAGGAGAAGATAGTAAATACTACTAAGTAATGGTCATAATCACCTGGAAAGGTCGTATCCGACAGAGATAGGATCTCTAGGCGGTGTGTCGGTGCTCTCAGTGAGCTTGATCGTGAGGAGAGGAATGACGTTGGACATCGTCGCTTGAGAGGAAAGGAATCACCGTGAGGCATGCCGGACATCCCCGTCCGCTTGAGAGGGAAGAATCATCTTGAGCCATCTTGATGGTGTGGATGTACCCGAAGGAGGCACCATAGCCAAGCACCTCGACGAAGATGAGGCGGATGAGGAAGTCCTTTATTTTTTAGTAGGGGTCATCGGGACCGGGGATGCGAAGGAGGCAGTCGACCTCGAGGAGGACGATACAGTCCTCCTCGACCTTGGACCGAGACTCACCATTGACTTGAAAGGTGTAACTCGGACTATTTCCAACCGCTTGGAACCCCATCGGGAGATCTTAACCGAAGCTCTTCAGCTTCTCCATGGGCAAGCCGGAGGTACTTCTAGGGATTCGCAGATATA
The DNA here is from genome assembly GCA_029216955.1 of Iris pallida. NCBI lineage: Eukaryota > Viridiplantae > Streptophyta > Magnoliopsida > Asparagales > Iridaceae > Iris > Iris pallida. Next base: position 50,370 of record JANAVB010018116.1, on the reverse strand, counting down.
GATGGTGGTGACGATAAAGGATAAGAGGGAGATCTATATGATCTATATGATGAGGAAGGGTTTATAGGATTTGGGTATCAGGGTTTAATTTGGGATTGGGCAAGGATTTACAGGAGGAGGAAGAGTTCGTAGAGAATATGGTGGGAGAGGAACATTTTGGTATACAATATTCTTTCAGTAAAACTAGGGGGAAGTTGAAAATTTGGGCATACAGTTTGTTTATGGCAAAAATGTGGAAGTGTCGGTATTTAATGTGTAAGCCGACTTCGAAAAAATAAAGATTAAATTTTTTGACGTTTAATGTAAAATGTCGGTATTTGTTTAACTACACCGACTTGAACATAAACGTCAAAAAATAAACATTTGTAATTCTTGACGTTTAAGAGCAAATATTGGTATTTTGCAACGTTTATTGTAGTACGTCGGTGTATCATGCGTAAGCCGACGTTTCAATAAACGTCGAAAGAAAAAATGTCGGGAAAGCCCCATTTTCTTGTAGTAGATGTTTATGTGATTCAAAAAAAATTATTATCTAACTATTATCCATATTTCAAGAGTCTTGAATACGCCTTGGATAATAGGTCCTCTAAAATATTTTCCCCAACGAAATCATTCCCGTTTTTGACTCTTTCCAAACTCGATTTGACGAAAACAAGTCTCGTCCCTATTACCTCTGAATTATTTTTCGATAATTATTTCCAAGTGAAATGATTATGTTTTGCCATGTCCATATAACTTCTGAGCAAAGCATTCATCAAGGATAATCACGTCCATATTACCTCTGAAATATCCACTCCCTCCTAAAGTTATATATCTTTCCATGTCAATATCACCTCTGGTCAGATATAGAACATCTTCTGCTATTACGTCCATATTACCTCTATTAGCAACTTTGTTCAACCTATTATCTATATTCAAAAAAAATATTGAATATAAAATGGATAATAGGTCCACATCAAACTCCCCAGCGGAATACCCACCAGAAATATCCTTACTACGTCCACATTACCTCTAGTTCTGATATTTCACAAAACCACATTCATTTTGAAAATATCTTTTTCTCTATTTTGAACGTCTATCAAGAGACGGAAGAAAAGGTGTATAAGAGCCATGATGGCTGAAGATAAAAAAACCACAGTTATAAACAAAAAGTCTAAGGGATACATAGTCGATTGATATTGTCCCTTAGAGCTGCGATTTCGGCTTCAGACTTCGTGTTAGCTCGGCGTCGCGCCTCTTCTTGACGAGCGGCTTCATCCTCGAAAATGATTAGACTCAGATGCTCTCCCTCCAACTTTGCCACCTATTTTTCTAAATAGGCAGAAGTAGTAGCGGTCATGGCAGCCTGAGCCAAATAATCTTGCTGCTCAGATGTTGCCGTCCTCAAGTTGGCTTCCAGTTGAGCAATCTCGCTCTTGTTCTGTGTAATGTGATTATACATCTCAGTAATTTGTACAGCTAGCTTATTCTTCGAGGCAGTACGTGCCTCGCTTGCAGCATTTAACTGACCATACTGATCAATCAACTCGCTGATTTCCTGAACAAGGGTATCCTTTCTTGCCTGGAAAGTAACATTCTCCTCCGCGAGAGCCGTGATCAAAGCCTCGTCTTTTGTATAGAACAGCGACGTCGGGCTCAGCTTTTTGGTATCCCAAAACCTGGCCACCTGACCCTCTAGGTCATTCAGAACTTTCCTCATAGTACTAGCCCACTCTTCATAGCCGGCAATGCTTGCGAGGGTCGCCACTTGGCATTCGACAATAGCGTTCACAGGGCCAAATGCAGCATTCTAATTCAGGACTTCAGAAAGCTTTACTTTTAGTACAGAGTAGAAAGCTTTGACGAGTTCCTGGGCCATCTCGTCATCTTCCGTAGAGGTCGTCGGGGAGGAGGCTTGGAGAGTTTCTTCCGCTCCAGGAAGGGATACCTGACAAGAAGCCGAACCTGACAAAAAAATATATACATCAGTAACCAAAAAAAGGGGAAAATACAAAAGAGTTGTAATTTTGTACCTTCAGTTTGCTCGACACCAGCCTGGGCTACGCCATCAGTCTTGGCTTCAGAAAAATCAAGAGTAGGCCCAGACTGTTCAAGAAGAACATTATCAAGACCCTGTACGGCATAAGGCCTGAAATCTTCTACAATCCCAGCTGGAACGGGAGCAGATTCAGCAACAGCCCCCTCAGCAGGCTGTTCAATCTCTCCTTCTGTAGCCAATATCGGCTCACTAACAGCTCCCTCCACACCAGTAAATTTGGAGGAGCCAGGAACAACTTATGTCCCTTCTCCGATGCTTGGGACTATCTTCGCGAGGGGTTCCTTCCTCTTGTCTACAAGGGAACATACAGTCGTGGTCAGCCTCACGAGGAGCACGCAAAATTGAAGTCGAAAAATCTCATCCGAAGAGAGGTGCAAAAATAACTTACCCGTAGGAGGATGAGCCGATTGGACTTGATTCTCATCTAAGTCCCTCATCACGGCTCCAATCGCTGACATATCCCCCAAAGAAATGTCATAGGAGGGACTGATCTTTTGGTTGTCATCATGGTATGGTCCTTCGCCTGATCATTCCGTCGCTCAACTCTTACAACTGAAGAAGACCCGCCCTCATCCATCGGTCGAGGACGGGAAGGGGACACCGTTATCGCGTCCACCTCCTTAAATGAGGAGGCACCCACCTCAGCTACAACTTCAGGGTCCTGTACGAAGGACAAATGCAAGGGTAAGAAAGCCTCTAAAAGTTTGACCAAAACAGCTATGGAGTCTAGGAAGGGATCTACCTCCCGAATGGTAACGGTCTGCAACGTCGTCTGCCGAGAAGACCGTCTGGGAGGAGGCGAGCCGGCACCCACGTCTGCGATCTTCTTCCTCCCCCGGAAAACAACTACCTTCTTCCTTTTAGGCTGTGGAACTAGTTCGGTGGAAGCTTTCCTCCTATGAGAAATATCGGGAAGAGGTTCTACAGTATCCTCTCTCCCAGGCGCTGGAACAATAGGCTCCTCAACAACAACTCTCTATTGCGATGCTGCAGCCGGTTCAACTGTGGGCGCGGCAATTTCCTTTCTGCTACTCCCCATTGCACGCACTCGTCCTATACCAGCAAGGGTAGGGACAAGCCTAGTCCCCGATATAAAACTATGCTCACGGTCATACCGAGAAGGAAGGGTATTGACCTGAATATAGAACTTAGCAGCAGTAAAGAGCATGTGCGTGTCGGGTTTATCTTTGGGCAATGTAAAAACTGCCCCTGTATATCCAGCATTTTAGTAGCCCCATGCACGCACCCCGTCGATCAGACTCTCTATCGACTGGAGATGAGGACTGGGATTGCCCAAGAAACTGACTGTAGCCGAATTGTCGTACAAAGCAGCTCAGCAAATAAGGTTCCAGGAAAGTATGGTTCCTGTTCTTGAAGACCAGATGGGAAGGCCTAATAGATTGGAGCCAGCAAAATGCCCCAATAGGAAGGCTAGTAGTGAGTGCTCCCTCATCTATAAGGGTGTCTCCAACACCATCACTACCAGACGGAGGCGATACTCTGAAGAATTCATAGTTCTGTAAAAAACTCAAAGCCCTCCTGCAAACAGACACCACTGTAACAGTCCAATCTGTGTCTCTGAACCTCCGAAGGAAGGCATCTCCCGCCAAAGAGTCTGTCATCAGCCCGATGTACATCAATTTAGGAAAATGTAGCACCAGCCACCCCATCAGATAGTGGAAGGGTAACTCAGTCCTAGCAAAGTCCTTCCTGCCTTCGGGTGTTATCGCGTTCACAACAAAATATCGCAAACCCCGTTGGATGGCACAGACCATCGCTGGAAGCAGAGCAAGTTGGTGTTCAAATGCCAGCTATACAGCCGGGAGTATCATACCCCGGCTTATTCTCTCAATAGACCCTGAACCACCAGGGACTACGCAGTAACGAAGCCATATCATCATGAATACGGCTAGCACCACATTTTTTGATATCTTGAACTCGACTTGCCTGAACAAATGATAAATTGGGGAGTTTCTCTTAGTATCATCACTATCTTCAGCATCCACAGCTCTGTGGTATGCCATCAATTGCTCTATCTCTGAGCTCGTCAAGGGCTTACGAGATGAGACGGAGACTGGGCCGTTCCCCTTTTTTTGTTGAAAACATAGTTAGTCCAGGCCCTCGTATGTGGAAGGGACCCCTCAGTCTTACCCTTCTTCATAATCTGGTGACAAATGAAAAAGTGACAAAGTAACTCTTTGTACACACTCATCATCTCAGAGTTCTTCTTCTCCAAATCCAGGAGCTCCGCATCACTGGGGACGTATTCTGCGTATGGCTCCATCCCCCAGGGAAGTTTGTGTTGGCCTATTGGTCATGGTCAAACCTAATTTTAATAATTGATCAAACTCTGTCTCGATATAAATGTAAGTCAATTTAGATGTTTACCTACGATGTTTTGGACACTACTCAACAATGGATATCTACGATGTTCAAGACTGAAGCCGTTTGCCATTCCAAATCTATTTCTGTCAAAGCAATGTTAATTTTCATTTTATTGAGTCTATAAATACATTGTACACCAAGTCGTACTGGCAAATATGCTGTTCGGAATCGTTTTTCAAAACTGACCTATCTCTTTAAAAATGACCTATGTTTTTGAAAAACATCCTTTTTACAAAAAGCTTCTGAAGGACTTTTCAAAAAGCCAAAATTGATTTTTTCTCAAAAATGAACTGGCAGAACCCTAGCAGAACTCGGCCCGAGTTCAGCCAGAATTTGGCCAGAGTTCGGCCAAGTAGAACGTCAGTGAACGTTTGATTTTGAACTTGGTCATCCTTCAGTCGCGGTTTGTTACAAAGAGTTCTGTCCGAATTCTGCCCGAATTCTGTCAGAGTTCTGTCTTTAGAAAAACTATAAATAGAGAAGCATTTCGAACATTTCAAATCACCAATTCACTTTCAATCTCTTTTTTTCTTAAGCTTACATTCTTCCAAAGAGTTCTAAAAATCTTTCATTTTCAAATCCCAAGCCAGTTACAATCTTCTAGTCGATTTGTCAGTGCGGTACAGTCTAGAAGTTTCAAGAGCGATTGTAATCAGAGGCTTGATAGAAGATTCAACTCTTCATAATTGAAGTTGGTCGAGTTCTTTGTATCAAAGCTCGCATCTGTAGAAGTTGCAAGGACTTCGTTTGAAAATTTGCAGGATTTTCTTATAGTGGATTCAACTGGAAGATAGAGTTCTTCCGAATGGACTAGTCCTCACAAGAGGGAAACCAGTATAAATCTCGGTGTTTGCGTTTGCCTTCTGATCACTTTTAATTTCTGTCATTTACTTTGTGATTATTTTTATATCTGTGATCTAACTGCTAACAAGATTTTTAATTAGCAATATTCTGCTGCCTACTCTATTCACCCCCCTCTAGAGTATTTTGCTTTACGATTTCATTCCTACAATTGGTATCAGAGCGGGTTATACAGATAAAGCAAGGTAAAATTGCAGCTATATTTAATTGTTATATAGATCACAACATTACACATGAGAACTGTAAAATTCACAAGTGGAGGCCAACCACAAACAGACCTCCATTGTTTAACGGCACAAACTATACTTATTGGAAAACACATGAGTTTCTTTCTGAAATCTCTTGATTTTGACTTATGGTCTGTAGTTATTGATGGCTATAAAAAGCCACCTCGTATTAATGTTGATGGTGTTTTAGTTGAAAAATCCCATGACAAATATACAGAGAAAGAAATGAAAAAGGCCAGTCTTGATGCACGTGCTATTAACGCTTTATTTTGTGCTTTAGATAGAACTAAATTCAACAGGGTGTCTACTTGCACAACATCAAACGAAGTGTGAAAACTTCTCGAAGTAACCCATGAAGGAACAACACAAGTCAAGGAGTCAAAGATCAGCAGACTTACTCAGGATTACGAGGCATTCAAAATGAAGCCAAGTGAATCAGTCACTCAGATATTTACAAGATTCTTGGATATTGTAAATCCTCTGTCTTCACTAGGCAAGGATTACAGTAACCATGAGAAGATTCGCAAACTTCTACGAACCCTTACAAAGAACTGAATTTCAAAGGCTACAGCAATCATTGAAGGGAACGACCTCTCAACAATGTCTCTAGAAACACTCATGGGTAAGCTACTCACTCACGAGTTAGAACTTCAAGACTTTGAAGATGCTACACCAAAGGAGAAGTCAGAGAAGACGATCACTCTCAAGGCTCAACATAGAAGAACCATCGAAGATGATTCTGACAATAGCGACTCCGACTCTGAAGATCAAGCTCTTCTGGTAAGAAAATTCAAGAAGTTCATAAGATTTAACAGGAGAACAAAGGACAGCAAAGACAATAACAACAACAATGAGGAAGATCCTATTTTCTACGGACGTAAGAAGAAAGGACACATGAAGAAAGATTGTCCCTCAGCATCATCATCAAAGAAAAGCAGCAAATATGACAAAGGCTACCTGAAGAAATCTACATCAAGGAAGTATGCCAACAAAGCATATGGCATAAAAGTAAAACCAGCGACTCAGTAGATGAACAATCAGATGGCATTACAAATGTATGCTTGATGGCTTGTGATCAGGTAATTACTAATCCTCTATTTGATCCTTATGATGATTTCACCTTTGATCAACTAGGAGAGGCTTTCAGTGAACTGTTAGATGATTACATGTAACTGCGTAGCAAATATGAAACCTCTAAGAAGATACTCAAAGAGTACAAAGGTGAAATAGGAAGTCTTACCGACCTACTAGATCATGTTAGAGATAATGGCTCTTCAAATGAGTCTGGTGAGCTTTCTTTTATTGAATTGTTGTTACACGAGACTGTTAAGCTATCCGAAGAAAAAGACCAAACTATTATCCAGTTAAAGGAAGACCTATCTAAGGAGAGAAAGATTCTTCAGTGTGCACATGTCAGATTAGAATAACTTACATCTGACTATACTAGATTGTATGATACTTCCAAAAAGTTGGAAATTAGTTTAGGAAAACGGCCTGAAGTTGCTGCTTCCTATTCTAACACGTGTCAATTACCGAATCATCGGAACACGCCCAACACTGTCAGACCAAACCATACTAAGACTATGCCTAAGAAGCCTAATAGGCATGCATTCTTTTATACTAGAAAGCCAAAACCTACCAATCATGCACCTCACACTACTTTCAACACTCAATATGCTAAATGTCATTATTGTGGCCTTATTGGTCATATATCTTCAGCATCTAGAATCAAAAAGTTAGTAGATTTAAATGTTTATGCATGGATACCGAAAACTAACCAGTCAGGACCCTACAAGAAATGGGTACCAAAAGTTTCATCTGTAAATTGTTTTGTAGGTGGGATACCCTTCACATGCTAGGAGCAAATGGATCCTCGACAGCGGTTGCTCACGACACATGACCGGTGACGCTTCATTATTCGTAACACTGTCGAAGAGGAATAAAGAAGGATACGTCTCCTTCAGTAATAATCTAAGAGGGTACATAATCGGTATCGGTGACATTGGTAAGGCTCCCTATCTAGTGATTAAAGATGTTTGTCTTATTACCGAGTTAAAACATAATCTGCTCAGCATAAGCCATTTAGCTGATCACGGTTATGGTATTAACTTCATAAAAGATAAATGTACTATAATTGATAGTTCAACTGGTAGTACTATATTTGAAGGTATTAGGGAAGACAATATATATTTATTCTATTTGTTGGAAGATGCTAACACAGCAGGTAGATGTTTGATGGCCAAAAGCGTTAAGAGTCAACTATGGCATATGAGACTCGGTCATGCAAACATAGATACAATTTCAAGATTATCTACGAAGAAGTTGGTACGCAGCTTACCGGATGTTTCTTTCAAGAAGGATACGGTATGTAGTGAATATGAAAAGAACAAAGCTACCAAATCTGCATTCAAGTCCAAGAATGTTGTAAGTACCACTAGACCTTTACAATTGTTGCATATAGACTTATTTAGACCCAGCAGAATTGCTAGTCTAGGTGGTAAGTTATATGTATTTGTTATTATAGATGATTTATCTAGATATATATGGGTTTTTTTTGCACGCAAGAATGATGCATTATCAGAATTCGTCACCTTTTGCAAGAAAGTACCGAATGAAAAAGGGTTCATGATTACTCGTATTCGTAGTGATCATGGCGACGAATTTGAGAATACAGAATTCAAGCAATTTTGTGACACACACGGTTATCTGTATGAATTCTCTTGCCCTAGGACTCCGTAACAAAATAGAGTTGTGGAACGTAAGAACAGAACTCTATCTGAATTGGCTAGAGTTATGTTAAACCAGTTTAGTCTACCTAGATACTTATGGGCTGAAGCTGTAAATACAGCATGCTATATTCTCAATAGGGTTCTAATTCGACATATATCGAAGAAGACTCCCTAAGAATTATGGTTTGATAGAACACCAAATGTTTTTTATTTCAAAATCTTTGGTTGTAAATGTTTTATTCTTAATACTAAAGATAATTTGAGTAAATTTGATGAAAAGACCGATGAAGGTATATTTTTAGGTTATGCAGCAAAGAGCAAAGGATACAGAGTCTTCAACAGAAGAACCATGATCATCGAAGAATCTATCAACGTCAAGTTTGATGAACTAAATCAACACTTAGACGATGATGACAATGAAGACATAATCACACCAAGTACAGCTACTGCAAAACTTTCACACAGAGATACAGAACCATCACATCAGGCATCAGATGAACCTCCAAGCAAAGAAGCCAGAACTAGCAATCCTGAGACTACACCAAAAGAGATGAGATTCTTGGCTAATCATCCAAAGGACTTGGTAATTGGTGAGATTACCAAGGGTGTAAGTACTCGTTCCTCTAATAAAGATATAGCTTCTTGTGTTGCTTTTGTCTCGCAGTTTGAACCCAAAAATATTGATGAAGCATGTAGTGATAATTTTTGGTTAGATTCTATGCAAGAGGAATTAAACCAATTCGAACGGAATCAAGTTTGGGAACTTGTTCCCAAGCCCATTGATCATCCGGTCATTGGTACCCGATGGGTATTCCAAAATAAACTGAACAAGAATGGTTTAGTGACTCGTAATAAGGCTCGACTCATAGCTCAAGGATATAATCAAGAAGAGGGTATCGACTACGATGAGACTTATGCCCCAGTTGCGAGATTAGAATCTATTCGCATGTTATGTACATTTGCATGTTTTTATAATTTTAAGTTATTTCAAATGGATGTCAAAAGCGCATTTTTAAATAGTTTTATAAAAAAAGAGGTTTATGTAGCTCAACTACCCAGTTTTACTGATTTCAAATTTCCTGAATACTTTTTCAAGTTGAAGAAAGCTTTATACGGTTTGAAACAAGCCCCTCGTGCTTGGTACGATCGTCTAAGCTCTTTTCTACTTGATAACAATTTTTTAAAGGGAAAGGTTGACACTACTTTGTTTATAAAATCATTGAATAACAATATTCTTTTGATTCAGGTCTATGTAGATGATATTATCTTTGGATCTACTGATGAATCTCTTTGTCAAGAATTTTCAAAGTGTATTCAGAATGAGTTTGAGATGAGCATGATGGGAGAGCTAAAATTCTTTTTCGGACTGCAAATCAAACAAACCAACATTGGGACGTTCATAAATCAAGGAAAATACACAAAGGATCTATTAAAGAAGTTAGACATGGAAGCAACAAAGCCACTTAGCACTCCAATGGCGACTTCAACCAAGCTTGATATTGATGAACAAGATAAACCTGTCGACATACGTAAGTATCGAGGTATGATCGGTAGCTTACTGTATTTAACTACAAGTCGACCAGACATTATGTTTAGTGTTTGTTATGTGCACGTTTTCAAGCTAATCCTAAGGAATCACATTTGTGCGCAGTTAAGCGTATCTTCCGATACCTTAAAGGCACTTCTTCTGTCGGTTTATGGTATCCCAAAACCACGTCGTTTGACCTAACCAGTTATTCTGATGCTGATTTTGCCGGATGTAAAGTAGATAGAAAAATCACTAGGGCACATGTCATTTCCTAGGAAAAGCTCTAGTCTCTTGGTTTAGTAAAAAGCAAAATTCTGTTGCATTATCAACAACTGAGGCTGAGTATATCGCCGCAGGACGTTGTTGTGCATAAATTTTGTGGATGAAACAAACTTTAGAAGACTATGGATTTTATTTTACAAACATACCCATTTTCTGTGACAATACTAGCTCTATTAATTTGACTAAGAATCCAGTATGTCACTCTCGTACTAAACATATCGAGATTCGACATCACTTTCTTAGAGATTATCAAAAAAATGGAGATATAGACCTTGTATACATAGACACTCAGAATCAATTAGCTGACATACTCACAAAACCTTTAGCGGAAGATCGTTTCAATTATTTACGTCGAGAATTAGGCATTTTTGATGTCAATAATATTAATTAATTTTATTTTACTAATTAATTTATTCGATACTCATAAACTGTTTTCGAGACAAGCCTAAAAAGAGTCTGTCTGTCACCACGACTACGGTCGAAGCAAAGCAGTACTTAAAAGTTCCCCGGTGAACCTCCGTTAGCTGGGACAGTACTCCTACAGCTAATCTAAAACAGATACTGAGTAAAGAATATTAATTTATAAAATAATATTAATTATATTATTTTGAAATTTAAAATTACTAAACTCTGAATTAAACATTTGAAATGAATTAATGAAAAAGATGTGGCCCTATTTCTATTATTTTTTGATATATATATAGCCAGGCAATCCTTGACGAATTCGGCCCGAGTTCGCTCCGAATTCGGCCAGAGTTCGGCTGGGTATATATATGTACCAGCCAAAACTCGAGGCCCCCATCTTCTTCATTCTTCCAAACATCTTCAAACAGCAGCAGCCGTGCCTCCAAACCCTAGCTTTTCTCCACCCATGTTCTTCCAATACGTGTGGAGATTTTCGTTGAAACTTTGGATTCGTGCAGAAAATCTCGTCCTCAACAGTATATCCAATTCTTGGAAGGTATAATTTATTATCTCCTCCACTTTTCAATACTTAAGGTTTCTAGAAATTTTGGGGAAGAATGCCTAAGTTCAATCCCTTCAAGAGGAAGAAGACCAATGCCAGTGAAGAGGCATCGTCTTTGGATCCGCATACAGATTGCCTCTTTTCTCCGATCCAATCGGACGACAGTGTATCGGACGAGTTTTACTTTAAAACTTCCGATCAAGCTTTATTGTGGTATGCCGATTTCATTATGCATACTATTTGAACCGGTTCACCGATTAAATGGAATGTCTTTTCGGATCACCGCCCTTACTTAGAGGCATTAGAGTTACAACACTTTGTTACCTTACAATTCCCTATTGCTACAAATGCCATTCGATTATTCTATTGTAATTTTGTGTTAGACACTTTCACCGTGAGAACACGTGTCGGAGGGATCGATATCGAATTCACTGATGAAACATTAGAAAAAATCCTTGGTATTCTAAACGAAGGTGCCCCGCTCGATGACATCATTGATTTTGATTTTCCCGATGGTATGACTTTTGTTAGTTTCGAGAATGAGCTTTGTGCGCCCGCACATGCTCGTCCTGGAAAGTTTAAGGCTAATAACTTAAACTTGTTTAACTACGAATTACATCGCATCATCTATTCCACTTTACATCCAAAATCTACTTCCAAAGATGATGTCACTACACTTGAGCTCTCTGCTCTTTATCATATTCTTAAGGAGATTCCTTTTTCTGTTCCTAAGACTATCATTCAGATGATGGGAAGATGTCGCGGAAAAGACCGCAACCTATCTTATGCGATGATCATCCCTCGCATCTTTCAGAGATTTGACATTGACCTATCTACTTGTGTTGTTGACCCTGAACCCAAGTTCCTCAAACTCTCTCGTCGTAGCATTGCCACTGTTCCTCCACCTGCTGTACCTGCTCCTCCTACACCTACTCCCACAGCACTTGGACCTCCTTATTCCTACCCTATGACATTTGAGGGTATTCATCAGCACCTTTCAGATCTGCAGTCATTCTATGTTGACACTTCCAGGGAATGTGAGTTCCGTGACGTGACTCGGTTTCAGGCTATTGCCAACTCCTTCGTCGATCTGAGATTTACGCAGACGGGTCACTCTGCTAGCTCTCTACCTCGCGACCATTCTGTTTTTGGATACCGTATTGATGATGAGGCGATCCACTCTCTGTTTCAGCCAGGGAACGCCTACGATTGGTATCGTTCTATTGGTGCCACTCCTCACGACTATGTGGGTGAGTTTTACGCTGGTGCTCCTCATACTTCTAAAGCTGGTCCTTCTGGACATGCTGGTGCTGCAGCAGTTGACGATGATGATGAGGATGATGACTTTTGAGTTGTTATTACTTTTGAGACTGATACTTTTTCTTGTGTTTACTTGGAAATGCTCCGACATTCTAAGATTTTATCAGTACTCTTATTTTAGTTATTATCAGCACTCTTTTACTTATTATGTGACTTCTCATAGACATGGTTTTTATTATGCCTCAGTTTGGCATTTTAGTTTATCATTCATCACTTTATTTGTTTCAGTTTTATTCTAGCATTATCTCTCTTTCTGCTTCATATTAAAACTGCCTGTGACAAATAACATGCCTGTGTTGTGTATATAATATCTTTTTCACTGTTTCTACCATGCCCGTGATGAATATTTTACATCTTTTTTTTGTTTCTTCACTGTGTGTTACTTATGCATTTATTGCGGGAAAGCTTTCTCTTTTGTAATTATTTTGCTAAGTGACAACGTGGGAGAAATAGATCTAACATCTTAATGCAGGTTAAGAACAATTTTTTGTATACATTTTTGAATTGATCCAAACTTAGATGTTATATCGGCAAGGTTTGTCAATTATCAAATGGGGAAGATTGTTGGCCCATTGGTCATGGTCAAACCTGATTTTAATAATTGATCAAACTCTGTCTCGATATAAATACAAGTCAATTCAGATGTTTACCTACGACGTTTTGGACACTGCTCAACAATGGATATCTACGATGTTCAAGACTGAAGACGTTTGCCATTCCAAATGTATTTCTATCAAAGCAATATAATTTATCATTTTATTGAGTCTAGGAATACTTTGTACACAAAGTCGTACTGGCAAATAGGCTGTCCGGAGTCGTTTTTCAAAAATGATCTCTCTCTTTAATAATGACCTATATTTTTTAAAAACATCATTTTTACAAAAAGCTTCCGAAGGACTTATCAAAAAGCCAAAATTGATTTCTTCTAAAAAATGAACTGGCAGAAACCTAGCAGAACTCGGCTCGAGTTCGGCCAGAGTTCGGCCAAGTAGAACGTTAGTGAACGTTTGATTTTGAACTTGGTCATCCTTCAGTTGCGGTTTGTTACAAAGAGTTCTGTCCGAATTCTGTCAGACTTCTATCTTTGGAAAAACTATAAATAGAGAAGCATTTCGATCATTTCAAATCACCAATTCACTTTCAATCTCTTATCTTCTTAAGCTTACATTCTTCCAAAGAGTTCTAAAAAGCTTTCATTTTCAAATCCCAAGCCAGTTACAATCCTCTAGTCGATTTGCCAGTGCAGTGCGGTCTAGAAGTTTTAAGAGCGATTGTAATCAGAGGCTTGGTAGAAGATTCAACTCTTCACAATTGAAGTTGGTCGAGTTTTTTGTATCAAAGTTCGCATCTGTAGAAGTTGCAAGGACTTCGTATGAAAACTTACAGAATTTTCCAATAGTGGATTCAACTGGAAGCTAGAGTTCTTCCGACTGGACTAGTCCTCACAAGAGGAAAATCAGTATAAATCTCGGTGTTTGTGTTTGTCTTCTGATCACTTTTAATTTTTGTCATTTACTTTGTGATTATTTTTATATCTGTGATCAAACTGCTAACAAGATTTTTAATTAGCAATATTTCGCTGCCTACTCTATTCACCCCCCTTAGAGTATTCTGCTTTACGATTTCGTTCCTACAGTTTGGATATCGCATGCATCTCGTGAAGAGCCAAACCCATCTCCCCATCCGGAGTGAAGAAGGTGCATGTATGATGGTTGTACAACTCTTCCAAGGAGACAAACATCGTCCAGTTAACCTTAATACCATATTGGGTGGCCCTGATGGCATAAAAAAGACCGAAAGCTTTTAGGGTGGCCTCGTAAGTCGAGAGTACCCATCCAGTAAGGTTACTCTAAAATAGAATAGAATGTCTCTAGCCTTCCATCTGCATCTTCCCTCCCGGATATAACTCCTTCTTCGAGAACATCAAGTTGGAGAGAGTCTCAGCTGCATAGGGATGAAGATCAGTCGGGATATCGTTCAGTATAACACCAGGTTGTAGCCCCCTCATAGAGTACGACGTGGAACCCTTGACACACTTGAATGTGTCTTTCTTTCGGTCACCAGAGTTGAACTGGATCCAGCCAAAAACAACCCCATGCAGTTCATGGGTCAGATCCTATTTCATCTGCCTCTGCACAGCCAGATCAGCAAACGCTGACAGAGGGTATTGGCGCTTCATCGATGGCAACCCTGTTCTTCGGTCATTTAACTTAACTACCAAAGGGTCTTCCAAACATATCTTCATGTCATTCTCGAATCCTACGCTATTACCGAACAGAAAGTACGACTTCTTCCAATAGTGTGTCCCTCCAAGCAATAACTTCACATCATTAATCATCAGCCTCAAGAAGGTCTTAACCTGTTCAAGTATGGCGAGTGTCTATTTCGTAGGCTGGTTTTGACTGATCGTGGCTTGAACCTTGCTGATCATATTTGTTATGAGACTGGTACCGAGGACTTGATAAGTAGAGCCGAAGGGATTTCCTCAAGCTCCGGGACAAACATGTTTACTGCAATGACAGAAGAGAAAGTCAGACTCAGAATCCGCAGGAAAAACTAAGTGCTGAAGAACTTTTATGCGACCAAAGGGCTATGCGCCCAAAGGGTCATGCGCCCAAAACAAACATGTGGGCACATAACGTACAGCAGTTATGTGGACACATAACATGCAACAGCATGTGGGTGCATAACATGGCAACATGAGGGTGCATAGCACACCACAGTGTTGGCACATGACTTCTGGGGACACATAAGAATGCTCACATAAGTATGTTGCCTTAGGCGCATGCGCCCAGGAAGAAGAAAAGTCTGAGCGTCGCAAATTAACGCTCGAGACTTTGTTTTTTTAGGCGTGCCCTCACCGAGAATCGGGTCCTGGACTGGCGAGGATGCTGCCGCAGGAGGAGAGCCACTCGGTGCAGCCCCCTTGCTTTTTGTACCTCTTGGCGACCTTGGGAGACATGGTTCGTAAAGAAAATAGATGAAGAGTCTTTTTGAAAGTTCTAAGAGAAATGAGAATAATGAACTTTCTCTCTATTTCGAAGCCTATTTATAGGCATGGGCCACTTCCTATGCGCCCACTATTTCCTATGTGCCTATGCGCCCATTGTGCACTATGCGCCCACCATGGCTTATGCGCCCACGTGAAGATCCAGTCTCTTGCACACTATGCGACTGCCACTTGCTGACATGGACAACGTATGAAGGATGGACCTCTTCAAATTCTACCCCGATGAATTTGTCAGTTCAGATTTTCGAGGAAGATCTCAACAACCGTCTCTCTAACAGACTGGCCAAACTCTATGCGCCCAAAGAGAAAGTCGTGTTATATGCACACCGCATCACGAGTAAACGGTCCATGCTTCTTTCAAAGTATTTCGAACTCGTTCAAGTATCGAAAACTTTGAAGGGGATCTTGTAGAAGCATAAAAATTTTAGCAAAGAAGGCTTATGCGCCCAAGCCAATGAGGATATATGTGCCAAAGTAAACTCATATGCACCCAAGTCACCCTGTGAAACTCTATGCGACCAAGTCACCCTGTGAAGCTCTATGCGCCCAAGTCACCCTGTGAAGTTCTATGCACCCAAAATAAGCTCTCCCAGAAGGAGGGCGCATAGCCCTATTTCAGGCTATACGCCCAAGCCAGAACATTCCCTGACTCGGTCAAAGCCACGATCAAAACGTGCACCGAAGCGTACGGCCACGTCAGCCTCCACGAGAGTCGTGCACCGAAGCATGCGGCTACGTCAGCACCACGATCAATCCACGACCACGCAGCCTGTATGCATCTACATCCTGTGCACCCAAAGTAGGACCATGCGCCCACATGAAAACTAGTATGTTTCCTCATGTGGGCGAATAACATCATTCCAGCTCAAAAACTACTATAAAAAGGGTCTCATCCCTCTTCAAAACACAAAACGGATAGCATGTTCAAGAGCCAAATTATTGCACTTCTTGCCAGTGAGCCGAGAGTTAGCAATTTTCTTAGGTTTTCTCCCACTTTTGTAATCGAAATGTAAACGGAGTAAAGGAGCAACTGCCGCTCGATCTCTATCGTCCCATTCTACAGAATTCTTTTTTGTACTCGGGGATCCTCAGCACATGATACTCGATTTGTGGTGCCTTGTGCCAATAAAGAAAAGATAACATTTCTTCATCTTTTCGTGTGTGTCCATACCTAGCTAAATTGGCACAACCGGATTTCCTATAAGTCATAATATTAATAGATAACTAATTTATTATTTATTAGGGTCAACTCGTAACTTGGCCTGGCTTTCTTAGTCGGGACATACTTATGGCTCGGCCTTTCCTATCATGGCTAAAACTCTAGTCAAGGCACACCAATGCACTATTCGTGCCACAATTTCTAGGCGTCTGGTACTTCAAAACTTAACCGTGGCTAAAGTCATCTACCGTAATAATTATCTAATTAATTATTTATAAAATCCTAAAAATCGTAATTCAAATAAAATAAAATAAAAATATATTAAAATTTTGGGAAGGAGATTACAAATCTATCCACCTTAGAAATAAATTCGACCTCGAATTTAAGGACTACTAGGATAGGCAGACTTGGTAGAATGGTGAAACGTGGTAGAAATTTATGATTAAAGATATTGATCGAATAAATAAATAAAATAGGAAAAAAGTGTTTAAAATTCTAAAAGCCCTAAAATGTTCTTAACTTTAATTTTGAATCAAGTTTGATAAGAAAAATAATCATAAACAAGGTATCGACAAAATCTGCCTTCAACCCCGACAAATAAAATACGTGAATGAATAAATAAATAAATATTTCTGAAACTCCGAGAAAGGAAATCTAGGGATTTGACCCAATCATGCCCTAAAATATTGTCTATAATAATACCTATTAATTTAAATAATCCTTGTAATAAAATCAATTGTCAAAATATTGTTAAGAATAATTCAGATATTTATAGCTGTATATTTATTTTTTTCACAAATACAATATCTTCAAAAATAATATAGTAATAATTTGAATTACAACTCTTGATAAAATAGTAATTCCAATAATCCTAGAATAAAATCTCTTCTAAAGTTTTACAAGTCTCTCTTCACTTTTTTAATTCAAAATATCTAAAATAGAAATATAATAAAATTATTTCCCGATTTAGAAAATAATTAAAATAAAATAAAGTAAATGGATAATGTAAAAAAACGGAAAGTGGGCTTACGACCTACCCACTTCAGAATGATTTGTCCTCGAATTTAAGGACTAGGATGATCAAATCTTTCTAAGATAAAAATAAATATTGGATTTAACAAATCAAAATCAATTCATAATGATTTTAAAAATAATTCAAGGTTATATTAAAATATTAAAAAATGCATTTGATCGAATCTAAATATAATACAATAATAATTTAAATAAATAATATGTTAATCAAATGACTTGGAAAATATTGTATATATTATCTAAACAGTACATATCTTTGTTTGTCCAAGACTGAATCAAACTAGTTATAATATAACAAAATAAATTTAATTGATAATTAATATTAGCAAATAATTTAAACGATATTTTATAAATTATAAATCCAAAATAGTTTGACAAAAATTCTGTTGTCATCCAAATATATTCTATAGTGGTTACAAATAAAATCTATTTTCTAACTAAAATTTAATAAAATAAGATAAAATAAAAATTTTGAAAGTAGGGATGTGAGTTTACAATTCTACTCACCTTAGAATATTTCGTCTTCAAAATTTCAAAGAGCACGATTTGGCACGACTATAAAAATAATCAAGAAACCAAATTTTTAATTGATATGAATAAAACAACGAATGGTATAATCAAGGGAGTGATATGATTCATGATCTAATTAGTCGCGCGTAAAAATGATAAAGATAATAAACAAAAGGAGAGTGTGATTTGGTACGACCAATATTCGATCAAATGGTCTAGTTGACAAGCAAATATTTTTAAGAACGATTAAGACTGAAATGGTTGGGCACGACCAATCTATGGTCAGCATGGTTGAGTCATTACCAGCTTTTTAAGGAATGACCAAAGTTCTCGATGAAATCTAAACAGGATTTTAGTCGCATTTAAGATGCAGTCACGATCAAGGCTAATCTTGCAAGTCATCCAAGCAGTATGAAAATAGGAAGTTGGCACGAGCATAATCATGATCAAAATAGTCATGACCGTAGTTGAAATGAAAGTATAACCTTAGCTATGATTTAGTTGAAATTATAGACACGGTTATGATTTAGTCTCGATAAAAATGGTGTAAGATCGATCAAAATTGAAATCATCTTGGTAAGAACAACTAGTTGAACAAAATTATTTTGACACGATCATGGAATTGAATTCTAGGATGACAGGCAAATTGGCATGATCGAAATAGAATCGAATAGTTTGGTCGTGATCAAAAAGTATTTAAGGATGATCTAATCGAAATCGTTATAACATGAACGATTGTGTTGGCATGATCATATAATCAAACCTAGGAAAGGATACGAATTGACTCGATCGAAATATAATAAAAGGAGTCTAGTCATGATCGAAATTGTTCAAGGATGATCAAATCCAAAAATGCTTAAAATATTTAAACCACAATTATTTAGGCACGAGTTTAGAATCAAAATCTAGATAGGTTTAGGAATCCAGTCAAAATTATATTAAAAGATGACAATCTGAAAAGTAGAAGGATAAGAAAGGAAGGAAGAATTATCGGTTTATTGAGAAGATTGTGACTAGGAATAAGCACAAATCAGTTTGAAAACTTAATAGTTATATGCTAATATGATGTAGTCTCTATGGTATTCGAAACTCGTAAACATGATCGAAGTTATTTTACCGAGAATTTATGCCTCGCCAGTGTACAACTAGCTACATTAAACCCTTGGTTCCACAACTCAAGCTATGTTGCGGTAACGAATACCCTATTCAACTCTATCTAATCTTGACATGATAATTCAAGAATAAAATAAGACGACCAAGACATAATTTTAATAATGCTCGATCACCCACGCTTAATTAAAATTATTTCAACTTAGGGGTTATGCCACGCCAGTGCGCTGCTGGCTGCAGTGAACCCGTAGTCTCGATAATTCAAATAAGTGACGACAGTGCGCTGTTGTCCTATCATCGTAAGTCATCAAAATTATTCCAACTATATCTCCAAGAATATCAAAGGGGTTTAAAATATCATACAAGTTGATAAAGATAGAAATGTGTAAGTACCTGTTCTTCAAATATAAGGTCAGCTTCTTGAAAAGAAAAACAATTAATTAGGAAGGATAATGATCGAAGTCAAAATGAGTACAAATCTTATAATTCTTATTTCACAGATATTCAATATTCAACGATTGAGAGAAAACTTTTGAATCCAAAAAATTAACTCGAGGTTAATAGACAATTGAGTGAGAAGTTATTTTAAAATAATTTCTTAGGTCCAAGGAAAAGAATATAAGGGATACAAACGTATGATATGGCGATGTTTAGAAAAGGCTTAAGACAAAGTTGTACAAATGATCTTGATTAGAAAGAAAATGACCGAAGGTAAAAGAAATATAAACTTAAATTTATATTTCTCTAATATTCAGGATCGAAGGAAAATATGTATAAAGTACTATGTCTACCTATTATGAATATATTTATACACAAATATATATGTATAGCCTAAGTATATCCCAAAATACCATTCTAAGAGAAGGTTACCCTATTTCCAACTAAAATATAAATTTAAATAGCAATAATATATATATTATATTAATATATAATTTATTAAAATTATTCACTATACTAGAAATGGACTACCAATATATATACACATCTATATACCTACATGGACGACGTTGGTCGCACGACATGAGCACCAGGACTTGGGTTGGATTCGGGCTAGTTTGGAACAACCAGGTTTTCTAAAAGCTAGTAATCTTAATAATAAGTAATTAAATTATTCCTAGGTTTATGTCAAGATTTGGTCTGGTTTTCTTAGTTAGAGCACACATATGACTCGGCCTCCTCTACCATGGCTAGAACACTAGTTAAAGCACTCGACCACAATCTCAGTGCCAAAATTCTTGGTTATCTGGCAGTCCGAAACTTAACCGTGACTAAGGCCGTCTATACTAAATACTTATAAAATTCTAAAATCACATTTTAATTCAAACAAAAAACTAAAAGGATATTTTTCAAACTTTCGAAAAAATGTTATGAATCTACCCTCCTGAGGAATACCGTCGAATCAAGATACGATAGTGTATCCTTCTATGAAAGTCATCTAGTGAGACCTATGTAGCAACCTTTACTACCCAAATGTCAATTTAAATTAGGGACTCCTAGTCCTAACCATTCTCTTAAATCTGATTTACTCCTAGTTGTGAATGAGCATTTCCTAGTCGTAGGCTCGCAGTAGTACGACTAATATGGTACTACCACGAGTTCGCACAATTTACAAAAACTGACCTGCATGGGCCACCACAAAAACTTGTCACAACCCGTACCCGCTTTTTTGGATACGAGACTTGTCCAAGCCAGCCTATACCGCAGAGTCGACAGTAGAACACTGTCACGGCCAAGATTGCTCAAAAATCACAAAATATAACATTTATTGCTCATTCACATTATTAAATCAAATCTATAATTATTATAAGATGTACATTTAAAGAAAAGTACAATATTCTTATAAATAATGAAATTGATATCACATCTATCTAATTTTTAGGTTTTGGTCTGCAAATACACCTGTATCTCCCAATGCTAAGTGAAGACACAACTAACATAAAAAATATTGGTTTCCAGTCAGGAATGGAACGAGTACATTCTCACAACAGATTCAATAAATGACGAAATCCATAAATCTGTAATAATATTGAGATACATGATAAGTGGATAAATAGGGAATCATGGTATGAATCATGCAAGTAAAAGCTGGAAGACATGGTACACAAGACAAACAATGACAAGAAACTGTAATGTAGCAAGACTATATCTAACAAATGATTTGAAATACACTTTCGACATGTAAACGGCTAAGGGGTAAATTCGGCACCCCGTACGTGAATTGTACGACAGCTATCATACAAGAATAGACTTTTTGGGATATTTTTGGGTATGTTTACATGTCTACTAATGTACTCCCCCCCGGCTAGTACCCATGGATTCAAACAGGTCACGAACACGAAAATATATTGGTCACGAACAACATGCAAGAATCCATAACTACTATATCGTATGACAAGCGTGTCAAGAATCAACGTGATATCAATGTAAAACATTATTAAATACATGATTCATAGAGATAATCAAATATGTGAACTATCAGAGATGTACTCGCCTGAGGTCCTGTGCTGGTAAAACCGATAATACTATACCACTTAGTGAGCCACAACAGTCAACACATGCAAGAGCCTTCGGATGCTGAAATAAATATTACCAACATTTTTAGAATAGTCAAATTAGCTAAAATTGCCTATCCTTAAGTCCAATTCTGGATACAGGGGCAAAACGGTAATTTTGGATCAAAACGGTGTCCGCCGATGGACTCGTTTTGTACCGAAAAATGTGCCAAAGTTTATGGTCTCAAAGTCATCAAACTATATGTCAACAGGTCAGGTTTTTCAATACCAATCCAACCGTATGTCCAAAGTTGGATTCCGGCAGGTCGTGCATAAAATTACCCGTTGAGTCGGATCGTAGGGCCCACAAAATGGCGATCCGGTCAACTGTCTCAGAATTAGACCAAACTTGGCATATAGGACCAAAATAATGATACAATCCTGTTGGCGTAAGTTTCATCTTGATCTGACGAATGTGCACAAAGTAATTAGAAAATTTGCATAAAGACCGATACGGTAAATTTCGACGGATACGCATCAAATTCGTCGCGCACACGAAACCAATTTGAATTCCGTCAAAGTCTGCACGGCTACGAAGCCATTACACACCTTTCAATGCTTTTGATTTGCGACCACCTCGTCCGAATTGGCGGGACGCACGTCGTATCGGAGGTTTTCTAGAATTTTCCAAAACAGTTTTCTTAGGTTTTTTCCAATTTTTGAATCTAGTAATCTCGACATATAATAGATGAAATGGAAAAGTGTCAATGGCAATTTAGTTTCCTATATGTTGTCTATGAATGTGTTCAAATAGATTTCTGAAACTGTCGAAGGTTCGGCCACAAATCGCCTTCCAATATGGTGGGTTGGACTGGTTCCTGTCCTATTTTTGAACAGCTTTTCGATGAAGTTTTTATTAAATTTATGGCAGTATATTCGTTTATAACAAAATCTATTAACTGGGATACAAACTTGGTTATATTGGCTTCGTACCTGTAAAACCCATTCATGAAACGGATGATCGGCTAGACGGGAATCACTATACAAAATTGGCCTCGCGGATGCTTTTCGCTGCTGTGTTCTGTTGCGCTGCCCGTGCGGCCCGCATGCGCGTGGCCTCCTGTCACCGGCCGGCGGTGGCTACGGCGCCACACAGCCACCTGGACGGCGCACCGTGGTCTGGAAAGGATTTGCTTAGGGTTTGGTGTTAGCACCCTGAATTTCGGGTTGATTTTTTTTTATTTTATTTTATTTTCTGATTTATTGGTTTGATAAATAATTTATTCTGTTTAATTTTCCTTAAGTGTACTTTTTCATGCCATTGATATTTGGAGTATCAGGGATGTTCAACTCTGGAAATCTTCTTCACGGGTTTTGGAGTGGACACGATTACCTTCATGACGGTATATAGTGTCCCATCCAAACTTGTTCTCTTGTGCTCTTTCTGCTTCGCTGAACTTCGGGTCGGTTTAGACCATTTGATTGATATTTATTTTTCCCACTTTTTTTCCTTGATCATTTTCAGCGCGTTACCATGACATTAAATTGGAAGCGCCAGACCAGTCATTTCCTTGAAACCAACTCCTCATTGATGATCTACTCGAGACGCTCGTCACCCATGACCTTCGTTTCCCACTCATTCATGTCATTTTGGGCTCCATTTGATTCGCACAACTTTTCCGACGTGTGACCCGATTTTATTTCACGCCACGGCGTCACATTCATTTTCCAACTCGATTTGTGGGTCCCCTGTCGACCAAAACCTGTCAGCCCCAACTATGGACATGGCCCACTTTGAGCCTACTACCCGTCCGCCACTTGTGTCCCATTTATTGGAATCCCCATGTGCTACTTATTTACACATGATCATCGACACCTAATTTTAATTCTATTTTCGCACGATGTCCGATTTTGACCCAATCCGGCTCCACCGAGCCCAGTCCAGCTCCATGTTGCCCTCCATCGGGACACCGTCATTTTTTTCGTGTCCGAAATAATATTCAACACCTACCTTTCTATTTCGAAATTTGAGTGTAATTTCCAATTATTTAAAACCCTTGGAATGGCCAATTTCTCTACTTTTAACCTTAACCACTTGATTTCTCCAAATCAATCCTCACCATTAAATTTCCTCCCATAGCAGCCATTTAATTCCCCAACATCCTTGGCCATGTGGCCGGCCCTAAAATTGATGGGAGCAACTTTTGCATTCTCTCTCCTCCCTCTCAATTATTACTCTCCTTCTCTCTCTCATTTTTTTTCTTCATACAACAAAAACTCCAACTCCATCAACCCAACACATCACAGCATGCTCGAACCCCACCCTCCTCTGGCCATGGCCGGACCACCCCGACCTCCCCTGGCCGTCGGCCATGGAGCCACCACAGCAGCCATCTTCTCCTCCTCCTACTTCTCCTTCCTCTTCATTCTTCTTCTTAAACTTCTTCTCTTCTTCTTCATTGAAGAGTAACACCACCATCATCACCATCGACTCCATCACCACCTTACCTATCCACCCGACTCCACAGCAGCCCCACCGAACTCCGGCCATCCCCCGGCCATCGCCGTCGGCCCCGCAGTGACCTCCTCCTCCATTTACTACAGCCACCACCACCACCATAACTCCTCCTCATCCGCGCGCCGCCACCACCACTGTGCAGCGCCGCCGCGGCCATCACGACCACTCCGCCACCCTCGCAGCCTCGTCCCCTCGCCTCCGTGCCCCGCCGTCGCCGGCCTAGTCGCGCCGCCGCGCGAACAGTACAGCATGCAGCTCCGGCAGCAGCGCGCACAGCCCCCTTGCGCGCGCGTGCGCGAGCTCCGGCGAGTCGCCGCCGGCCACGCCGCCGTGGCCGTGGCCTCCCCCGCGGTGGGCGATCACCGTCGACCCCCCTGGGGTCTGTCCTCTCCTCCTCCGGTGCGACGTATAGGCGATTCGTGCGTTTTGCACGACGTCCCGTCGTGACGCGCGCGAAATCACGTTCATTTTGGCGCTCCGTCGCAGCAACTTCGCACGCGATTTTCCGGAGATCCGACCGTTGGATCGGCGATTTCTTCGCTCCGTCGCAATCTCGGTATATCCACCTTCGCTCATGTCAATTTTTGTCCGTTAATTTTATCATTTGATACATGAAAACCGGCCACCAAGTTGACCGTTTAAATTGTATTAAATTTGGACAGTTTCGCGGGGCCAACTTCGTCAGCTTGTATCTCCTCCACCGCAGCTCCGTTTGGCGTGCTACCAGTTCCGGTGCAAAGCTGGTATAACCCTCTTCCTGCCCCCTTTAGATTTCATTTCAGTTTGAGCTTGTTTGATTGGTTGAATTCGACGCCAAAGTTGGCCGTCCGAATTCGTAATTTCCAACTTGTAAAATTCCATTTTTGAACACGGGACTCCAGATTTCATTTCTGACACCACCATTAGATTCGTGGCGTCGTTCTGGCATGTTTTCATATAAAATTTGTTAGATTTGGAGAACGTGGACCCGGACACGCATTTCGGTGCAAAACGGGTCCCACATTCTGGGTCAACGGGTCATTTTGAGTTCGGCTCATCGGAATCCAATTCCGGATATACCGTTGAGTTCGTATCGTCATTCTGGACTCGTTGACATATAATTTGCTAGGTTTTGGTGGACATTGGGTCTGGCACGCATTTCGGTGCAAGTCGGATACCAATATCCGGGTCAACGGGTCATTTTGAGTTCGGCTCATCGGAATCCAATTCCGGAGATACCGTTGAGTTCGTATCATCATTCTGGACTCGTTGACAGGTAGTTTGCTGAGTTTTGAGGACTTTGGCTCCGGCACGCATTTTCGTGCAAACCGAAATTCCAAGTTCTGGTCAACGGGCCAAAATGAGATCGGGTCAACGGAATCCAATTCTGGAGATGCCGTTGGGTTCGTATCGTCATTCTGGTTGCGTAGACATATAATTTGTTATATTTTATAGACTTGTTTTCTTGCACGTTTTTCGGTACAAAACGGCTCCGACACGGATACCGTTTTGACCCGAAATTACCTTTTTGCCCTTGTGTCCAAATTGGACCGTTGGGTAGGCTATCCTAGCTATTTTGACCATTCTGGACACGTTGGCGATGTTCATTTCATCGTCCGACAATGTTTGTTGATAATTTCTCTAAGTTTAACCTTTTTATAATTAATTAATAATTAATTCATATAATGTTCGTATTTCAGGATTAGTACAACGAAACTGAGATCAGCCAATTCCAGTGATCTCACATCGCTGAAATTGACAAGTTGGATACGTGGATCACTATAATAAGATTATCAGCCTTACCGATAATCTTCTTATCTCGATTTACGCGTCGTAAGTTTCAACGTACAAATAACGAAGTACACTTTATATTAGACTAGAATTGACCCTGATTGACCTAAGTTGACCAGTTGACCCAGAGTCAACTGTAAGTCAACACTTGACCTAGTTTGACTAGATTATTGACCGGAGTCGACCTAGAGTTATTTTGACTTAGAAGAACCTAGAATAATATAGATTGCCTGTAGGGATTCATTTATTTAACTTAAACACCTTGTAACCTGTGTTGCTTTAAATAGGACTCTGTGGCTTCAGTGGGACCCCCTATACTTATCAGCTGTTCAGGTTATCGAGGCGAGTACATTCTCTGATCATTTCATATCCTGCTTAGAATTATTTCTTGCAGTAGATTACTTTACTTGTACTGTCACGTTGGTCACACGGATTGGTACTATATGGATCTCTACATGCGATGTTATCCCCCTCGGGAGCATCGGGTACATTGTGCTTGTGCGTTTCACTTACATCATGTACTCCTGTGCTTTCATTACATGTGCACTCCTGTGAATCTTGTACTCTCATGTTCACGGAGCCCCATGTATACTATCATGTGCACCCTATATGGGCCCCCATGTGATATCCTGTGCAATAACATAACCTGTTTAGATCCTTGTGTATTGATTGGGGATACGGGGGAGTGCTAGTAGTCGTGTGAACAATTCCTTTGTAGTATAGATTCCTGTGCACCTCGACATCCTGTGCAAATCTGTCCTGTTCACATGTGCTATCTCGTACTCTGACTCACTAGCCACTGTTAGTTCTCTATGTATAGTAGATATTTACATTACAGTTCTCTTCCTGTTTACATACAGCATTTCTTCAGTACTCGTATCTTACTTTACTGCATGTTATATGTTTTCTAACCTGCTATGATATGTTGAGATGTACTGTGCTCGCTCCAGTCCTGACTGGACCTGTTGATAAATTTTACAGATAGCCTGGAGGTGCCTGCTAGCCTAGAGGAGACACATTAGAGGTTGTTTAGGTAGTTATTTCTTTTTGTCTGGAGTTGTATTTACTTTGTGGATTACTGTATCTTTATTGAGTTTTGAGATGTACTTCTGGGTTCGTGTATCTTAGACACTTAGACTTCTATCTCCTGTATTTATTTTGGATTTCATGTTTTATCTATTCTTATCATGCTCTACCTTAGATGTGATTGAGTTGTATCTGCTATGTCACCCCCATTCGGGGAGTATAAACTGTTTAGTCTTATACTGTTAGATGCATTGAGACCTAGGACAGCGTTCTACCGCCGACACTGCGGCGTAGGCTGGGCGTTGTTACGTTCTCGTGCCCTAACTCTAGGGTGCGGGTCGTGACACGTTTTTAGTGGTGGCCCATGCAGGTCGAGACTAAAGTGTAGTGGTATTCGAACTAGAGTACCACTACAGCCTGCAGTAGGATTAGGATATATTTTGAAGGTATTCAATCACAGATAGGAACCCTTGAGAGATTCCTGGGACGACCCTGGAGAATCTTATTTAACTTCGATTTGAAAACTCTCTTTTTCCCTTGATTTAATTTATTTTACTTTTGTTGTTAAATTTGATTTTTATGGATTATTGTTGAATTTGAGTTTGTATTTATTTTGATGGAAGATTTTCGAATTTTGAATTTTGATGATAGCTGTTGCATTCGAGTTTGCATTTTGATGGATTGTGTTCACTTTTGAATTTTGATGTTCGTTAATAAATTTTGATTTGATTTTTGAGTATTCATTGTTGATTTAATTTGATTTTTGGCAAGATGAAATTATATGGGCTAGGTCATCTATGTTATGGAATCTAGTCTTCTATAGTCACATTAGCCAGCATGGTGAGGACATATAGTTGACTTGGATATATTTCTCGGGTGTGGGAATTTAAGGTTTTCGCAGCCAAGCTAGCGGCATCGCGAAAATGTTAAATACCATTATTCTAGAGGTATGTGCCCAAGTCGAGGACTCTGTGATTATCGTAGCCTTGCTTACTAGTATGACGAGGATTTAGAGTGCCATGATTCTGGATAGACGCATATGATTATCAGATTGCACCTTGAATATTTTGAACATGTTTTCTCTACTTTTGTTTCAGTTATTCAAAAAAAATGAATTATTAATTTGTTTGTTTTGTTTAGTTCCTAATTATTAGCTTAGGAGTAGGTTTAGTTGTTTTTATAAACCTTGTGAAATTTCTTGCTATGAGTTTTTCATAATACCATGAGTCGATGATTTTTGCTAGACTTTATCTTGAATTTGATATTAAGTCTGGATTTCAAAACGGTTCCTTCTTTAAACTGATAAGCAGAACAATTTTCTCATTATTTCTTCTTGCTATTATTCTTGTATTAAGTAATAATAATAATAAAACTGTCTTGATTTTGTCAATCGCCTGCTTCACAATCTTGGTAGAAATCTAAATGCTGCTCTTGATATAGAATTTGGTTTTTATTTTGGGATATGAGGATATAGATTTAGTAGACACAAATACTTTGTCTGATACATATGCATGCTACGCTTGATTTCCAACATATCTAGATAATATTAATATGTCATTAATGTTAAATTCTCAAAATTTCAATGTTTCTGGCTTTCTGCTTTTCCAGTTTGAATTCGTAATTTAAATATAAATTTCATGTTATTAATTTTGTCTACATCACTGCACATGTATGTTATATGTAGGGTTTCAATTCAAAAGAATTTTGCTTGAAAATTTGTGTTTAAATTTGTAAAATTTAAGTGTGTACATATTAACCTTAATGCTGAGTTTCCAAATGTTTAGTTCAAATTGCTGTTTTATTTTCTTTAATATAATATTTAAAGCTGTGTACAATGTCGTATGTAGGGATATAATGTTAGGTTTTATATTCTTACATGATAGTTTGTGATAAACATTGAGTTGGTTTTAATGTTCAAATTTCTCCAAAATCTTGAAAACTAGTTACATGTTAACATTTTACATTGATTTCCATGTTTAGTTAAAATTCAGATTTAACATGTAATATTGACTGTATGCGTAGATAAACGTATTGATAGTATGTTAGGTCTCATTTCCATCATGTTAGGATATATTGGGAGCATTGAGTTAGTTGTGATCCTTTAAAAAAAATCCTAAAATCTGAGACTGCATTATGTTGATACTTCACTGGTTTAAATGTTAGCTTTTTTCTCTCTAACGCTCTCTCTCTGTATATATATTGTGATTGGATTTCAATGCAAGTGACTTTCAATTCTTTAACTTGTGATTTTGATTTTCTTGGGATAGCATTTTTTTTTCCAGACAATTGGTAGTTACCTTCCTTTATTTTTATGAGTTTCATATGGGGTGGTAGATAATCTTACAGTTTTGATGGTTGTTGTTTCTGTATCTTTCTATTTTAGCACCATGGATTGCTTGTGTGTTGATACCCCATGACTGTTGGTTAGTACGACTAGTAAACCTAGATGAGACTACACTGTCACCGTATGCCATGACCCTGTATGCCGTTTTTATTTGATGGTATGATTTGTTTAAGTTCTGGGACTTTGATTGTGGGGGTTTGACCTAGAGGGAGTAGGGACATTTTAATTTCGAGGACGAAATTTTTATAAGGTGGGTAGGATGTTAGCACCCTGAATTTCGGGTTGATTTTTTTTTATTTTATTTTATTTTCTGATTTATTGGTTTGATAAATAATTTATTCTGTTTAATTTTCCTTAAGTGTACTTTTTCATGCCATTGATATTTGGAGTATCAGGGATGTTCAACTCTGGAAATCTTCTTCACGGGTTTTGGAGTGGACACGATTACCTTCATGACGGTATATAGTGTCCCATCCAAACTTGTTCTCTTGTGCTCTTTCTGCTTCGCTGAACTTCGGGTCGGTTTAGACCATTTGATTGATATTTATTTTTCCCACTTTTTTTCCTTGATCATTTTCAGCGCGTTACCATGACATTAAATTGGAAGCGCCAGACCAGTCATTTCCTTGAAACCAACTCCTCATTGATGATCTACTCGAGACGCTCGTCACCCATGACCTTCGTTTCCCACTCATTCATGTCATTTTGGGCTCCATTTGATTCGCACAACTTTTCCGACGTGTGACCCGATTTTATTTCACGCCACGGCGTCACATTCATTTTCCAACTCGATTTGTGGGTCCCCTGTCGACCAAAACCTGTCAGCCCCAACTATGGACATGGCCCACTTTGAGCCTACTACCCGTCCGCCACTTGTGTCCCATTTATTGGAATCCCCATGTGCTACTTATTTACACATGATCATCGACACCTAATTTTAATTCTATTTTCGCACGATGTCCGATTTTGACCCAATCCGGCTCCACCGAGCCCAGTCCAGCTCCATGTTGCCCTCCATCGGGACACCGTCATTTTTTTCGTGTCCGAAATAATATTCAACACCTACCTTTCTATTTCGAAATTTGAGTGTAATTTCCAATTATTTAAAACCCTTGGAATGGCCAATTTCTCTACTTTTAACCTTAACCACTTGATTTCTCCAAATCAATCCTCACCATTAAATTTCCTCCCATAGCAGCCATTTAATTCCCCAACATCCTTGGCCATGTGGCCGGCCCTAAAATTGATGGGAGCAACTTTTGCATTCTCTCTCCTCCCTCTCAATTATTACTCTCCTTCTCTCTCTCATTTTTTTTCTTCATACAACAAAAACTCCAACTCCATCAACCCAACACATCACAGCATGCTCGAACCCCACCCTCCTCTGGCCATGGCCGGACCACCCCGACCTCCCCTGGCCGTCGGCCATGGAGCCACCACAGCAGCCATCTTCTCCTCCTCCTACTTCTCCTTCCTCTTCATTCTTCTTCTTAAACTTCTTCTCTTCTTCTTCATTGAAGAGTAACACCACCATCATCACCATCGACTCCATCACCACCTTACCTATCCACCCGACTCCACAGCAGCCCCACCGAACTCCGGCCATCCCCCGGCCATCGCCGTCGGCCCCGCAGTGACCTCCTCCTCCATTTACTACAGCCACCACCACCACCATAACTCCTCCTCATCCGCGCGCCGCCACCACCACTGTGCAGCGCCGCCGCGGCCATCACGACCACTCCGCCACCCTCGCAGCCTCGTCCCCTCGCCTCCGTGCCCCGCCGTCGCCGGCCTAGTCGCGCCGCCGCGCGAACAGTACAGCATGCAGCTCCGGCAGCAGCGCGCACAGCCCCCTTGCGCGCGCGTGCGCGAGCTCCGGCGAGTCGCCGCCGGCCACGCCGCCGTGGCCGTGGCCTCCCCCGCGGTGGGCGATCACCGTCGACCCCCCTGGGGTCTGTCCTCTCCTCCTCCGGTGCGACGTATAGGCGATTCGTGCGTTTTGCACGACGTCCCGTCGTGACGCGCGCGAAATCACGTTCATTTTGGCGCTCCGTCGCAGCAACTTCGCACGCGATTTTCCGGAGATCCGACCGTTGGATCGGCGATTTCTTCGCTCCGTCGCAATCTCGGTATATCCACCTTCGCTCATGTCAATTTTTGTCCGTTAATTTTATCATTTGATACATGAAAACCGGCCACCAAGTTGACCGTTTAAATTGTATTAAATTTGGACAGTTTCGCGGGGCCAACTTCGTCAGCTTGTATCTCCTCCACCGCAGCTCCGTTTGGCGTGCTACCAGTTCCGGTGCAAAGCTGGTATAACCCTCTTCCTGCCCCCTTTAGATTTCATTTCAGTTTGAGCTTGTTTGATTGGTTGAATTCGACGCCAAAGTTGGCCGTCCGAATTCGTAATTTCCAACTTGTAAAATTCCATTTTTGAACACGGGACTCCAGATTTCATTTCTGACACCACCATTAGATTCGTGGCGTCGTTCTGGCATGTTTTCATATAAAATTTGTTAGATTTGGAGAACGTGGACCCGGACACGCATTTCGGTGCAAAACGGGTCCCACATTCTGGGTCAACGGGTCATTTTGAGTTCGGCTCATCGGAATCCAATTCCGGATATACCGTTGAGTTCGTATCGTCATTCTGGACTCGTTGACATATAATTTGCTAGGTTTTGGTGGACATTGGGTCTGGCACGCATTTCGGTGCAAGTCGGATACCAATATCCGGGTCAACGGGTCATTTTGAGTTCGGCTCATCGGAATCCAATTCCGGAGATACCGTTGAGTTCGTATCATCATTCTGGACTCGTTGACAGGTAGTTTGCTGAGTTTTGAGGACTTTGGCTCCGGCACGCATTTTCGTGCAAACCGAAATTCCAAGTTCTGGTCAACGGGCCAAAATGAGATCGGGTCAACGGAATCCAATTCTGGAGATGCCGTTGGGTTCGTATCGTCATTCTGGTTGCGTAGACATATAATTTGTTATATTTTATAGACTTGTTTTCTTGCACGTTTTTCGGTACAAAACGGCTCCGACACGGACACCGTTTTGACCCGAAATTACCTTTTTGCCCTTGTGTCCAAATTGGACCGTTGGGTAGGCTATCCTAGCTATTTTGACCATTCTGGACACGTTGGCGATGTTCATTTCATCGTCCGACAATGTTTGTTGATAATTTCTCTAAGTTTAACCTTTTTATAATTAATTAATAATTAATTCATATAATGTTCGTATTTCAGGATTAGTACAACGAAACTGAGATCAGCCAATTCCAGTGATCTCACATCGCTGAAATTGACAAGTTGGATACGTGGATCACTATAATAAGATTATCAGCCTTACCGATAATCTTCTTATCTCGATTTACGCGTCGTAAGTTTCAACGTACAAATAACGAAGTACACTTTATATTAGACTAGAATTGACCCTGATTGACCTAAGTTGACCAGTTGACCCAGAGTCAACTGTAAGTCAACACTTGACCTAGTTTGACTAGATTATTGACCGGAGTCGACCTAGAGTTATTTTGACTTAGAAGAACCTAGAATAATATAGATTGCCTGTAGGGATTCATTTATTTAACTTAAACACCTTGTAACCTGTGTTGCTTTAAATAGGACTCTGTGGCTTCAGTGGGACCCCCTATACTTATCAGCTGTTCAGGTTATCGAGGCGAGTACATTCTCTGATCATTTCATATCCTGCTTAGAATTATTTCTTGCAGTAGATTACTTTACTTGTACTGTCACGTTGGTCACACGGATTGGTACTATATGGATCTCTACATGCGATGTTATCCCCCTCGGGAGCATCGGGTACATTGTGCTTGTGCGTTTCACTTACATCATGTACTCCTGTGCTTTCATTACATGTGCACTCCTGTGAATCTTGTACTCTCATGTTCACGGAGCCCCATGTATACTATCATGTGCACCCTATATGGGCCCCCATGTGATATCCTGTGCAATAACATAACCTGTTTAGATCCTTGTGTATTGATTGGGGATACGGGGGAGTGCTAGTAGTCGTGTGAACAATTCCTTTGTAGTATAGATTTCTGTGCACCTCGACATCCTGTGCAAATCTGTCCTGTTCACATGTGCTATCTCGTACTCTGACTCACTAGCCACTGTTAGTTCTCTATGTATAGTAGATATTTACATTACAGTTCTCTTCCTGTTTACATACAGCATTTCTTCAGTACTCGTATCTTACTTTACTGCATGTTATATGTTTTCTAACCTGCTATGATATGTTGAGATGTACTGTGCTCGCTCCAGTCCTGACTGGACCTGTTGATAAATTTTACAGATAGCCTGGAGGTGCCTGCTAGCCTAGAGGAGACACATTAGAGGTTGTTTAGGTAGTTATTTCTTTTTGTCTGGAGTTGTATTTACTTTGTGGATTACTGTATCTTTATTGAGTTTTGAGATGTACTTCTGGGTTCGTGTATCTTAGACACTTAGACTTCTATCTCCTGTATTTATTTTGGATTTCATGTTTTATCTATTCTTATCATGCTCTACCTTAGATGTGATTGAGTTGTATCTGCTATGTCACCCCCATTCGGGGAGTATAAACTGTTTAGTCTTATACTGTTAGATGCATTGAGACCTAGGACAGCGTTCTACCGCCGACACTGCGGCGTAGGCTGGGCGTTGTTACGTTCTCGTGCCCTAACTCTAGGGTGCGGGTCGTGACATTTGGTTAGGGTTTTGTAGTGTATTCGTTGTTGTTGTTGTCGTCGTTGTATTATAAACATGGTCGGGGGAGTTCGGGAGCGCTCGGCTGTGTTGGGTCGACTGAGAAATGAGCGGAGGTGGGGCTGTGGGTAGTTGGGCTTAGGTTTTTTTATTATTTAATCTATTATATATGTATATATAATTACACACACACACACACACACACACACACAGATATATATATATATATATATATATATATATATATTTTATATATATATATATATATATTTAAAACCACTATTTATTCAGTAAGGCTCAAAATGTCGAAGCCTGCACAAGTATACTAAAGGCAACAAATGCTGACACCTATACAAGTATACCTACAAAAGAAGAAGCGAAACTAGGGGACTAAACTAGGAGAGACTCCCAAAAACTTGTCTATTCATGCGAACAGACAGTCCGAATCTTCCGATACTGCCTGATCACTTCCCGAATCAGCCTGTCTACGTTGAATTGGTTGCCCTCATACCTGGCCTAGTTACGATTCTTCCATAATACCCACGTGACGGCAGCCGCGACGATCTGGTGACCATGGGAGGCCAGCGCCCGCCCAGCTAAGAGATCATTGAAGCTTCCACCCACCTGATCCTGATTGCAGCACTGAGAAAGCACGTTACAGACCTGAGCAGGGATGTCACCCTGGCTGAATATGTGGTCAAAGGTTTCCGATTGGCGAGCCGTATAGCAATTACAGGCGGATGCTAAGCTGAATCCAATGGTGTACAGAACATCGTCAGTCGGAAGCTTGTTCCTGATGACTCTCCAGATCAGTATGGACCATTTCTTGGGGATATATGTCTGCCAAAAAGTGGTACTGATCGGAGAAGGTGCTCCCGGGCCACGGACAACCCGTTTGGCTGAGCAAACAGAGAATTCACCTGCCTGACACTCGGACCAACGGAGCTTGTAAACATCTAAGATTAACTTCAGCTCGTTACGACGGATGCAGTCAACCGCGTCCTCGCCAGCCCAATCTCAGATTTTGTCCCAATCCCATTCGTCCCTTCTCGCATCCCAAAGCTCCTTAATCCTGCTGTTCTCCGGAGCCTTCGGGAGGAGGTGAAACAGGTTGTCTTCCGCCCAACGTTTATGGAAGATGTTGGATTCTCCGTCCCCCAATCGCAGACAAATAACTGTTTCGAGAATGATATGGCCTTTGATGATGCGCCGCCATGCCGCTGAGCATCTACAGTTGGCGGTCGCCTGTGACGGATGAATGTGCTTGAAGTATCTAGCCTTCATGAATCTCGTCCACAAATTGTTGCTCATACGAATCTTCTACCACAGCTTCATCGAGAAGGCGTCAACGATGTGGGAAATTTTCGAAAACCCCAATCCCCCCTCCTTAGTGGGTTTAGCCATGGTTTTCCAACTGGCCCAATAATGCTTGACGTGGCCGCCGCTGTGTCCCCAGAAGAAATTGCTGAAGATGTTCTCAATCGAGGTCAGCACGTTATTGGGGGTAGAGCACGCAGCGAGGGTGTATATGGGGATGGATGTGAGCACATGATTAATGAGGATCAATTTCCCACCCGGAGATAGGGTGGCATTGTGCCACCCTTCCAGTTTCTTTCTAATTTTTTTTTATGAGGTCTTCAAAGATGCCGGCGTTAGGTCTGCCGTACACAAAGGGGTATCCGAGGTATAGAAAGGGAGGGTGATTGATTGAGAATGAGGTGATGTTGGAGAGACTGGTTACGCTTTCGCTTTTAATGTTGTGGTGGGCATAGATGATACTCTTCCTGGAGTTGACCTTTTGGCCGGAGCAATAGGCGTATCTTTGAAGTGTGTTGTGGACTACATCCATCGATCCCACATCTTCGGAGGTGAAGATGAGGATGTCATCTGCAAAGGCGAGGTGGGTGATAATCGGGCAGCCACCGTTAGTGTAGAAGTACTCGAAGTTCGACGTACTTGTCATCTTGTTCAGGTTTCTACTCAAGGCATCCGCCGTGATGATGAATATTATAGATGATAGCGGGTCTCCTTGCCTGATTTAGCAACTAGATTTGAAGAATCCATCGGCTTGGCCGTTGATCACCGTGGAAAACCAGGAATTATTGATCGATCTCCAGATGATATTGATCCAGGTTTCCGAGAAGCCGAATCTCCTGAGGACCCAAATCATGAATTACCAGTCCACTCTGTCATAGGCTTTTTCCATGTCAAGTTTGATCGCAATATTGCCGCCTCTAGCAGGGAGTTTCATGCAGGTGATTAATTCTTGGACAAGCATGATGTTATCCTGGATGATTCTGCCTCTGACGAAGCCGCTTTATTCTTCGGAGATTATCTTGGGGAGCAAGTCTGACATAAGAGAAGCAATGATCTTGGAGATGATTCTGTTGGTGAAGGTGCACAAACTAATGGGTCGGAAGTCACGGAAGGTTTCGGGGTTGTTGTCACGACCCGCACCCTATGTAGGGGCACGAGAAGTGGGTACGTCCAGCCTACACCGCAGTATCGGCGGTAGTAAGCTGTCCTAGGTTGCTAACTAATCTCATGCAGTGTATATAAAGTACTTGCCCAGATATCAGCTCCGAATGGAGGACAAGTAAAGGATAGGATATACTCAATCACAGTCTAAAACACGATAAGAAAACACAGAAGTTATACCTAAGGAATTAAAGACAACAACAACTAACTACTAAAATAATACAACAATGTCTCAAACCAACTTAATACAAACTCAATAACTAAACTTTAATACAACAAGTCAAAACATGAAAGCTAAAGTAGTCTACTAGCTAATCTCCTGAATCACTCCTGAGAGTCGGAACCAAAGGTAGCTAATCCCTCGCCAGGTCCATGGTAAGTAGGGCATGTGTCCTCAGGATTATCATCTGTAATATTTTTAACAGGTCCAATCAGGACGGGAACGAGTACAACTCATCTAGAAAAACCCAAGTAAATGACAAAGAACTATAAAGCAGTTATAGACAGTTTTATTGATGAGCATGGCAGTTTTATACAGGTAATGATGGCATAGAGAAACAGTAAGATACAAGAAAAGAAAGGTAACTAAAACAAGAGAAGAATCATGGCAATGAAGACTGTAATAAAAGCTAACTGAACTAGAATAACATGTATGAGTCCAGATAGTACGATATAAGTCTAATGTAATCCCAGTGTGAGTCCAGTCCATATAATTCGATACCAGATGATTTCCAGTACAAGACGAGTCCAACAGTGATCAATGAATCCAGGGTGAGTCCAACTATGATCTAACAGTGTGTTTTAAAATACCGAGGTCGACATGTAAATGGCTGTAGGTATCAGGCACATCTCTCACTGATCACGCAAGAGATGGCTATGCTTCCGGTAGATTCCTGTGGGAGATTCTGGATTTGGGGTATGTCTACATATCTTACTCAATATTTCCCCGCCCAGCAAGTGAATCCAAAATCGACAAAAGAATCGAGATAAGTCCGGCCAATATATGATGATTCCAGAAATGATTCCGGAATGATACCAATGACTCCAGAAATAGAGGCCAGCAAGTAAGGTATGTGTCGATACATGAATCCAGAAATATCCATACGTGTTGATACAGAGAATCACATAGAACTAACTAGAACTGAAATACAGTAATCGATAAATAAATAAGAGAACTATCAGAGAATGTACTCGGCTGATACTCTGAAAAGAGTAGTGTAATATCAGATGTCTGTACCAGGATCACAATGTCCTAAAATAGAACAATATAGTTATGACATGTCTAAAATGAAGGTAAATGTAAGATACAATACAATCTACATGATTTCTAAGCCAATCTAGGTCAAAGTCAAACTATGTCAGCACTACAGTCAAACTAAGTCAAATCAAGTCATATTAGGTTACAAGAAGTTAAACTAAGTCATACAAGATCAAACAAGGTTAAACAAGTCTAATCTAGGTTAAAGTCAACTCTTGGTCAAACATTCTAGCCAAACTAGTCAAGTTATCTAGGGTTTAGTCAATAATGGTCAAACTAGGTCAAAGTCTAGACTAACTAAGATTTTGGTTAATTATAGATTAGTCAATAAGGTAATTAGGTCAATGGTCAACTCTTTAAGGCTATCTCAAACCAATCATAGGCTAACATGTCTTAGGATACCTAGATACTATACCACAATGTTAAGGTATAACCAATTATCTATACAAGTATATCACACAAAATATATATAGTACAATACCAACCATAATCCTGTAATCAAGCTAATCCCATTCTCCAACTCAAGTCATGACTCAACTCTAAGTATCTCACTTAACCCCATACATATCTTAATTGACAAGTAACTATCCATATAGCCCAAGTCACACAAATACCCTTATATACTTAGGGCACTCACATATAGGTCAAACTCAAATAGCTAGCTAATAGTCTAGGGTTTACTCAATCTTAGTTAACTAGTCCCTTCTATACCCATCCAAGTCCATTCTAGGTCAAGGTTGACCTATAATTGACTTTGGTCAACAATGGTCAACAAGGGCCAACCATCTAGTCAAACTAGGTCTACTAAGCCTATTGGTCAATTCTAACTTGCTACTAACCATAGGCTAGTAATCCTAGGGCACTATGACATATATACATTACCTATATACACATAGGCCATAGTCCAAGATATCGTCTATATACATATATGTACATATCTAATTTATATAGTCAACTATATATATATATATATATATATATATATATATATTTATATATATATATATATATATATATATATATATATATATATTTATATATATATATATATATATATATATATATATATATATATATATTTATATATATATATATATATATATATATATATATATATATATAATACCAAGGCCATATCACATATATATATATATACATATCTAATATATATACCATATATATCCAACTATACCTAACCATATATATATATATATATATATATATATATATATATATATATATATATTTTAACCATATCAATATTTTTTTTAACCATATATATATATATTTAACCATATCAATATATATATATATATATATATATATATATATATATATACACATATTCAACTATATAGTACCACATATATATATATATATATATATATATATTTATATATATATATACATAATACCCCATTATATATATAGTACTCATATATATATATATATATATATATATATATATATATATATATATAAAATATAAAAAAAAAAAATATATATACATATATATATATCCCATTATATATAATACCCTTATATATATGTAACATATATATATATACCATAACATATATATTTATATACATATATAACATACATGCATATATAGGTAGAGAGAGAGAGAGAGTGAGAGTGTCACTGTGACAGTGGGGGGGGGGGGTTGATTCTCTGGAAACTGAGATAGGGGGGAACACACACACATACATATATGCATATATACATATACACACACATATCTACATATATACATATCCATATACTCTAAGACACACACCTACACACTCATATACATATACATACACATATATTATGTATATACACACAAACATACATACATATATACATAAAAATCGATTTAAAATTCATTATAAAATACTGAAAAATAAACAGAGAATACTGTTCATTTCTGAACAGTGGGGGAAACCAATTTTAACACACAAAACCTAGCTAAGATGCCAAAGTGGTGGTTGGTAATCGTATCCCCACACGTGTACGTGTCGTGTGTGTCCATAGGAGTCCACCACGACACGACACGGCGTGTCCAGGAGTGAAAAACCCCAATCAGGTAAGTTTCAGACTGTGCACTGTGTCACAGCGTCGTACAGAGATGCACACGCGTGTAGGACACGACACAGGTGTCCAAGTGTCTCATGCACACGTGTGTAGGTTCGCCTAGGGTAGGTCTAGGTGTCTAGGTGCCTGTCCCGTGTCCAAGTGTCACCAGGACACGGCACAAAGCCCGTATCAGTCGAGAAAACTCGACTGATACACGCGGTTTAGCACCGCGTTGTGTAGCGGTTCACGTGTCTCGTGGACACGACACAAGGGTATAGAAGTCTCGTGATCACGTGGGTAGATTCGCCTAGGGTTACTCTAAGTGTCCAGCACCCTGAATCGAGTCGAGGTCGTGTCGTGTCCGAGTAAGAGAGGCGTATAAGAGCCTCGAGTTCGTGTTTACAGTATCAGTGAGTGACCAGTGCAGAGGCAATTTTGTGTCCGATACGACACGTGGTCGCATGAAACTTTGTGGGTAGGTTGTCAGAGGGTGCCCCTACCCTCGTGCCAAGTGGCACGTGTCCACGTTGCGTAGACACGAAGAAATCCGTGTCGGTAGCAGGACAGCGTGCACAGTCTCGTGCACGCATGTCGGCCAGTCTAGGGCCACGTGTGTGCAACCTATGGTGTCGTGGTCGTGTCCTAGGATAGGTGGGGGTGTCAGGGCACGTGTCCAAGTTCCTGTATCATTTCCACGACACATGTGGACACGACACAAAGTGTCAAACAGTGGGGTTTAATAGTGTGCACAGTGTGGTATTTAACAGTGTGTTCGTGTCCAATTTGGACGCGGACACGATACGATTTCGTGCTCAGTCAACTAGGGTTGTGTCCTACAAGCCTAGGGCTACCCAAAAATGTATTTTGTTTTACAAAAACATAACATTAAATCCTAAGTGGCATTTCACCAAACACTACAATTTAAACACAGATACGTGTCCGATACGGACACCAAACCAAACCTATTTTCTACCAAACTTGACCCACAGTTAGTGTTTACCTATATGCATGCAATTATGAAGAGAAAACACAATATTACAAGGTTTAGGGATATTTACCTATGAGTGCAAAATCCTCAATAATAGGCCTATTTGAATGATATCCTCCTTCGACTCCCAACGTCCAAAGCTCCACAATTCTTTGCTAGCAAGCCATAACTGGTATCCTGTAGTGTAGGGGAGTCCAATGCAAGAAACTAGGCTCAATTTGGAGCTAAATTGGTTAAGTGGTGAGGGTGTAAAGTTGTAGGAAAAAACTAGTTTTTAGGTGTAATAAAAATGAGGTGTGAATGAAGGGGGATGTGTTTATATGGAAGGTTTGGGCTGCCATGGGGGGGAGGGGGGGGGGGGGGGTAGGGGTAGATATTTAGGGTTCATCCACCTTGCTAACTTAGCTCCTAAGTCTTTGACTAAGGGGATAGATATTTAGGTTTCTAGGAAATATCTTAGATAGGTAATATCTAGATATTTGTAAACTAGATATTTATCAAACCTAGATATTTCTAACATAAAGCTAACATCTAACATTAGCCCTCTAGGTTAGTTGCTAACCTATAGATTAGTGCTAAACTAGGTTAGGAGCTAACATGACACTAATCAACTAATTAAATAATAATAATTTACATAAATCCAAATAAATTCTAATAAATTACCAAATATCCTTTTGACTAAAAAGTGGTAATTTGATATCCTAATCACATGGTTAGGCTTACATGGTCATGGTTAGTCTCTAGGTTATGAAATCTCTAGGGTTTACACTAGGGTTATACTAGTAAAATCACAAAGTCATAAGCCGTGACTTAGAAAATAGTTTTAAACTATCTAAAAATCACCAAAATTCATAACATGACTAAATCACCATTATTTAATAATAAAAATAATAAATTTTCAAAATATCCCAATTTCAGAAAACTGGGTGTTACAAGTCTACCCTCCTTAGAGAAATTTCGTCCTCGAAATTAAGATGGTCGTACTCCTTCTAGGTCAAACCCCCAGTCAATCAGAGTCAAAAGATAACATGCAATCGTAGTCCTACTGGTCGTGATTTCACAGTCTTGAATAGGGTAACTATACTATCTTGCACATCACAAGCATATCCTGACTGGTACTAATAGAATCATACAACAAGATGGAAAAGAAAGGACAGGAAACACAAACCTGCTAACTCGTCACCTGCAGCGTTGGTCTCCTCGACCGTCATCGCAAAAGCTCCACCCCTCTGGTGCTGAGCTACAGGTGGCCTAGCACCCTCAACAGGAGGTGCAAAGGGACAGTCTACCATCCTATATAAAACTGGTAAAGACAACTAGGAATTAATTATGAAGGATTACTATTCCAAAGATAATCAAATCGAAGGTTTAAGGTATGAGTGTCAATTGCATAGAAATCCAATAACACAATATATAAAGAAGATTTAGTCCCGACATGATCTAAGTTGATCAATTTCAGGATATATCGAAGTTTGGACAAGATGGAGAACGATGCCATTGAAGTCTGAGCACGAGTATCCAAGATTTGATATCCATATCACAATTGAATTAATTCAATTGAATAAGACCCCAAACACTGGATGATAAGGAGGATAACCCGGTCAACTGGTCACGATCAAAGAATTAGAATTTAAAGGATGATGCAAGGATATAGAAATAAGGCAATTTCTTCCTTTAGATAGGGAAACTAAATATGATACCTTGGGTTGATCTATCAAGTACAGTGCCTTTTCCATCTGAAATATGTGAAAGGCAAAACAATAATGAGTTCAAAGGCGATGTTAGTAAGCACAATACGTGGTTCATAGGCGATGGAAATAATTTAAAAAAGAATTACCAAAACAGTTGATCAGACCATCATGCACCGGTTCTGATTAGACAATATGTTAGTGGGTGCCGGCCCCCAATAAAATATGTCATGATCAAGCTCGAAAAGATCAGCTTGCAAAACTGGTGCTAAATTAGCAACATAAGATAGACAAAATATAAGTAAGGATAATGATGAAGGAAGTTAATAGTACAAGATTCCTTAAACATCAAGGAGTGAGGGTGAATCAAAACAAAAGGGAAAAGGATTTTCAATTTGAAGTTCATAATGAGATTCTCAAGGGTCGTCCAGGAACCTCTCAAGTAGTCCTAACTGTGATTGAGTAACCTCTCCATTAAAGCCTATCTATTAATCCTATTGCAGGCTCGCAGCAGTACAACTAAGTCGCCGTACTACCATGATATCGCACTAATGCGACTCTCGACCTGCATGGGCCACCACTAAAAACGTGTCACGACCCGCATCCTGTGTAGGGGCACGAGAAGTGGGTACGTCCAGCCTACGCCGCAGTATCGGCGGTAGTAAGCTGTCCTAGGTTGCTAACTAATCTCATGCAGTGTATATAAAGTACTTGTCCAGATATCAGCTCCGAATGGAGGACAAGTAAAGGATAGGATATACTCAATCACAGTCTAAAACACAATAAGAAAACACAGAAGTTATACCTAAGGAATTAAAGACAACAACAACTAACTACTAAAATAATACAACAATGTCTCAAACCAACTTAATACAAACTCAATAACTTAACTTTAATACAACAAGTCAAAACATGAAAGCTAAAGTAGTCTACTAGCTAATCTCCTGAATCACTCCTGAGAGTCGGAACCAAAGGTAGCTAATCCCTCGCCAGGTCCATGGTAAGTAGGGCATGTGTCCTCAGGATTATCATCTGTAATATTTTCAACAGGTCCAATCAGGACGGGAACGAGTACAACTTATCTAGAAAAACCCAAGTAAATGACAAAGAACTATAAAGCAGTTATAGACAGTTTTATTGATGAGCATGGCAGTTTTATACAGGTAATGATGGCATAGAGAAACAGTAAGATACAAGAAAAGAAAGGTAACTAAAACAAGAGAAGAATCATGGCAATGAAGACTGTAATAAAAGCTAACTGAACTAGAATAACATGTATGAGTCCAGACAGTAAGTTATAAGTCTAATATAATCCCAGTGTGAGTCCAGTCCATATAATCCGATACCAGATGATTTCCAGTACAAGACGAGTCCAACAGTGATCAATGAATCCAGGGTGAGTCCAACTATGATCTAACAGTGTGTTTTAAAATACCGAGGTCGACATGTAAACGGCTGTAGGTATCAGGCATATCTCTCACTGATCAGGCAAGAGATGGCTATGCTTCCGGTAGATTCTTGTGGGAGATTCTGGATTTGGGGTATGTCTACATGTCTTACTCAATATTTCTCTGCCCAGCAAGTGAATCAAAAATCGACAAAAGAATCGAGATAAGTCCGGCCAATACATGATGATTCCAGAAATGATTCCGGAATGATACCAATGACTCCAGTAATAGAGGCCAGCAAGTAAGGTATGTGTCGATACATGAATCCAGAAATATCCATATGTGTTGATACAGAGAATCACATAGAACTAACTAGAACTGAAATACAGTAATCGACAAATAAATAAGAGAACTATCAGAGAATGTACTCGCCTGATACTCTGAAAAGAGTAGTGTAATATCAGATGTCTGTACCAGGGTCACAATGTCCTAAAATAGAGCAATATAGTTATGACATGACTAAAATGAAGGTAAATGTAAGATACAATACAATCTACATAATTTCTAAGCCAATCTAGGTCAAAGTTAAACTAGGTCAACACTACAGTCAAACTAAATCAAATCAAGTCATATTAGGTTACAAGAAGTTAAACTAAGTCATACAAGATCAAACAAGGTTAAACAAGTCTAATCTAGGTTAAAGTCAACTCTTGGTCAAACATTCTAGCCAAACTAGTCAAGTTATCTAGGGTTTAGTCAATAATGGTCAAACTAGGTCAA
This sequence comes from Iris pallida, assembly GCA_029216955.1. Classification (NCBI taxonomy): domain Eukaryota; kingdom Viridiplantae; phylum Streptophyta; class Magnoliopsida; order Asparagales; family Iridaceae; genus Iris; species Iris pallida. The sequence goes on along the minus strand of JANAVB010018116.1, from coordinate 5,705 downwards.
AGTCTAGACTAAACTAAGATTTTGGTTAATTATAGATTAGTCAATTAGGTAATTAGGTCAATGATCAACTCTTTAAGGCTATCTCAAACCAATCATAGGCTAACATGTCTTAGGATACCTAGATACTATACCACAACGTTAAGGTATAAACAATTATCTATACAAGTATATCACACAAAATATATATAGTACAATACCAACCTTAATCCTATAATCAAGCTAATCCCATTCTCCAACTCAAGTCATGACTCAACTCTAAGTATCTCACTTAACCCCATACATATCTTAATTGACATGTAACTATCCATATAACCCAAGTCACACAAATACCCTTATACTTAGGGCACTCATATATAGGTCAAACTCAAATAGCTAGCTAATAGTCTAGGGTTTACTCAATCTTAGTCAACTAGTCCCTTCTATACCCATCCAAGTCCATTCTAGGTCAAGGTTGACTATAGTTGACTTTGGTCAACAATGGTCAACAAGGGCCAACCATCTAGTCAAACTAGGTTACTAAGCCTATTGGTCAATTCTAACTTGCTACTAACCATAGGCTAGTAATCCTAGGGCACTATGACATATATACATTACCTATATCACATAGGCCATAGTCCAAGATATCAAGTCTATATAGATATATGTACATATCTAATTTATATAGTCAACTATATATATATATATATATATAATATATTATATATTATAATATATATAATACCAAGGCCATATCACATATATATATATACATATCTAATATATATATACCATATATATCCAACTCTACCTACCATATCAATATATATATATATATATATATATATATTTATAATATATATAATATATATATATATATATATATATATATATAGTATATATAATATATATATATATATATATATACACATATCAACTATATAGTACCACAAAAAAAAAAAAAAAAAAAAAAAAAAAATATATATATATATATATATATATATATATATATATATATATATATATAGTACTCACATATATATATTATATATCCCATTATGTATAATACCCTTATATATAAATATATAATATACCATAACATATAATATACATACATATAACATACATGCATATATAGGTAGAGAGAGAGAGAGAGTGAGAGTGTCACTGTGACAGTGGGGGGGGGGGGGTTGATTCTCAGGAAACTGAGATAGGGGGGAACACACACCATACATATATGAAAATATACGTGTCACTGTGACAGTGGGGGGGGGGTTGATTCTCAGGAAACTGAGATAGGGGGGAACACCACACCTACATATGAAAAATACATATACACACACATATCTACATATACATATCCATATACTCTAAGACACACCTACACACTCATATACATATACATACACATATATTATGTATATACACACAAACATACATACATACATATATACATAAAAATTGATTAAAATTCATTATAAATACTGAAAAATAAACAGGGAATACTGTTCATTTCTGAACAGTGGGGGAAACCAATTTTAACACACAAACCTAGCTAAGTTGCCAAAGTGGTGGTTGGTAATCGTGTCCCCACACGTGTACGTGTCGTGTGTGTCCATGGGAGTCCACCACGACACGACACGACTGTCCAGGAGTGAAAAACCCCAATCGGGTAAGTTTCAGATGCACTGTGTCACAGGTCGTGTAGAGATGCACACGCGTGTAGGACACGACACAGGTGTCCAAGTGTCTCGTGCACACGTGTGTAGGTTCGCCTAGGGTAGGTCTAGGTGTCTAGGTGCCTGTCCCGTGTCCAAGTGTCACCAGGACACGGCATGAAGCCCGTATCAGTCGAGAAAAACTCGACTGATACACGCGGTTTAGTATCGCGTCGTGCAGCGGTTCACGTGTCTCGTGGACACGACACAAGGGTCTAGAAGTCTCGTGATCACATGGGTAGATTCGCCTAGGGTTACTCTAAGTGTCCAGCACCCTGAATCGAGTCGGGGTCCTGTCGTGTTCGAGTAAGAGAGGCGTATAAGAGCCTCGAGTTCGTGTTTATAGTGTTAGTGAGTGACCAGTGCAGATGCAATTTTGTGTCCGATACGACACGTGGTCGTATGAAACTTCGTAGATAGGTTGTCAGAGGGTGCCCCTACCCTCGTGCCAAGTGGCACGTGTCTACGTGGCGTGGACACGAAGAAATCCTTGTGGTAGCAGGACAGCGTGCACAGTATCGTGCGCACGTGTCGGCCAGTCTAGGGCCACGTGTGTGCAACCTATGGTGTCGTGGTTGTATCCTAGGATAGGTGGGGTGTCAGGGCACGTGTCCAAGTTCCTGTATCGTGTCCACGACACATGTGGACACGACACGAAGTGTCAAACATTGGGGTTTAACAGTGTGCACAGTGTGGTGTTTAACAGTATGTTCGTGTCCAATTTGGAAACGGACACGATCGATTTCGTGCTCAGTCAACTAGGGTTGTGTCCTACAAGTCTAGGGCTACCCAAAAAATGTATTTTGTTTTACAAAAACACAACATTAAATCCTAAGTGGCATTTCACCAAATACTGTAATTTAACACAGATACGTATCCGATACGGACACCAAACCAAACCTATTTTCTACCAAACTTGACCCACAGTTAGGGTTTACCTATATGCATGCAATTATGAAGAGAAAACACAATATTAACAAGGTTTAGGGATATTTACCTATGAGTGCAAAATCCTCAATAATAGGCCTATTTGAATGAAATCCTCCTTCAACTCCTAACGTCCAAAGCTCCACAATTCCTTGCTAGCAAGCCATAACTGGTATCCTCTAGTGTAGGGGAGTCCAATGCAAGAAACTAGGCTCAATTTGGAGCTAAATTGGTTAAGTGGTGAGGGTGTAAAGTTGTAGGAAAAAACTAGTTTTAGGTGTAATAAAAATGAGGTGTGAATGAAGGGGGTGTGTTTATATGGAAGGGTTGGGCTGCCATGGGGGGGTAGGGGTAGATATTTAGGGTTCAACCACCTTGCTAACTTAGCTCCTAAGTCTTTGACTAAGGGGATAAATATTAGGTTTCTAGGAAATATCTTAGATAGGTAATATCTAGATATTTGTAAACTAGATATTTATCAAAGCCTAGATATTTCTAACATAAAGCTAACATCTAACATTAGCCCTCTAGGTTAGTTGCTAACCTCTAGATTAGTGCTAAACTAGGTTAGGAGCTAACATGACACTAATCAACTAATTAAATAATAATAATTTGCATAAATCCAAATAAATTCTAATAAATTACCAAAATACCTTTTTGACTAAAAAGTGGTAATTTGATATCCTAATCACATGGTTAGGCTTACATGGTCATGGTTAGTCTCTAGGTTATGAAATCTCTAGGGTTTACACTAGGGTTATACTAGTAAAATCACAAAGTCATAAGCCATGACTTAGAAAATAGTTTTAAACTATCTAAAAATCACCAAAATTCATAACATAACTAAATCACCATTATTTAATAATAAAAATAATAAATTTTCAAAATATCCCAATTCAGAAAACTGGGTGTTACAGTTGTCCTTTTTGGGATGAGAATAAGGTTGGCTGAAGATATAGTTTTAGGGTGTTGCTCCCTGAAAGAAGGCCTCAGCCGCTTCATGGATGTCCTTTTAAAAATGTTCCAGCACTCTCTAAAGAAGACCCCGAAGAATTCATCAGGTCCCGGGGCACTGTGGGCATCCAGTGCCCAGACAGCGTCTTTTACTTCTTGTTCGGACGGAGGAAGATCCAGCTGGGTGTTATCAGCATCGCTGATGAGATTGGAGATTTCGGCAAGAAACGTTATCTCTGATAACTCGCTCTTTAGTGAACAGCTGAGAGTAGAAATTGGTGGCCGCCTCTTGAATGCCACGTTGGTTGCTGATGATTTTACCCGAGTCATCCTTTATTATGGATGGTGAGTTTTGTTTACGGCCGTTGACGCAGGCATGAAAGTAGGCCGAGTTTCTGTCGCCTTCACTGTCCCATCTGAGCCTCGCTTTCTATTTCTAGAAATCGGTTTGACTTTTAGCCAGAATTTGAGAATGGCTTTAGTGAGTTGAGGGCGTTCCTGGCATGGGGAGACTTGTCGCTGACGAATAAGGTTTCATCGCGAGTGACATCATCTTTCGTGACACGCACTTGCTAGAAAATGTCTCCGTACGCCTGTTTACTCCAAGTCGTAAGAGCTTTTCTTGTAGCCTTGAGCTTGTCCGCCACCCTAATGAGCGGGTCGGAGGAGTCAGCTTGGTTCCAGGCTTCTTCCACCATATGTCTAAATTGCGGGTAGTCGCACCTGAATTCTAGGAACCGGAAGTTCTTTTTGATATGATTGGAACTGCTCCTCATCAACCAGGTGAGGCGCATGGTCGGATTCAGTAGCGTTCAGATAGAAAGATCCAAGGTGATCCCCATACCGTGCCAAAGGTTGTTCGTGAGAGCCCTATCAAGGCGGGGTATTGCCGTCGTTCATCTTTGCATGTTGCAGCAGGTGAACTCGTTGCCGATAAATTGGAGCGAGGTCAGGTTGGCGTTGAGTATGAAGTTGTTAAAAATCTTGTATGGTCGTGGGGTGGCGGTCTGCCACCGAATTTCTCCCTCTGTATGTAAAAACGTTGAAGTCCCCGATACAGAGCCAAGGAAGGTCGATGTGGTCATTGTGAAAATCGAGGAGGTTGTTCCACAGTTGTTTGCGCTGTCATGTCACAACTACGGAATCGCCGATCGATGGCGTGCTTAGGAAAAAAAGGGTGTGTTCGATCCAGCAAGAGAGTTCTTGCCTGGAGTCCTGAATGACGCGATCTTGTCGTCTCGAGTAGAGGATCCAAATGTCATGGTTGCCAGCGCGACGGACGCAAATCTGAGCTGTAATTGAATGGATTGATATGTTTGGGTGGTGTCTTTGGTTCATGATAATCAAAATGTCGATGTTATGGAGTTTCCTGAGACTGGTTAACCGTCTGGTAGGAGTGTTAGCCATGCCGCGAATATTCCAAGATAGGAGGATGTTAAGCATTAATGTTGTTGTTGGAGGGGTTTGTGATCCGTTTGGTTGCGGATCTAGTACGTATGCTCGACGACTTGGGAATTCATTTTACCTGTGTTTTTGCTACGTTGGGGGCCCTAATGACCGTGTTGGTGGCTTCGATAGGGTCGGCGGCGTTGATCTGCCGCTGGGTCTGGGGATGTCTATCCGTTCTCTCGTTGAGTCTAAGGGCCTCCGCAGGTGGGATGGTGATGGTGTCTACGCTTCTGTCTCGTTTCCGACTGGATCCCGGAGAGAAGGAGGAATTCGACAGCCACAACACTGCTGTCCTATGAGGACCTATTCCGGCCTAGGATGGCTAGGCCTTCGACAATGATGGCCTTGTCTGGCCGGTAATTCTCGGACGATGGTTCGGGTGGGAATGTTGCTATGACTGTGAGAGACACAGTGAGAGGGGCCACACGACGGTCTTAGTGAGGCTCTTCCTGGCTGGCTAGTTAGGTTCGACTGCCTCTTCGAAGATTTCGATGGCCCGGTCGTTGATGTCCTGGTCCTGGACCAGTGCCATGAACTGGTGGACATGGAACGGGGGGGGTTAGGGGACTGGGGTTGGCTTTGATTATGGATAGAGCTAGGGCCGGAGATGAGGGCCTGTTAGACGAATCTTCACCGTCACTAAAATCTGATGTGTGAATTCTGCCGCAACAGCAGGTGCTT